>CM057248.1:25574758-25752758 GCA_029931835.1 Etheostoma nigrum
AGGCTTGTGCAAACTCACTGGTAGACTCATCCATCCTATTCCTGCTATCATCACTTATAATTCATGTAGGAAGCCCACCGGGTTAGCTAGTGAGTCACTAGTTGTGCTGTCAGTTAGAGGATGGCATCACTGAGAGCTGTTAATAGATAACTAACTGTGTCTCATACACAGCAGCAGATTTCCAGATGGCTTACAATATGTACAAAAAAGGTGTCCTAAGGAGCAAAGATGCATCTGATGCACTGTATTTAAAGTGATGCTGCATCTGGGTAGCTTCTTGATTTGTAAAGCGTACTGGACACAGTATAATTTAAAATGCGGTCTACTTTTGATTCACTCTCAGAAGTAAGCAACGACAAACTGTGTTCTGAGTTCCAATACTCCTTTTTGGCAAAGGGAATGTCTTTATGTTATATTACCCACATTAATAGTATTACCCACATTAATAGTATTACCCACATTTTACACTTCAACCAGCCCAAAGCAGCCAGATTGTTCTCACCAGTTGCCGATGAAGCGGGGGTCGCTTTGATCGATGTTGACCGTCGTCTTGGGGTCCACGTAAAAGCCGATGAGGACTCCTCCCAGCAGGTAACCAGCTGCTGGTCCCAGTGCTCCCATCACATACATGATGGCTGAGGAGAGGAGAAAACAGTGAACAACAATAGGGATCAAACTGTATACCTGCAATAATCAATGGTGTGCCACTAAGGGGAATAAAGACATCAAGCTGAAAGACACAAAGTCACCACATATTAAGTAAAATAAGTAAGGAAACGCCTTCTTCCACATCCAGAAGACACAGAGCAACATTTTCATCCCAATGGAGTCGTGTTTCAAAGCAAATTGATGGCGCCATTGACCAACAAAAGCCTGGTCTAAAGCCAATAACGCAGCATTTCATTGTTATTTCAACAGTGCATTAGTAAAATGTGGCTAGGCTCGAGCACAGCGTGCACACTATGCTTGTTACACACACAGGACGCACAGCAGCACACACACACATGGAAAAGATTAAATATTAAAATATTACAATATGAAATATTATGATATGATCTGCTCGCTTTCACTTCACGCACAAACTATGGAAGGAACCTTTTACATTATACAGAGAGATTTATGTAAATGTTTATATACAAAATATATGCATTAAGTAATGCAGTTTTATTGAGCTAAAACAACACAAAAATCAACTATTTTGTCACCTAAACTTTGATGCAGACACTGGAAGAGACATCTGGTTGATACTGGTAATTTAAAAAAAAACTTTAATGTTTTTAGGACACAACTGCTGGCTACCTGCCCCTTCCAGAACTTACATTTTAGCTCTGTACATTTAGCATTGTCCTTGATTTTTTACCTCCACAAATTAAAGGAAGTGAACAGAAAACACACATAGTGGCAGGAGAACGTGTGACTAAGTATGTAAGTAAGTATGATCCCCGATTTTTGCTCAGCAATTAGCCGGGTGTCATTCTGATCACTTCCCTGGACTGCCTGTGTCTTATAAACATGGTTTTAGCTACATGTGTCTAAGAGGAACAACTTTACATAAGCTTTTGTGTCAAAGTTGTTTAATTCCCCAAACTCTATGTCTAACTTTAACCCTTATGCAACGCTTCAAATCAAACTAATCTAGGCTTTAAGAGTGGGGTACAAAAGGCCATGTGTGCGGGTCATGTGTGCAGATCATATGATTGTGTAATAAGGGGCCTGCATGGGGCTGAGAATAAGATTTCTCCAATTAGGGGGAATTAACATCTTAAAAGTCTTTGGCCAAAGTTTAAAGCTAAAAAACAAAAAAATGCGGTGGCGTGACTTAAAAACTGAAAGCTGGGCCAGGCACTTGTGTCAGAGTCCCTGTGAACTCACCCGGGGCGCTGGGTTCATATCAGCAGTAGCTTCAAAGATGCCTAATCGCTAATCACCAATGTTGTGCTTTTCAAAATAAAATGACGAGAGAGAGAGAGAGAACCCATTTGTTCTCATTTTGGATAAAAGAAAATCCCACATCTCTTTTGAACATAATAATAATATTAATAACTGATTACTATGTTTGTCTGATATTCCTCAGCTGCTCATCTGCAAAGCATCCTCACAGAGGCATATTTTCTCTCCACAAGACTATTACATCATCCGGCTAAGAGAGCCAGAGGCTGGGATGATAACGAATCGGGATGGGATTGAGGGCTTGGGTTTTCCAAGGGGACCCAGCGGCATCGTGGATAATCCCTTATCTAGCAGGAGGAAAGGGAAAGCCCTCGGCTGGCGGGCTGCCGTGTTACACAACGCGATGCAGAGCATCAGCAGAGGGATGAGAGACGTCCAGGCCGATGGTGGTGAAGGCGGCCACCGCTTAGATATGAGGAGCCACGATGAATCTGTGAATAAAAACTGAAAGACACGGAGATGGCGATGGTTGAAACAGAGAGCAAGACAGAAGGAGTTAGTGTGAGATGTGAAGTGTCCAGTTTCAGCAAAGGAAAATATAAAGGAAACCCATCAACTTCCTTTATGAGAACATATTGAAGAGGGTGTGACTTCTAAAGTAATCAAGGACAAGTAACTTTGATACATGAGTGCTAAATGTGAGACTCGTAAATGGTCTATTTACGGTTAGGTTAACTTCTTTTACAGCTGTTTGTGTTTAGAAGATATTCAACATTTAAGAACTTTGGCTTACTTTGTTAAATATTATCAAAATATTACAAACACTATCTGCTGCTAGTTTAAGGCAATTATGTAAAATTATGGCAAAAATCAGTTTCCATACACAGCCTTTATGCAAATATATTCAAGAGAATGTGACAAGTTTACATAATATAGCAGTTCAGTGCTTCTTTCTACTTGAAGCGGCAATGATAGTTCTGCAAAAATACATTTAAACATCTCTGCAGATGAACTTAGAGAAGAGTGGATTGGGTTAGGTTGTATATGATCGGAGATCATGCAGTGTTTCCTCTATGTTGATTTTTGTAGTGGCGGTCCGCTATGGCAGTAATTCTGCCGCCACGGTCTCAGAAATAGGGCAGACGCACAATGTAGTCGCGGTTGCCTTTTAAATCATCCTGCCGACATAATGCAAACCCCCCGTTGGCTGCCGCTCACATTACAGTTTAACAACAAGTAGAACTATTCAGAGGTTATCGGGCCACAGACTGTTGTGTTGATGGAGTTTATTGTCAAAGCGTTGGTTTTCTTCAGAGTCGACCCTTAAACCAGCAGCTCCACCCTAAACGTCCCCGCGCTGGGTCCCTTCTGATCGGACAACGTTCAACTGGTCAGTTCTGTCAGCTCATCGTCCTGATGTCAAACATCTGGAAACATCACAGTCAGCGTAATATAATATAAATTGGAAAAAGTCTATAGATGTCGTCATTTGGGCAACAACCTGTAAAGCACTATAAACCCTTGTGTTGTCTTCACCTCCGGGACCCTCTCGAGTCCCTCGGGTCAAACTGACCCGGGACTTATTTGGGGTTTTAAAACCAATTCTGAAATAAAATCTTATTTCATAATCTATTAACAAATATTGTCTTTATCTCAATTTCAAATGATTGAGATAACATATATGTTTAGGGAATGCAATCAGTCTCTACTAGCACACAATTAAAGATGGAAGTGGGGTTCATTTCTTGTCATAAGGTTATAATTCATGTTAAATCCACTATGTCATTATTATGCTAGATAAGACCCTGATACTCCACAATACTGCACTAAGTGCAACCTGCACAATTGGTTTATTAATATTTTAACATAATATTTAAGCAGTTGCACATTTTGGTTTTCCCATCCTGTATATATTCATATATTCAAATATAGTTCTTATATTTTTATTTCTATTATTATTATTATTATTATTATTATTTAATGTATATTGTATCATAGTATTTCATTTATATTATGTGTTGTATGACGTATGTTTGCTGCTGTAACACCATCATTTCCATATCTGTCTATTTGTCTATCTTCTTATCTCGGAAAAAACTTAAGTGGTCATATCCAGAATAATGTTCTGAATTGAGTCAGGAATACATGTTTATCACAGAAAATAAGTTAAGGATGTTGATTTTCAGGTAGAAAAATATTTAACTTGTACCATTTTTCTTCTTGTAAAAATTTGAAATGGGTCAATTTGACCTGAATACCATAAAAGTGTTAAGACAACTGATGTTTAGTTTTATGTGTTGCCTGGACAAGTCAGAGCACCACATAATTAAAGACCTAGTCAAGCCTCTGAAAAGCTGCTGTAGATACACTTCTAAGTTAAGACAACATTGGTGTAATAGCCTGTATATTGGTCCCCCCACAGGTTGTCTAATTGAAACTACAACTCATGCTAAAAGTTACCCATCCATCCATCCATCTTTAGCTGCTTATCCGGTATCAGGTCTCGGGGGCAGCAGCTCCAGCAGGAGACCCCAAACTTCCCTTTCCCGAGCCACATCAACCAGCTCCGACTGGGGGATCCCGAGGCGTTCCCAGGCCAGGTTGGAGATATAATCTCTCCACCTAGTCCTGGGTCTTCCCCGAGGCCTCCTCCCAGCTGGACGTCCCTCCACCTAGTCCTGGGTCTTCCCCGAGGCCTCCTCCCAGCTGGACGTCCCTCCACCTAGTCCTGGGTCTTCCCCGAGGCCTCCTCCCAGCTGGACGTCCCTCCACCTAGTCCTGGGTCTTCCCCGAGGCCTCCTCCCAGCTGGACGTCCCTCCACCTAGTCCTGGGTCTTCCCCGAGGCCTCCTCCCAGCTGGACGTGCCTGGACCACCTTCCTTGGGACCCCCCCAAGAGGCATCCTTACCAGATGCCCGAACCACCTCAACTGGCTCCTTTTGACGCGAAGGAGCAGCGGCTCTACTCCGAGCTCCTCTCGGATGACTGAGCTTCTCACCCTATCTCTAAGGGAGACGCCAGCCCCCCTCCTGAGGAAACCCATTTCGGCCGCTTGTTCCCTGTAAAAGTTACATGGTGTTCCTGTAATGTCCCGCCCTCAATCCTATCTGATTGATAGCATTGCTGGGTATTTTGTTGAAGGTTTCTAATTTATTAAATCATTGCTTAAAGCAAGTAGGAGTTTGTAATCTTCCAAAATCTCGGTTTCACTAACTATTAATAATTTGTATTGGTCTTGAAAATACAGTATCGGTCGATCCTTAAAATAAAGTGAATTGAATTGCAATAAGACATTATACCCTCTGCAGGGTCTCTCAGTGTTTATGGGCACTCTAGTGCTGCCAAGCTGTTGCATCACCATCACCCAACACACCCAATGAGAGTAGTCATCTGCCACTACACAACCCTGATTACTGAGTCGGGACCCGCACAACGGCAACACACAACACGGCCGTAAAAGAGATGGATGGCAGCTGTAAACCAGCAGAAAAACTACTAAAATAAATTATAAAAGTCATTTTTTCAAATTACTGTGTGGCTTCAAGAGCATCGGAAAGATGTGAACCTCAATCAACAAGCAAACAGCTTGTAAGTTTTCAATCCATTCAGCATTAATCAAAACACATAAATCAGGATTGGTGCTGCCAAGTTTCATTTGAGCTTTCATAAGATCTTTGCCAGTTGATGGACGGGTTTATTGGCCCATTTGTTCTAACGCTACAAAACTGCATCTGCGTTGTTTTGTCCCCGCGCATCACGACAGCAAGAGGTGAACGCTGAGAGAGGAGCCATGTGATGAGGCCAGGGTGAGATGGAAGGGGGCGGGGGCACACACACACTGAAACGTTATGGGATGGCAAACTGCGTTGTCCCAGCAACCTGCTGACACAGCACTGTCTCATTGCAACTTCCCAATGGGCTGCCAGCACCGGCATCAGACTCCCTGCCTCCGTGAAATCTGTGAACAGGCTTCCTGCACTATTAGCATTGAAAAATGGCTGAAAGCAACCTAAATCTCCTTTAATGTGTTTAACTGTTCCTCTCAGTGGTGGAGGAAGTACTTCATCTACAGTAATTCTGGAGTGTGGTCTAGACCTGCTCTATCTGTAAAGTGTCTCGAGATAACTCTTGTTATGAATTGATACTATAAATAAAATTGAATTGAATTAAAGGCTCAAAAGTCAGTCAGTAACGTACATTTATGTCCACCTTTCTTTACCTGGTAAAAAGACAAAATATAACACAAATTGTACACTTGATTGACACTTGACAATGAAGTAGGAAATTGCTATATAAGCTGATAGGAACCGTGTTTTTGGCTCTACCTGCGTCCACTTCTACTGTAGATGAACGTGTAATGTCTTGTGGCCACTCAGATTTACAGACAACCAGCTCAAGATGGATCCGTTGTTCAGCATTTTTGCTTAATTAATGACGAACATTTAATTATTAGAATCGTTTTGGATGAATCATGTCTACTGACTAATCCATTAATTGACCAATTGTTTTAGCACATTGTGCTTTTTTTTTTTAGCTGATCAAATTGATCATAAAATAACATTTCAGACTGCCGTGCAAAGCCAAGAATTACAGCAGCACGTGCAAGTGCAACCAATGGATTTTATGACCTTATAGATTTTTATGTCATAACAAAAAAAATAGACCCTTTGGTAAAAGCTTTTATCCAAAGTACCCGGCAACACCATGAGTGCATACACAAAAATATGCTATTAGTGACCCCGGCAGGTGTTTGAACCACTAACTCGGCCTGTTTATGTGCCTCGCTTTAACAGTTCGCAGCACATTTCTCATTTCATCGTCTCCTCGCGCCAGTCGATAAAAGCCCTCTGAATTAAACCGAGTGGCGTAAAGACGGCGCTACCACTCACGTCCCACCGCTGAGCATGGCTCGATGAATATTTGTGAACACAAACCGTTCCCCTGATAAACCAGAGAACATGTTACTACTGTGTAGCCCGGCGCGGGACAGTGTGAAGCTCTTCAACAGGAGAGAAAATGTTTAATGTTTAGAGTCCTTAATTTATGACAGTGTTTCTAGTCCTCAGTTTGCAGGTTGTGTATTTTGGGGGCCAAAATGCAGCTCAAGCTGATTTTCCCATACTGCGAAAGACATGTCTGTAAATCGTTGATTGAAAGCTTGTATTTACCTTCACAACAGTGCTCGTTTTGTCACTTACGGGCTCAGTTCTCGTTGACTACAACCTCAATCAGCAGGGGTGTAAAATTCAGAAAATGTCACGATTGAATTGAATTGATTTTTAGGCTCAAGATTCAATTCAAAAATCGATTTTTTGATTTAAAAACAATTTTCCATTAAAAAAAAATTTGTCACAGTATGTAAATGTAGTTACTTTTCCCATGTGATAGTATACACGCCATTACAAAACAATTTTTTTTTAATATGAATTTGAATCTATTTTGAATCTGTAGAGCTTGAATCACATTACGAATGTAAATCAATGTTTTTGCACACCGCTACCAATCAGAGCTTAGTAGGCAGTATTAAGATAGGAAAACTGCAAAATCATTCAAATACAGCCTCAGAAAATGGCAACACGGATGAGATTGACACAGCTGAAAAGGTTAGTCCACTGAATCTTAAATTGACATGTAAACATTAAGTTAACTGCACATAGAAACCATTAATAGCCTCAGTGTCGATGTTAAAAAAAACACAAAATAACTGCACAATTTGGTTATTTATCACTCAGCTAAAGCTCAGAGACGCTAAACACAGTCCAACTTGATAGCAAGGTTTAAAAAAAACCTTGATTATAATTTCGGAGAAAACAGGAGTGTAGACGTGACTTTATATCTTATCCAAAAAAAGGGTGGTGGTGGTTAGATCTGTGTATCATTTAATTGACTCTTAATTACAACCTAAAGCTTAGTCATAAAAAAAACAAACAAAAAAAACACACACACACACACACATTAACCCAAAATACACAGGTCTCTGGTCACATATGCAGTAACATGAAAAAGCATGCCAAACACAAACACGCGCTGTTGGACCATAATGCATCTCTGAACTGGCACATACAAATTTCAAGTAGCTGCAGCGTGTGTCCCGATGCCTCACATGGGAGCCAAACAGAGCATCTCTTATTGGGGTTACAAAGCAATATTGTGCTGAATTATTCTAATGGATGTCTGGCTCGCCTTTGGGCATGATCTCATATGTAGGCTAACGCAAAGCAGAGCCAAAATGGACCAGATTGTTCCAGCAGACAGCAAGTCTGCCCGCAATCATACTGAGACAAAACAGTGTGGCAATGCCACAAAACGTAGGACGTTCCCTGTCTTTGCCTCTCCTCATTTCGCAAACTGTGAGACAGACCTGATCGCCCAACATCAGTGTTGGATGCTCTAGTCCAGGGGTCTTCAACGTTTTCCAGGCCAAGGACCCCCAAACTGATGGCGAGATGGAGCGGGGACCTCCTAATTATATATATTGTATAAAATTGTGTTATATCAAACTGGTCCTATAGTGCCATGTGTAAATGTACCTTGTTATTGTGCATTCAATACTAAGATACTCAAATAATACACAGGTTCATATATTCATGTTTTTAACATAACATAACACAATAAACTGATACCTGCCAAGATCAACAATGTCTGTCAATTGCATGTAATCATGCATAAAAGCTATTCAAATGGACATTTTTAAAACATAAATGGGGGTTTATGGAGAAAATTGAAGCAGAGTCTCTGATTGAAAATTGCAGCGGGGGAGGGGGGGGGAATATAAAAAAAGTCTAATCAACCAAAACTTTCGCGACCCCCATGCAGTACCTCCCCGGACCCCCTAGGGGTCGCGGACCCCCTGTTGAAGACCCCTGCTCTAGTCGCTGAATGGGAGCAAATCTCTGCAGACAGGTTCAAACACCTGGTGGAAAGGCCGAAACCAGAAGAGTGCAAGCTGTTGTGGCGGCAAATGTCTGCAAATATGGGCTTGTGTTCAGTTGGATTCCCCGTTTCACAAAAAAGGTATAAACCCCATCTTTAGCCCGGAGTGACGTCCCTTGTTCTTACTATTCCAGGCAGGGCGGGACCCAGACAGAATACGTTGCATTGGGTTGCTACTAGGCTGGCAGCGTTCCCAGTGGGCATGGCCATCTGACTCATCAGAAACTCATGTTTAAATCACCCTCCCAGTTGGGCTTTCCTTCTCAATTAGCAGCTGAGATAAACCAGAAGACACCTTTGATCTAAAAAGGGATGGCGAGACAAATGGTACCGATTGATTTCAGTTCATGTTTAGCGCAATGCTGTGCCAGGAAATTCCCTCGAGCAATCCGTGTTTTTAAAAGTGTCTGCAATGACAAAGCAGTGGGATGAATGAAAACGGCAGTGGTCTATCTATGCAGCATTCCTGCTGAATCCACACACAGCTGCAGATTTACTAAAGACATCATCTGCCTCCGCTCAGCTCATGTTCTACCACTAGCATAGTAACCCAAGTAGGCTAGGTAGCATAAGATGCCTATCTGCTTCCAGTCATCCCTTTGTGCACACTTCCTGGACAATATCAGACACTGTAGATCTCAACTGAGGCGGAAGAGAAGGAGAGGGAGGCATTTTAAAACACATACAAGCTACTTTGAACAAATTGCATCTAAAGATCTTTCAAGCACACTTTTTATGCTTCCTCTTGAGCAGGTTACTCAACTGCCAATTACACAAATGCTGTTCAGAAGTCAAATAATCTGCAACAGAAAATGTAAATGCAGTTGTTCCATCCACTACTGTTACTCGAGTACTAGGAGTTAAAGATTAACAGTTGGTGGCACTAATTCTACAGCCGGCTGCTATTAAACACCAGCAGGAGAAGAGCACAGCGAGATGACATAATTATAGAATTGCCTCTTTTTTTGTGTGCAATATTTCGACATTCTTTCGACTTTCCAAGACTGTTGAATATCTGAAATTTGTGTTGTTTTCCTAAAAAGTCTATTTACGTTCTATGTTGTCACGACACAACAAAGTGAATCGATAAGGAAAACATTAAATGATATAAAGCCAATTTTACCTTATGGCAAGAAATTAAGGTTAAAATAGGTAACGGATTAAAAAAAGGCCACACGGAATCTGCAGACCCAGAATACGCTCAAATAAAAAAATCTGCAGATTCTGATGGGACTACGGATTACTTTGGAAAATAATAGCGAGTGCGACTAAACTATTACGCAACATTTGCCAGCGTCAAACTGGCAGGAGTTAGCTGTTTTTTTTTTTAGGTTACTGGACTCAACTGTGACGGTGTTTTAATGGGCACCGGCCTCGTTCCAGTGGCTGGAGAAGCTGTCAGTTTCCATTAAACCAAACGACCACATCAACATGTTTCTGCAGCCTAACAGTATGCTCCCGTTGGCTGGGACACCCTGCTCTGCTCCGTCCTGCTGCTGCTGGCCCTCGCCCGTTAAGGCCGGGAAACAACTATTTTCATTCAGCAGTCACAAAAGCAACTGAATACCAGAGTAAAGTGGTGGAGTGGGTCTCGACCGACAGACAAAATGGCTCGTAGAGCAGATAAAAGTTGTGTTCAACAACAATTCAAAGATCTTATAAAAAAAAAAAGGTTAATTTATAGGGCGGCTCAACTAATTGGAGTAGTTCGTTCTGAGGATGTTGTGTTGTCTGTGCTGTCACGTGTGTCCTAGGACACATTGTTGATCTTATGTTTATGTTGATTTGATTTTATGTTGATATTTAGAATGAGTTTTTGGTTACATGTTTATGCTGTTTATGCTAGATTGTAGCACTATGTCCAAGACAACCCCCGCCTTGGGGACAAAGTGTATTCTAATTTATTTTATTAACTGTTTGGCCTATATAATGTCAGAAAATGGGGAAATCATTTCAATCATTTTTTCCCAAAAGCCCAAGATGACGTCTTCAAATGTCTTGTTTTGTCCACAACACAACACACATATTTAGTTTATGGTCACAGAGGAGAAAAACTAGAAAATATTCCCATTTAGGAAGCTGGAATCAGAGAAATTTGTAAAGCAAAACAAAAATAACTCAAAACGATTTTATCGATTATCAAAATACTTGGCGATTAATTTAATAGTTGACCACTAATCGAACCGTCGATTAGCCTTTGCAGCTCTATAGATTTATATTTTTGTTGATAAATTATAATTCAAAATTGTTCTGCACTCCTTGACATGTTGCTAAAGAAGAATTTTTCAGTGCATGAAAATCACAGAAGAAAGAAATGCGGCTGTCCACACACTTTTGGCCATGCGGCGTACTGTATACGGGACTCCATAGTTTCTTTTTATTTATTTATTTATTTATTCATGCAGATATATTTTTCACCTGAGGACCAAAGGGCTCACATTTTGCAGCCAGAGAGGGGCACATTTCTGAACTTATTCCTCAGAATCATTTTTAATATCTACGCTACAACCTGGAAGGTGTCCAATCCCACTTCATTGTCCAGTCCCATCCCAGGGGACATCGTACCACCAACCGGCTGCTGCACTGGTCAAAGCCTCTCTCTTTTAAAAAAAAAGAGTAAAGAAAGAAAAACAAAAAAGGGTCTCGGACCAACGCCGAGCCTCTGCGGGACTTTCACTGCCATCAACGACAGGAATGCACATAAGACCTTCCCCTCCCCCCTCCGCCTCCCACCACCTCTTTCATAACCCAGCTCTTATTTGTTGGTTTAATTAGGCTGGACCTTGTTTGAGTCCACTGGGGCGAGAACGTCTGAGGAAGCATGTGAAAGGGAAAGGGAGGGCGGTTCAAAAGGTCACGCCATCGATTTAGCCGCGGAGCGATGTCCGACATGTACGGGGACTACAGGAACTCTCTGCTTGTCAGCCTTGCTGCTGATGTGCCTTTGAGCATAAAACTCGGACCTACAACTTCAATCAGAATCAGAATATGTTATTCATCACCTCAGGGTGATTGTTAAGTTGCAGTGTCTCACGGTCAAATTTAAGGCAAAATACAAATTTTTAAAAAAAGTCACTAAATGTATAAAGAAGCATAATGCACAAAATGAAAAGTTGAGTAAAAGTAAAGTAAGATTAGGTTAAAAAAAGATTAAAGATTGAAATGTTTGGTGACGTGACACATGTGGTGATCAAATAGCGCTGGGAGTCACAGGGTAGCTCACAATACAGCAGACAAGCCTATAATGATACATCACCATAATGATCTAACTATGAATACTAAATAAATCCAGGTTTTCTTTATAAGTACAAACTGTTGGTAAACAACAATTAACGTATCTTCAAGTTTCTCTTGTTCACGTGTTGGGCGCCACAAATCGCCTCGTATCGCACGAAAGACGATGATGTATTGCCGTTTCCAAGGGCAGCTCCAACTTTTTTTGGGGGGGTGAGATCTCCACTTTTGAGCCAAATTTAAATTTAAGCATCAAACTCTTCATTTTCTGAATTCTGGGGAATTTTTCTGCATCAATTTATGGTGCAAATGTCTTTATTTATGTCAAGGGGAAATTATAATAGTTTTTTTTTTTTGGGGGGGGGGGGGGTGCACTGGCCAGTAGGGCTGCACAATTAGAGGAAAATGACAAATTGCGATTATCTTGACCGATGTTGTGATTTTGATATGATTCACGACATTGATTGGAATGATCAATTTTCTTGGATCATCATTTTTATTGAAACACAAATAAAAGTACTATATATATATATATACTGTATATATATAACTATAACTATAGTCACGTAGTGTGATTTTTGCAAAAATCTGTACCAAACAAAGATGTCTTCCTTTAGTAGGCCGGGACGTCTCCGCAGCACCACGACAGAATGGTTTCAATACATATTTTGCCTTTAACAAATATTGTGCACCCCCTACGATTTGGGTATTGCACTAGTCCATATTACACTATTATAATATTATATATATCCATATTGCAATTTCCATGAAATTGCGATTCATAGTGCAACCCTATTGGCCAGTTTTGATTATTGGGGAGGAGTTGTAACCCCCCCATCCTCCCTGTAAATGACGCCGTATGGATATTTTGTTCCGCCCCTATCTTCAAACTAAGCCATGCTGCTGAAATGCACGCCGCGGCCACAATGGGGGATGTATGTGCGGTCATACATTGTCTACAGCTGCTGACAGCGCCTGACTAATGTATCTTTGAGCTTCATACAATGATGTTTCAGACAATAGTGTGCGTCCAGGGGCGACCTCTGGCTCACCCAGCAATGTGGGCTGAGGCCTCTGCAGCGGCCCCGGGTTCGAATCCGACCTGCGGCCCTTTGCTGCGTATCATCCCCCATCTCTCTATCCACTGTCACGCTAAAATAGAAAGGGAAAAACACCCCAAAAAAATTATCTATGAAACAAGTGTGCTTCCAACTTTGTGCCAACAGTTGGTGTTTGGCAAATAAATGTTTTTTTCCCAGTTTGGTGTGGAGGAACCGGACTGGCGTGAGCAGAGCATGGCTGTTGGATCTCACCAATGCTCTTGTGGCTAATTGGGAGAAAATCCCTGCAGCCAGCTCCCAAACATCTGGTGGAAAGCCTTTCCATCCTAAGACTGGGGGGGGGGGGGGGCTGTTGTGGCAGCAGATTTTTTTTTGTAATGTCAGAATCATCAATCACACATGGATGCAATGTTCAGGTATCAGCATCCTTTTGGCCATGTAGGATGTCAGTATCGGCATTATTGTCACATCAATATTCAAAGAATGTATTTTAGTGGGTTTTGAATACAGATTTGTAATATGTGTTCAATGTTTTGGGGTATTTTCAGTGATATTTATTGTTCGCAATGTATTGTTGTCATATTATATGCTTAGTCTGGCTCAACCATTGTACATCCGGTGACATCCCTCCCCTACCGCTAACCTCCGCTAGCTGCTGAACAAGAGCTAATCTCCACCAATGGAGCCAAAGGCTTCTCAAATGTGAGGAATTTCAATTGTCACGTAAAAAAAATAAACTGGTTTTGAACTCTGGGATAGCTGTGGCTCAGCGGTAGAGCGGTTGCCTGCCAATTGAAAGGTTGGTGGTTCAATCCCTGGCCCTGTAGTTCCATGTTGAAGTGTCCTTGGGCATTGGAGTGTAAATGTGTGTGAGTGTGTATCTGATGAGCAGGTGGCACCTTGTACAGCAGCCTCGGCCACAGTGTGTGAATGTGTGTGAATAGCTCCTGTATGATGTACAGTAGAAGACTGTTAAGACAGTACATTTACATTGTCTAAAACAAGCAATATACTGTAAATGTGTCACCTTCGGCTCTGGGACATTTTTCACTATGTTCATAACTGTCAAAAATAATCGGCAAATGTCTCCTGGCCTCGGGGCGTGATGTCAGGGTTAGCCCGTCATCTTCCGCTCTCTCTTCCCCCACAGGAAACAACAACCTTTGCAGAAAAAGAAGAAAATGTGGACCGTGCAACAAGGCAGGCCGGCTTGGTTCTTTAAGGGAAATGACTGTTTACAAAGAGAGTGTTTACGGCATTTCCTCTCTACCTGTGACCCACTGGTAAGAGCTAACGAGGTGTAACTATGTATCGGCTAATCTAAATAGCTCACGTTACCGTATTGTGTCAACAGTTAACTTCATGAAATACTGTATTTGGCGGTTTTCTTTTGCGGGGTGCAAATGTTCCACCAAACCAAGTTCCTTCCCGAGAGCCGGCGGCTCTGCGTCCGGAGCTTAGCGCCGCCCAAGACGATCGGGATTGGTTTAAAAATTAAAAATAAAAAGATATTATTGGCCAATATTAGGCATTATCACCAACTATTGGTATCGGCATTTACAGTTTTTTTATGTTCATTTATCATAATAATTTATGAAAGACAAATGATTCTGATAAATGAATG
Organism: Etheostoma nigrum; assembly: GCA_029931835.1. Taxonomy (NCBI): domain Eukaryota; kingdom Metazoa; phylum Chordata; class Actinopteri; order Perciformes; family Percidae; genus Etheostoma; species Etheostoma nigrum. Next base: position 25,589,501 of record CM057248.1, read on the forward strand.
ATTAAACAATAAAATAAAAACAAACAAAAAACGACCTCCAACCCGCTTTGGCGTTACATAGTTTGTCCACCAGAGGGCGCTCCACAGCGTCCCTGTTGGCAACACCAATTGATTTTTTTTTATTAATGTGTTTTTGTTCAAAGGAGTTTCATATCTTAAGTTTGTATTTTTTTTATGCATTTTATTTATCAGAACTTTAATATATTTTGATGATGCTCTGTTCTGTTAGACAATAAAACATTTTTTAAACCGCATTATCATATTTTTTTAGTGAGGACTCATAAATAACTACAAATAACTAATGTTAGGGAAACCTCTATGCTTTGTTTCTGGATTTTTATAGATGTATTCGGAATATCAGATTTTTAAAATCACCAAATATTTGTATCAATATCGGGCTTAAAAATCCTTTATCGTCGGGGTCTAGTTGTAACGCAGCCGAGGTGATGCATCATGCTCGGTGAGGATGTCAGCGGATTGTAAAACAGAGAATACAAACAAAAAAACAAAAGTCCCCGCGACCAAAACACCTGCCGGTTTCATCCAGACCAATCCCAGCAGAACCGGGGTCACTGATTGGTCGGCAGCCCTTCGCCACACTTACACACACAAACTCTTACCGAGATACAGCGAGGCGTTCTCCTTCTTGACGTTGTCGTCCAGGTATGTGGGTCCCAGCGTGTAGATGGGCGTGGACCCCATGCCCACCAGGATCTGGGCGATGACAAACAGCGCCACATACAGGTTGTGCTCGTTGCCCTCTTGGTCCCGGGGACAGGAAGTGATGTCGACGCGGTCCCTGCCGCTGGCGTTGCTGTTCATGCACAGGCCCTCGTTGCCGGAGGACGAGTTCACCTCCTGGATCTGGTAGGGCGGCGAGATGAAGTGGGGTAAAGAGAAGAGGGCGGCGCCCACCGCAATAAAAACCCCGCCCACCGCCAGCCAGCGAGGCCTCTGGCCCCGCCCGCCGAAGTAGCTGATGAAGACGACCACGACCAGGCTCCCGATGTCGAAACAGCTGACAAGGAGGCCGGATTCGGAGCTCCGCAGGCTGTACCTCTTCTCAATGGTGGTGATGACGCTGCTGAGGTACCCCGACACCATGAGAGACTGGATGAACGTCAGGTAGCACATGCAGAACAGGAAGCAGCGCGAGTCCTGCAAGATGACGCTCAGGTACTTCTTACTGGGGAGCCGAATCCGAGCTAGCTTGGAAGCAAAAAACCCCGGCGGCTTCCTTCTCGCCAGGCTCTTACTCCTACGGATCTCTGTGTTTTCCATGTAGGAGCTGGGCCTGTTCAGCGCCGACTTCCCCGGCTTGGGCAGGTAGTCTGTCGTCGGCGGGGACTCTGCCTTAAAGGACTCCGTCTTGGCCGGGAGCTGGATAAATTCTGTGCTCTCTTCTGCAGTAATGGACACAGAACTAGTCAGTAACGTTTCCTCTTGAGGCGCTTCTCCATTTAAAATAGGCAAACTTTTACATTTTAAGTCCGTACCTGGCTCCTCAATTTCGCTGGAAAACCCGTCCTCCTTCTGAAGGGACTCGGACGACTCCGCTTCCTCGTTGTCAGCCATTATTTCCAGTCAATCGCTCCTTTCTTTTAGGGGTTTAGAAGAATAAACCACCCCGGTTCCAAGCCTACATTTAGAGTTCAGGGGCTGCTGCCCATTACATTTATTATTAATAGGCACATCTACTCCCACAGATACAGCCTGGCACACAAAGAGGCCCAAAATAAAGCAACAATGTCAACCTCAAAAGGGAAAGTAGACTCACAGCTTCTGCTTATCTGCAGCGTATAGGCTTGGACAGCCTCTGTTTATCTTGTCATGCACACTTGCCTCCTGCCACCATCTAATCCGGAGATGGAGACCGCTCAGGCCTCCTCAGCTCGACCGGCGGCGGGGCTCCAGAGTCGGGGCTCCAGAGTCAGGGCTCCCTGCGGATGCACAACATATCCACTCGATGGCTCCTCTCAGCCGGACGCTGCTGCTGTTGCTGCTCCACGGCCGGCAGGGATGTAATGAACTCGCGGATCGTGCGCCACATCCCTGACACCCCTGCCAATGAAGATCACACAGTTACAATGTCACTTGTTTTCGGAACATCAGATGATGTTGCCCCCCTCTTTCCCTACAAACTCCTCCTCCCCGAGTCAAGGGCATCACCCCTCCTCCCGATGTTATCGCCGCACCAGCTGTCCTCCCAGCGGGCGAGCGAGGCTGTCATTTAGAGATTATATTTCTGTGTAAATCCGTAAAGATGTGTATGAAAAATTATAATAATAATAATAAAAATAATAATGATAATCGGCGAAGGAGAAGTGTCGTCGAGGAAAACGAGCGTGAAACGAGAAGTCCGTCACCAGACTCCTCGGTAATAGCGCTGCTGCTCAGGAACACCGCAGTGCTCAGCTGCTCGCAGTCAAGTGCGTCAAAATAAGATAGCTACACGGAAAGCCGGAAACGTTTCCTTCACAATAAAAGCGTAACATCTAATTTACTCCAATTCTAGCGAGGCGTGTAAACAAAATCCCAAGGCCATCGATATTTCAAGTTTGTCGTAAAGTTTGTGCTGAATCACCTTGTATGTCGTACATCCTATGAAATTGACTATGACGCGGAAACAACGTGGTTAATGTATATTTTAGGCGTATAATAGGCCATTAAAATGGCTAACTGGAGGTGGTTTTAACAAATTATCGTGGCACTATTTTCCCTACAAATACCTTCAAAATGTAAGCCCCAGTAATCCTGCATAGCGTCGAATAAACGCTAACAAAATATAATGAAATGTCGCCGAATCCCACGAATGACCTAGAAAACTTCATTAAAAACGTTCACTGGCTGTCGAATCGGCGATGTCTATTGATTTATTGATTTGAGCTTCTATGTTTACCAATAATTACATTTAACAAGGTCGGACTTTGCTTAAATCAGACGAATGACGACTTTAATGACGTTAACTGCTTATTATGTGCAGAGTTTACCAGTATGTTATATGCATGTTATACGCCATGTGCAGCATTTAGACTCTGGCAGAACATCTGTTAACTGGCCGTTTTATTTTATTGAGTTTTTATCGACGTTCATGTCGCCTTTTCCAGGTTTTTGTCGCCTTTTTTTGTCGAGTTCATGTTTTACTTTGAAATGTAGATCCAACAACACCAACACCACAAACAACAACAACAACAACAACAACAACAAGGGGGACAACGCGCTTTACTCACCTGACGCTCTGAAGCGATGACACGGGGCTTTAAACCTTCATATCCGAGTTATAGCCCAAGCCCCGCGAGGCCAGGCGGTTAAAACCGGGCCAAACACGTTAATGGTAAAAAAAACTCACCTACAAAACATCTTTTCATTAAACCGCATCAAGGCGGAGGTAATTAGGCAGAAAACAACGGAAACACTTCGAAATACCAAAATAAAACACATTGGGTTTAACCCTCTATTGCATGGATTATTTTTTAAACATGGTAAAAATGTCTTGATGTGTTTTTATTACTCAAGGATGCTTAAATAATGAAAAATAAATTAAATTGAAGGGGGGTAGTTGGTAATTTGTTGCCATATGGCAACAACGCGCATTCGTGGAAAGTGCCAAAAAATCCATTATTTCTTTAAAAACATGCTTTTATTGAAAGAATTACCAAAACAAATTCAACTTATATGTATCAACATGTATAGCCCAATGTGTTTACAGTCAAATTAGTTTAGTTTTAATTGTAGTTTTTGATAATTATTAATAATAACACTGTAATAAGTGTAGAACATGTTGTGCTGCTCTAACAGTCTCCACCAATCAGGTTACAGTCTTTACCCCAGATGTTAGAACCAGCTGCAGGGATGTTATTCTCCCATTTAGACCTCCAGTTCACCCCTAATGTGTGTTGGAAATGGCAGCAAAGCATTGCGTATAGTGATAATGCAATATGCAATACATATGAGGAGAGGGACCTCTAGTGGAGAACTTGACATGTGCAATTAGCTGACAGGGAGTAAAGTTCAATAGAAGCAACAGCAGACCCAATGATTATTAGGATTTTTTAAAATTGAGACATTTTAGACTCAAGCGCTCAACTGCTTGGGAGGGCCGCTGGTTCAAGTCCCCATTTAGGCTAAGGTATGGTGGTGGACTGGTAGCTGGAGAGGTGCCAGTTCACCTCATGGCACTCTGACATCTCCATTAGTGCACACGTACTCAAGTGTAAGTAATAACAATAGAATGAAAACACTGTAATTTCCCCTTGTGGTGAGTATAAAGTATTATTATTAATAGTAATGTATACTTTTGTATACTTTTATTAATTTCCACTGTCAGAGTGAGGGGGCTGCACATGGAAAGACACCCTGAGCAGTTAGGGGTTCGGTGCCTTGCTCAAGAGAACCTTGGCTTGGCGTGCTAGTGTATTCATGTGTTCATGTGTCAGTGTGTTCATGTGTTCATGTGTCAGTGTGTTCATGTGTTCATGTGTTCATGTGTCAGTGTGTTCATGTGTTCATGTGTCAGTGTGTTCATGTGTTCATGTGTTAGTGTGTTCACGTGTCAGTGTGTATTCATGTGTCATTGTGTTCATGTGTTCATGTGTTCATGTGTTCATGTGTTAGTGTGTTCATGTGTTAGTGTGTTCACGTGTCAGTGTGTTCATGTGTTCATGTGTCAGTGTGTTCATGTGTTTATGTGTTCATGTGTTAGTGTGTTCACGTGTCAGTGTGTATTCATGTGTCAGTGTGTTCATGTGTTCATGTGTCAGTGTGTTCATGTGTTCATGTGTCAGTGTGTTTTTGTGTCAGTGTGTTCATGTGTCAGTGTGTTCATGTGTTCATGTGTCAGTGTGTATTCATGTGTTCATGTGTCAGTGTGTTCATGTGTCAGTGTGTTCATGTGTTCATGTGTCAGTGTGTATTCATGTGTTCATGTGTCAGTGTGTTCATGTGTCAGTGTGTTCATGTGTTCATGTGTTCATGTGTCAGTGTGTTCACGTGTCAGTGTGTTCATGTGTTCATGTGTCAGTGTGTTCATGTGTCAGTGTGTTCATGTGTCAGTGTGTTCATGTGTCAGTGTGTTCATGTGTTCATGTGTCAGTGTGTTCATGTGTTCATGTGTTCATGTGTCAGTGTGTATTCATGACGCTGAACTACTAGTTGCTTGTTGCTGCCGCTTGGAGCCGCCAGAGCTCCGTGTCTCCTGTAAATGCAGCTTTGAGGGGCGTGTTACAGAAGAAGAGGAGCACCGCCTCATGGTCCATGGTCTGGGGAAGTCTCACACATGTCTGGAGCTGCTTTCTTCTGTTTTAGTGAATATTCCCGTATACTCAGAGCATTCCCCTGGCTGCAGGGTTTTCCTCCACTGGCCCAAATGGATAGCAACATGTTTAAATGTTACCAGCCACGCAATAGGTTACCATTGTTTTTTGGGCTGGTGAGTGACAGACAGTAGTATTTGAGGGGCGGGGGGGCTAAGATTACATCTGCAATTACTACAATGCACCCACCCTTCAAGGTTCACTCTGCAATACAAAAGTCATGACACAAAAAGCAAATTACTGTAAGGTCATTTATCACATGTCACAAGCGCCATTATTCTGCAGAACAAGTACTTTCTCTTCCAAACTTTCAGTGGATTTAACTAATTCTTCTGTACTTCTACTTTAGTAGGATTTTGAATGCATACGTTTTACTTACAATGGAGTATCACATTTACATTGTTACTTTGGTACTTTTACTTTATTAAAGGACATACTGTAAGTACTTCTTCCACAAAGCGTTTGCGTCAGTGATTTGTTACTGACATAAATAAAATAACAGCTAGCATCAGTAGTTCAGTATAATATTTTATTAATGAATTACTTTACTACTAGATAGATAGATAGATAGATAGATAGATAGATAGATAGATAGATAGATAGATAGATAGATAGATAGATAGATAGATAGATAGATAGATAGATAGATAGATAGATGAATAGATAGATAGATAGATAGATAGATAGATAGATAGATAGATGAATAGATAGATAGATAGATAGATAGATAGATAGATAGATAGATAGATAGATAGATAGATAGATATTTATTGATCCCAAAAAAATTGGAAATTATGGTATTAGAGCAGCAGAATATCAGTCACACAGCACAGAATATAATTAAAAATGAAATACTAGGATACAATATACAGTACATACATACAATATACATGAAATATACATGAAATAATACATTAAACTGGGTAAAAAGTTAATATAAGTTAACTAAAACCATTCCATATGACTTCCATTGAAACTGACAGTAATAAGCCTTATTAGACAATAATTACATTGATAATTATATGATTAATGCATTGAGACTTTCCAGTGGGGGACAGTCCGTCCTCCGGGAGACGTGATTAGATGTCTCCGTCTGTCAGGAAGAAAACCTCCAGGAAATATTTAATCAGCTGTTTGGTTTCCAGATGTTCATGGCCTCGGATCAGCTTCATCACGGTGGGATCGTTATTTCTCAGCGTGATGAGTCTCGCCGTCGCCTCACTCAGCCGTGACCGGGGGGGCTGACTTCACTCTCAAAAACAATAGAACTACACACACACACACACACGAGAAACACACACACACGCACGCACGCACACACACACACACACACACACACACACGAGAAACACACACACACACACGCACGCACACACACACGCACGCACACACACACACACACACACACTCGAGAAACACACACACACACACGCACACACACACGCACGCACACACACACACACACACACACGAGAAACACACACACACACACGCACACACACACGCACGCACACACACACACGCACACACGAGACACACACACACACACACACACACACACGCACACACACACACACGAGAAACACACACACACACACACACACACACACACACGAGAAACACACACACACACACGAGAAACACACACACACACGCACACACACACACACACGAGAAACACACACACACACACGCACACACACACACACAAGAAACACACAAACACACAACACGAGAAACACACACACACACACGCACACACACACACACACGAGAAACACACACACACACACACGCACACACACACACGAGAACACACACACACACACACACACACACACACATCACACATACACACACACACAAACACGAGAGAGACACACACACACACACACACACACACAAACACGAGAGAGAAACACACACACACACAAACAAGAGAATGAACACACACTCACACCGAGAAACACACACAGACACACAATCCCGAGAGAGAAACACACACACAGACACACACACACACATACACACACGGACACGAGAAACACACACACATAGACACACACACAAACACACATACACAGAAAAACACAGACACACAGACACAACGAGACACACACACACACACACACACAAACACACACATACACAGAGAAACACACACACACACAGACACAACGAGACACACACATACACAGAAAAACACAGACACACAGACACAACAAGACAAAAACACACACACCCACACAAACATCGAGAAACACACAAACATGAAAAACACAGGCACAGGGAAATACACACACACACCGAAACACACTCGCACAGACACACCGAGACACATACAGACACACAAACACACCAAGACGCACACACACGGAGATAAAACAAACACACACACACACACAGTTTATGTGAAAGTAGACTGGAAGCATACATCTTGAAAATATAAGATATCTGAGAGATGGGAAGCAAGAGAAATTCATTCAATAACCCATTCATTTTTTACTTCTCTTCTATCTAGCGATGCCAATGGGATCACCCCCACCCTGCCATCACTGTGTTAATTACCCCCAGCTGATACCCTAGAGACGAACGCCCCTTATTTAGTTGTGTTATTTCAATTTTAATGTATTATGTTACTTATTCTCTATATACTTGTTATAATTAATTGTTATAGTAACAATCATAATTACAGGTTGTTGCTATCGACTAATTACAACTGCCCTGGAGGATGTGATTGTTGTTCATTATGTAGCTACGTGCTATCTGTTTGTTTGTTATACGTGGTCTACTACCAAAACAAATATAAAGTTATTATATAAAATATGGAAATACACAGTTTTTTGTTTTTGTTTGAGTCAACAACATGCCTTCATTTATCCTGTACCTGCAGCCGGAGAGAGCGTTCCTGCAGGCTCTCCACAGAAGAACAGTGAGATGGATCTAATGTACAGTGTAATGTTTGGCCTGAGGAGCGCACAAGGAAGCCGCTGTGTCCTATTTGCTGCGATGTTGAGCTCATTTTACACAGCAGTTCATTCTGTTTGCCCAGTGGGATCTAAAGCCACAGGCTGCAATACAGTACAATCTCTCTGTTTCTTATCAGACGCAGTAATAGCCTGTCTGATGTATCTCACACTCACTTTATTGTGGAGATACAGAGGTAATGTGATTCCGGTGTATAAGCTTGTACAGGGAATATGGGATGTAACAGTCAACCCGTTCTCACTCCGAACTCGTAAGATAGAGACGTTTGGACAGTGGCTGTCAGCGTCTGAAGCAATGAAAAAAGCACCTTCAGCGTGTTTGTATAACGTACCGGGGTTTAGCGAGTATGTAAGGTAGACATTCCTCGCAGGGATGTTGATTGGGGTGATGGATGGGTCAAACACTAGGACTTTCACCCAGGAGGCCAGGAGCTCAGGAGAGTCCTGAACCATCCCTTAGTTAGGCCTAGACTGCTGGGGGACTTCCCATGATGCACTGAGCACCTCTCACCTCCTCCTTCTCTCCATCTGTATGCAACCTCATCCCATTAATGCATGTTACTAACTCAACTTCTTCCCTTTCCCAGAGTCTAGTGCTCTCTTCTCTCCTCCTATCACTTCCTGCAGGTGGTTCTGGCTCTGGATCTGTGGTTGGAGTCACCTGCTGCCTCCATGTTCCTGCTCAACACCCTCTGCTACAATCCTCCATGTCTCTCTCTCTCTCTGTCTGTCTGTCTCTCTCTCTCTCTTTATCTCACCCCCATCCGGTCGAGGCAGATGCCCCCCCCACCCTGAGCCATGGTCCTGCTCGAGGTTTCTGCCTCTTAAAGGAAGTGTTTCCTTGCCTCTGTGGCCTAGTGCTTGCTCTTGGTGGGAACTGTTGGGTTTCTGTTAATAACATCCCAGAGTACGGTCTAGACCTGCTCTTTTATGAAAAGTGCAATGAGATAACTGTTGTTGTGATTTAGCGCTATATAAATAAAATTTAATTGAATTGAAAATGTGCGGTAAAATCATGGAACGAGCTTCCAGAAGAGGTTTCCCTTCAATTAATTATTTTAAGAATAGGCTGGATGCATTTTGCCTGTCAAAATATGTAATGTATAATTATATTTTTGATAAAATGAATGTGTTTTATGCAATATTTTGGTAAAATGTGAATGTATTTATTTGTTTTGTGTTGCTTGAGTCTGCAATAGAGGACTTTGTATCCTGTACCAGAATATTTTTCTATAAATTTCAATACATTTTGACAGTTTGTTTGTCTGGAAACAGCTGGAGGAGATGACGGACATAAACATTTCTGTGTAGGTTGCATATCATGTGTTTGTACGAGACTGTCGCCCCCCGAAAAAACGGCCACATAAGTCATTTATGGGCGTAGTATTTATGGCGGGAGCAAAGTATAAGAGCGTCAAGGTCCTCATAATTGGTAGGCTGGGGTAGTGGATGGGTCAAACAAATACAAAAGTCCTTCATATGAAGATATAGGTTGTTTGTTCCTACCCTGTAATGGGACCCACCATTAGGGAGAATAACTATAGGATACATCATTTATTTTCATTAGGTCACTTTACAAAAGACAGACAATCCCTAATACTATAATTATGCGACACCTAATGACTATATTATTTGCATAATGTGTATACAAACCCTTGATCTTTCTTAATATTTTATATATATATATATAGTCGCTCTCAGGAACTGTGCACCACATTCCCCCATCGCTCTTTCTTTTTTTTCTGCACTACTTACATTTTATACATTTTATATTTTGTGTTGACACTGTAAAGGAGTAAAGGAGTACCTGGGCAATCTCATTGCACAGGTACTCCTTTACTCTTGTGTATAATGACAATCAAGGCTTTCTATTCTATTCAACAAATTAGAATCATCCACCTCAAGGAGAGTGAAATCATCGAGGGAGAGCTCCGTTCATTCCTCCTTTCACTGGGCTGTGCTCAGATTTACTGCCGAGTTGGAACACGCCATGAGTGACGGTACGCGATAAGAGACTGTGGGCGATGGTCTGAGAACGCGTGGAGCTTTAGGAGTCAGTGAAATGCCACAAGAAATCCCAAAGGCACAGCGGCACGCCACCTTCAGCTGGAGATAAACAAAGAGGTGCCGCATCCGGCTAATCCTCTGAAGAGGGAGTCAGTCACTGGAAACCTGCAAACCAAGAGGATCAAAACACGGCAAAGGCCACGGAGGTGGAGGGAGGGGATTAAAATGTGATGATAGCAACAATAATATGATGTTTGGCAACAAAACACAGGGAGCGATTTAGATCTTAGCTTGGATGTAACGCAGTCAGATTATCAATTTGAGGGAGGTGACTGGCAGGGATTAAACAGCTGCTATTAATTGGGAGTAAAAGCAAAGTGGGGAAGATTATGCAAAGTTGTTATTGTGATGCAAAATAGTGACGTGGAGAGTTGAAAATTGGAGCAGAAGGTCTAGTATCAGGATGTCAATTAAAACATGTTTCTTTGTTAGTATTGTTATACTCATTGTTGTCGTTGTTATGGATGTTTCCGCCAATTCAAATTAGAATTTCTTCTGTCTTTTGCATGTTAAGTAGCTGGCAGAGGAGGCAGAGCAAGGGAGCTTTTGGCTCTGGCTCCGTAGAAAGGACAAGGTTTGGGGGAAAGACGGATCCTAGGGCTGGCTGCAGGGGGTGCAAGGAGACATCCCGTCCCTGCCACTGCTCCTCCACTCGGAGGTGGACTAAAGGTGCCCTGCTACACGTATTTCATTACTTTGTGGTAATGTCTGAAGTTCTCCCATGGACTCTGTAACATTGTTTGTGGAAACAGTACCTTGGTTACCTTGTTTCAAGCCATTCTAGTGTGGTATAGAAAGCCTGCAGGAAGACTCCATTTGTACCAGTCCTCATTGATATTAAACGAGCTAAGCTGCTTGACTCTGATTGGCTAACAGCTAACAACCTGGCTATCAGCATCTATTACACAGCGCAACTGGGCTAGCTCATGAATAGTAATGAGCTCAGGCAACATGACATCTGACCAGCTTTTGTAATTGGCCTGATTTCTCCTTTTATTTCTCTCCAGTGGCTAGTTATGACAAAGGAGGTAGCAGTTCATTTTCAAATTCACCACATAATACACACACACACACACACACACATATGGACCTGACATATTTCATCCCTGAAGGGTGGCACCCGGCTGACGACCCTGCAGCTGGATCAAAAGACACTGGTGGAAGTGCATCTCACCTGTGCTTACAACTATGCTGCTCATGTACATTGAACAAAGTATTAAAACCCAAAACTTATTATTAGTCTTTCAAATATTCTAATCAATGTGATCTGTATGATTTTATAAACATTTTCTCCAAATTTAACCTGACATATTAGGTGTTTTTGAAACAAACGTTGGCTGCACAGCATGTTCTTTAATTTAGCTATAACACAGCAAATGCATATCTGAAATCAAACATATACATATCAATTGTATTGTATATTACTATATTTCTTTCTTTTATTCATTGCAATTTAGGCATGTTAAGTTTTGCAGCCTGCAGACACAGGCAGGAGAGACAACGTGTTGCATGACAACAAAAGCTGTTTGTCTCCTGCTGCTGCAGAAACAACACAGCTGGAGTCCTTTCTAACCTACGTTTTGCGTGTCCTTTAATGTTTAATAAATGTGTATAAGTGTGTGAACAAAGCATATGACATGCAGTATTCATAACTGTTACATGCACAACACAGACATGTGGTACACATGTTTATGTGTGGAATTGATAAGATTATGACTGTTGTAAGATTCAGACATGTTATTTAGATAACCGCTATGTACTTTGCTTATTTGCTCCTAACACACTCATCATATGAAACAAATATTTTAATATATTTAATATAACAAGAGCAACGGCCCCTAAAAACTTAGTGTATATTTTCCTGATTGTTTGACTTCAAAGGTTTCAATTTGGGTCTCAACCTGTTTCTAATTGAATCATGTTGGATTCCCACTATGTCTATGCAAATACATGTGTTTTATGTTTGTTTACTTATGTTTTTGTCAAACGTGTTTGCACCAAAGTGCTAGATGAATTAAATAAACTTCTTGTTGAATAATCGTAGGAACCCAACATGCCAAGCCCCCTGAGGGGTTTCTGGGTTTCCTTTCCTTTTTTCAATTTAATATCTCTTAAATGTGTCATTGTTTTGTTTTGTCATGTGCTAAAAAAAGAAAATCCATATCACAAATCAAATCCACAGACGCATGCCGCTGTACCATGGCTGAAAACAGTTTGACTTTGTGTCAGTGATGCTGAGTCTCAGCTCGAACCAAAAGCTCTTCCTCCCCTCATGATGTCACAGTCAGACCAGCCGCTCGCCTCCTAAAGCACCTCCCGCAGCAGAGCTGCACTCTCAATCCTCCCTGAGCAGGGAGAAGATAGAAAGAAGCAGCAGAGGAGGAGCAGGAAAACAGAAAGAAGAAGAAGGGGGAATCTGTGGAATGGCACCGGTGCATGGGACCTGCAGCGGAAATATGGAGCGGTCCGAGCGCAATCTGAAGGAAAAGTCCAAGAGGAAGAGGAGGAGGAGGTGTAAAGGCAAAGGTTAGTGCAGCGGGCAAAGTGGATGTGACTGTGACACTGACATAATACCAAAATTCATATTAATGTGGGGGGTTTACAGTGACTTTAAAACAATCCTCCACAGGCGGGGGGGGGGGGGGGGATCTCCACTTTTGAGCAAAATATTAAACACTTCATTTTCTGCATTCTAGTGAATTTTTTTGCAACAATTTGCATCCATGTATGCTACAAACGTCTTTATTTATGTAAAGGAAAATTGTAATAGGTTATTGGAGAGGGGGTGTTGGAGTGGCCAGTATGGGATTACACCTATTTCTACAGGTTTCATGTCTCATTTGTGCCTTAAGAGACTTTATTTTAGTACTTTATGGCTTGTTCTTTTCATTCTAGTATATTAATATTATGTAGGCTTATAGTTGAGCTTTGATATATATACATATAATTGCATTACATTAACTAAACAATAAGAGCATTCAAGAAGACCCGAGGGTCATCAAGCTACTACTGTATACTACTTACTTGTTTTGGTGGAACATGTGTACGTTCAAAAGTTGTTTTAGTTGTAAAACAGAGAACTCAGATTGGACAGATAGTCTAGCTAGCTGTCTGGATTTACCCTGCAGAGATCTGAGGACCAGGTAACCATAGTCCTCAGATTGGACAGATAGTCTAGCTAGTTGTCTGGATTTACCCTGCAGAGACTTGAGGACCAGGTAACCATAGTCCTCAGATTGGACGGATAGTCTAGCTAGCTGTCTGGATTTACCCATGTGTCCCCCCTCAATGTTAAAACAAAACCCACGCCCTTAAAGCAACTGAAAATCATCCTGAAAAGGACCGAGCGGTGTGAATAATGTGTGAGAATGTGTATTTGCGTGTATTTGGTCTCTTGCGTGACTTGTGCGTTCTATGAAACAGAATCTCAGTGTCTCATGAAAGCGCTGTCCGTCCCCTCTCTGTTTACTCTGTATCATGTATGTGTGCGAATGCAATGTCTCACCATGAACCCTGGTTAATCATAATTACAGTCGTCTGGGCAACAGGTCATCCTTTTAGGATTAAACTGGCATTGTCCTCCACATGCTAATCCGCAGTAAACGCTGCAGATTACTCCATGATGGCTTTTGTATTACGTCCAATGGTTATTCAAACTGCGCTAAGCCTATTCCACTTTCATTGATGACCCATTGGCCTTTTTTGTACATCAGCGCTGGAGTGAAAGTGTGTCCTCCTCAAATCCCACTATTTTAGGGCCAGAATGCACTCAGCTAATGCTTCCAACAATCAGATGTACTTTAATGCCAGCTGCCTCAGCAGAAGGTGGCATCTTTCTCCTCAAATGGCAGACGTCTCTGTTTACAAAAGCACAGCAGCGGGAAACTCTTGTTGTGTGATTGCTGCACTCCCTCTTCGTCCAACAGTAATTCAACAATGTTTAAAGTTTCTTTGCGTGAACCCCAAATCTCTGGTTTGACCTCTTCTGGCTCCCTCGCTTGACGCGGAAGTCATTGTGGCCCTCTTTCGTCGCAAAGCTCTTATTCTGCCCCGAGGAGCGAGGATTGAGACGGGATCTCTGTGAAGCAAGAGATGCATCTCACTTCCGTTAAATGGCATCCACGTTTCCTTCACTTGCATCGCTTCCTCACGTCTTACTCCGTCCCACCGATGAAGCAAGGAGAGACGCAAGAAAGGAAACAAGGAAATCCTTTTCCTCTGAAGCGTGAATTTGTCAGCTGCACGGGCGGAGTTAGCAACGGCTTTCAGCTGCACGGCTTCCAGGGAGGCTGCTCCCTGGTATCCTCGCTCCTAGCTCCTCAGAGATCCCTCCTCATTCCTCACTCCTTGGGGCAGAATAAGAGCTTTGAGATGGCCTTTTACGAAGGAGGGCCAGAAAACGCTACCTTTATATGAAAATAGTTAGCGTTTCCCTGCTGTGTTAGTATAGACCACTGCATTTAATCACATATCATCATTTGGTATGCATGTACATGTTGGCATGACATTTTAAGTTCTGATATTATTTAAGTTCATACAACAGTTTGAATAGGTTTCTATTTCCTATTATTCCGTTATAAAGTGCTGGAATACAAGTATAGTTGAAGTTTATATGAGTTTTGACTGTGTGCAACAGTGTATTGAGAACGGATTTGTATTTATTTACAGATTGGAAAATTAAGTCAGTAGTGGGCCGGGCAGTATGTAAGTTAAATGAGAATCACCTGTGATAATTTATTAAATATATAAATAAACCCTTGTTCAGTTTTTCCTGTCTTCTGAGTGAGTGGACATTGGGTCTTCACAACAGCTTTGTTTAAGTGGAACACAAGACACCTTGCAGACTAAGTTGTCTAGGGGCATGGTCAGACAGTCACTACAACTTCAGTCTTTAGTGAAACACCTAAACAGCATTAAAAGATTGTTTGTTTTCTTCTATTTGCACGCACTTTTTACAATGCCTTTGGTCACAATTGGATAGTCCTTCAACCAATCAGACCACCAATCCGTGTAACGCAGCGGCGACAGCGGCATCAACGGGTTGCTGCACTTTGGTGGCCGTCATGTTGAATGTCAACAAAAAGCTGCTTGCTCGGTTGTGATTTGTGCCTCAATTTGGGAAAATTGGAAGTGGGCTTGAATGGGCTCTTGGCCAGACTGAGTTTGCAGAGCTAATCTCAAATTTGCCAGAAGTTTGTTAGTTTTCCCAGGCTAGTCCCAGGGACCTTTCTCAAGGCATGTTCCGTCTTTTTAAAACTGCGTCTTCGGGGGATTTAATTCCTTGCACTAGAAGGGAGATTAAGCAAGTGTTGATTTCATCTCAAACTATAAAACTGCATCCCAGCCAACATCTGGTGAGGAATAAGACAGACAGCCCGACTGACCAAATCCTTATTTTTAAGGTCACGGCGTCGTCTGACAAAATCAACATGAATCCAGGTCAATGTCTTTGGCTATGTTGACATTATAATAAGTGATCCCAGAGAGGTCATTTGAACTGAACTGGCACACACCCCACGGCTTATTTCATTGTTGTAGAAAAGCTCTGAAACATCAAGCTGGCGTTTTAAGATTTGTACATATTAAAGCCGAGATCGAGCATCACTAAATGGCAGAGTGATGGTTCTAGCTGAAACCTGTCACTGGCTTCTGATAAATGAATAAGAATGAATTGTCTTCACAGCACAGAGCATTATTTTTCATGTGACGGTCACAGTTAATCCAGTTAGCATGGCAATAGCTCCACTCATTTGAGCCAATCAAATCGATTGTTTTTCGGTGCGCAGACAGTTCACTAGAGAGAACAACAGTAAGAGAAATGACAGCGTGGGGAGAGACTGACCTGCATCTTCCTGGAGACTGTTTGTCTCTGCTGGGTCCAACCAAAACGACACAGCTTGACCATGTTTGGATCAACGTGCAGCTGTCAGAGTCAGATTTTTCCACAATGAACATTATTAAAACTAACTACAGATTATTTCATTTTTTTATTGTTTTTTATTTTATTTTTTTTATTCACTTATTTTTTTATTTTTTTATTTATTTATTTATTTTTTTTTATTTTTTTTTTTTAATTCATTTATTTTTCTATATTTTCTATATTTTTATTTTTTTATGTATTTTTTAAATATTTTATTTATTACATTTCTTTATATCTTATTTATATATATATATGTATATATATATATATATATATATACATATATATATTTTAAATGTATTTATATATTTATTTATGTACAGTATAAGGACAGCACACGTTCATTAACATTTCTGTAAATGTGCCAATGTTAACCAGCCAGTTAGAAGTCCTTTTGTATCTTTGTGCAAATCCGGTAGAGCCGTTTCCCTCTGCTTCCCGTCTTTATCCTCAGCTAAGTTAACCCCGTCCTGACTCCAGAACAGTCTTAATAAACTATATTTTAGGTAGCAAGACACTAAACTAAACATGTAAAGTACAACAGGGTTGAATTTTGTTTGAAAGTTGTTTGAAATAAAGTCATAGAAGTGTGTCTGCTGCTTAGGAAATAGAAAACAAAACTAAAATTGTATAAATAAAAAGAGTGAGCAACATTGTTTCACCAACTAAACTCTCTCTCTGTTAGGAATTAGTGGACAAAGTCCATTGAGTACATAATGAAATGATTTTGTTAATAAGGATTTATCTCTTTGTGCAGATGACAGGATGAAGTTGTTGCCGTTTGGCCGTAAAATCCCCTTCTGCGTGGCTTTTCAGTCCAAATTTAACAGTCATTAACTGGTATTTGTTGGCTGTAAAATCCAGTCGGAGAAAACATTTGATTGTCCCGCTTTCAGTGCGGATTACAATTCTCCAACATGGATCAAACATCTGCTCTCCGTGACGGGCCTGTCAGTGTTTTTTTTTTTCTGATGACATGCCATGCGTTTGGACATGTCAGTATATTGGATGCATTTTGGATAAGTGAGCTCCATCGTGCAGTCAAACTCAGTGGGGCATGTCAGTGTGCAATTTCACTGATGGATTCTGCAATCTCCACACTTCTCTGGGGCTCTGGCTTCATGAAACCATTAGCAATATGGTTTGTGTGCCCATTTAACTTAATTGCAGGGATGCTGAGCGGGTAAAGTGCGACACTAACTCTGCGAGGGTTAGGGGTCCCGTTTCTTCGGCAGCTCAGTGTGAGGGGAGCTGTTGCTGCCAGGGTTTGAGTTTTGATCCCCACTATGGCTGAATATGCTAAATATTGTTACATTCAAACGGGGAAAATCTGAACTTTCTACATCGTATTTGAATAATTTGTCTCTCTTTTTGGTTTCTCCTGTCCATCTCCATTATGAACTTTACTGGAAATAGAAATATCCCAAAATATGAAAACTCAATGAGACACTAAATCCTATCCTAAAATAATTTGCTGGCTTTCTGACTTGGATGTGGGTTTATCAAATCCACAGCTTTAATTAGTTGTTTTCAGTTGTATCCAGTCATGTAGTATGAGATATCACGATTAGGGAGGCTCTTTTTTTCAGGAAAGAAGCCATCTTCCAGGAAACATACGCACCAAAGTCACAGGATCTTCGTATTTGAAGCTGCACAGTGGAACCACACTCTGATCCATTGGCAAATGAGCAGCTTTACTCAGGTGTAGTGGTGTTTGTATACCAGTATATGGTGTGTATACCTTCCTATGGGCAGGGAAATTTACTGCATACCTACTCAAAAATAACCATTGGTATGTGTCAGTGCTCATTGCAACGTGATGCTACAGGCAATCATGTTAAGACCTTTTAGGCAAATCTGTGATGTACACACCACAGACTTTAGTTAGACTCTAAAACAGGACTTTGAGGACCGTCGTAAAACAGAACCGTGCTTGGAGGAAAGACAGTAGCCATGTTTTTATTTAATTGTCATGAGAATTTTAGGCAAACTTAAAACTGGCAAAATGCTAAATAGAAGCCAAAAAAACTCCACTACGCAAGACTCATCACAAGCTGACGTTATGCAGTTCTTTGGCTAAATGGAGCGAGGTAGCATTGTACAAATGGGCCACCTGTGCAGAATTCAGACATTTGGTGTCATCAAGACAACGGTTCACCGCTGTGTATTGCCTCCACCGTGTGCGGGGCCACACGATTCAAGCTGTTGAACCAATTTACCCGACGTAGCTGAGGCCAAGGCTACAGCGCACCGCGACTCCACTACGCACCTTGTGCCACAAGTCCGCACTGGATGGGACCCGTATCGCGACCCTTCCTCCATCCATATGTGGAGTTACGTGTTTGCTACGTCACCACTTATTCGACAAAGCTGTTTCCATCTCCTATTTTGTGCATTTTTTTTTTTTAAACTACCTAAAGTGACGTTTTTGAGAATTTGAGGTTGTTTTTTTCTGATTTTGCCGTTTCCATTAACATTAATAATATAAATACTTCAAAATGCGCATAAAAACACGTTGATGGAAATACAGTATATGACTAGTGACATGGGTGAATTTGGGCTCAAACGCAGACAATCGAGGCAGACAAGTTCGGTTCAAAGAGTTATTGACAAAGTGGAGATATACATTTACAGAGATATACACTTATACATAGATACAGAGATATAAACTCACTGACAGGGGAAGCAAGTCCAAACAGAAGTGATTGAGAATCCAAAGGTAAACTCTTAATGTGTAAAGGGACTCGAAAAGTAAAAATGTCATGGTGGGAAAAAAAAAATAATAATCCCTCCTACTGAGAAGTAAAAAAAAGTGGCATGAAATAGAAATACACGATTGAAGTACAAGTATCTCAACTTTGTACTCAAGTCCAGTGTTTGAGTAACGGGACTGTTTTTTTGTGAGTGAACACTTCAAAATGATTGTTGAAAGCCAATAGTAGTTTAACTGGAGCAGTATGGGATAAAGGGACTTGCTCAAGGGCACTTTAGTGTTAGTAATAAGGGATTGAGGGGTAAGTGCTATTCTTTCATTGTTCATTTTTTATATTTTGAATAGTGACTTTCCACAACCTGCTTTTTATTAAAAAGAAAAATACAGAGTAGACAGAAAACATGATTATCTGTATTTTGTAAATGGATTTCCATCCAGTCAGTCTGAGAGGTTTTAGGGAAATTGCAGTAAATTCTATTTAACGGTCCTCTCATTACATTTGATCCTCCTATCACAGGGAACATTACAAATAACACACACACACACGCACACGCATGTACACACACACACACACACACACTGATGCGTAATGCTGTGAAAGTCAATGGGTGCTTTCTCAAACAAGCTTTAATAAAAAAAAAAAAAGAATGCATTTACTTAATTTGTGCTTCTCAGCTCAGAGGGTAAATAATGATTTTGACAACAAAAACAATGCTTGGCTGAAATGGGGAGAAAAAAAAACACGTTTATGAATTTTAACCAATGTCATGTGTTCAAAAGTTATGTTACAGAATCAGAATCAGCTCTATTTGCAGATATGAGGACACATGCGAGGACTTTTTCTTTGGAACATTGTTGCTCACAATGCGCTTACACATACAAAACAACCAAACACACTAATATACACACACTAATATACACACACTAATAGACACACATTAATATACACACACTAATATATACACACTAATATACACACACTACTATATACACACTAATATATACACACTAATATATACACACTAATATATACACACTACTATATACACACACTACTATATACACACTAATATACACACACTAATATACACACACTAATATATACACACTAATATACACACACTACTATATACACACTAATATATACACACTAATATATACACACTAATATATACACACTAATATACACACACTAATATACACACACTAATAGACACACACTAATATACACACACTAATATATACACACTAATATACACACACTACTATATACACACTAATATATACACACTAATATATACACACTAATATATACACACTAATATATACACACTAATATATACACACTAATATATACACACTAATATATACACACTACTATATACACACTAATATATACACACTACTATATACACACTAATATATACACACTACTATATACACACTAATATACACACACTACTATATACACACTAATACATGTATATACACACTAATACATACACATTACTATATACACACTAATACATACACAGTAATATATACACACTAATATATACACACTAATACATACACACTAATATATACACACTTATATATACACACTAATATATACACACTAATATATACACACTAATACATACACACTAATATATACACACTTATATATACACACTAATATATACACACTAATATATACACACACTAATATATACACACTAATATATACACACTTATATATACACACTAATATATACACACTAATATATACACACTAATATATACACACTAATACATACACACTAATATATACACACTTATATATACACACTAATACATACACACTAATATATACACACTTATATATACACACTAATATATACACACTAATATATACACACTAATATATACACACTAATACATACACACTTATATATACACACTAATATATACACACTAATATATACACACTAATACATACACACTAATATATACACACTAATATATACACACTAATACATACACACTAATATATACACACTTATATATACACACTAATATACACACTAATATATACACACTAATATATACACACTAATACATACACACTTATATATACACACTAATATATACACACTAATATATACACACTAATACATACACACTAATATATACACACTTATATATACACACTTATATATACACACTTATATATACACACTAATATATACACACTAATATATACACACTAATACATACCCACTAATATATACACACTAATATATACACACTACTATATACACACTAATACATACACACTACTATATACACACTAATATATACACACTAATACATACACATTACTATATACACACTAATATATACACACTAATATATACACACTAATACATACACAGTAATATATACACACTAATATATACACACTAATATATACACACTACTATATACACACTAATATACACACACTACTATATACACACTAATATATACACACTAATATATACACACTAATATATACACACTACTATATACACACTAATATATACACACTAATACATACACAGTAATATATACACACTAATATATACACACTAATATATACACACTACTATATACACACTAATATATACACACTACTATATACACACTAATATACACACACTACTATATACACACTAATATATACACACTAATATATACACACTAATACATACACACTAATATATACACACTAATATACACACACTACTATATACACACTAATATATACACACTACTATATACACACTAATATACACACACTACTATATACACACTAATATATACACACTACTATATACACACTAATATATACACACTACTATATACACACTAATATATACACACTACTATATACACACTTATATATACACACTAATATATACACACTTATATATACACACTAATATATACACACTACTATATACACACTAATATATACACACTAATATATACACACTAATATATACACACTAATACATACACACTAATATATACACACTTATATATACACACTAATATATACACACTACTATATACACACTAATACATACACACTAATACATACACACTAATATATACACACTTATATATACACACTTATATATACACACTTATATATACACACTACTATATACACACTAATACATACACACTAATATATACACACTAATATATACACACTTATATATACACACTTATATATACACACTTATATACTGTATACACACTACTATATACACACTAATATATACACACTAATATATACACACTAATATATACACACTACTATATACACACTAATATATACACACTACTATATACACACTAATATACACACACTACTATATACACACTAATATATACACACTAATATATACACACTAATACATACACACTAATATATACACACTAATATACACACACTACTATATACACACTAATATATACACACTACTATATACACACTAATATACACACACTACTATATACACACTAATATATACACACTACTATATACACACTAATATATACACACTACTATATACACACTAATATATACACACTACTATATACACACTAATACATACACACTAATATATACACACTAATATATACACACTAATATATACACACTACTATATACACACTAATACATACACACTAATATATACACACTACTATATACACACTAATATATACACACTACTATATACACACTAATACATACACACTTATATATACACACTAATATATACACACTACTATATACACACTAATATATACACACTAATATATACACACTAATATATACACACTAATACATACACACTAATATATACACACTTATATATACACACTCATATATACACACTACTATATACACACTAATACATACACACTAATATATACACACTAATATATACACACTTATACATACACACTAATATATACACACTAATATATACACACTAATATATACACACTAATATATACACACTAATATATACACACTAATATATACACACTAATACATACACACTAATATATACACACTTATACATACACACTAATATATACACACTAATACATACACACTAATATATACACACTTATACATACACACTAATATATACACACTAATATATACACACTAATATATACACACTTATACATACACACTAATATATACACACTTATACATACACTAATATATACACACTAATATATACACACTAATACATACACACTAATATATACACACTTATACATACACACTAATATATACACACTAATATATACACACTAATACATACACACTAATATATACACACTTATACATACACACTAATATATACACACTAATACATACACACTAATATATACACACTAATATATACACACTAATATATACACACTAATATATACACACTTATACATACACACTAATATATACACACTAATATATACACACTAATATATACACACTAATACATACACACTAATACATACACACTAATACATACACACTTATACATACACACTAATATATACACACTAATACATACACACTAATACATACACACTAATACATACACACTAATATATACACACTAATATATACACACTTATACATACACACTAATATATACACACTAATATATACACACTAATACATACACACTAATATATACACACTTATACATACACACTAATATATACACACTAATACATACACACTAATATATACACACTTATACATACACACTAATATATACACACTAATACATACACACTAATATATACACACTTATACATACACACTAATATATACACACTAATACATACACACTAATACATACACACTAATACATACACACTAATATATACACACTAATATATACACACTTATACATACACACTAATATATACACACTAATATATACACACTAATACATACACACTAATATATACACACTTATACATACACACTAATATATACACACTAATACATACACACTAATATATACACACTTATACATACACACTAATATATACACACTAATACATACACACTAATACATACACACTAATATATACACACTAATATATACACACTAATACATACACACTAATACATACACACTAATACATACACACTAATATATACACACTAATATATACACACTTATACATACACACTAATATATACACACTAATATATACACACTAATACATACACACTAATATATACACACTTATACATACACACTAATATATACACACTAATACATACACACTAATATATACACACTTATACATACACACTAATATATACACACTAATACATACACACTAATACATACACACTAATACATACACACTAATATATACACACTAATATATACACTAATATATACACACTCTAAACAGAAACAATATAGAAGCATGAGTGCAATGAAGAGTGCAATACACATTATGTAAATGTGGAGCATAGTGCAAAGGATGCTGGGATATATAGTATTATGTTATTATATTACAACATGAACAGTATGAACAGTATGAACAGCTCTGGAATAGGGAATAAGAATGATGAATAAATAACAAATAACAAGTGAGATATGAGAATGATGAGAATTATAGTGATGTTCTTCTTCTTTCCTTCAATAACTATTTGCACAGAGATGAAAACAGCATGATTCAGTCCCAAATTTATGAGTTTACACGAGACACAGCCAGCTGATCCTGGAGAACAGCAAATCCCCAAGACAGGTGACCTGTTTTGTCCATTTTGTTTCCAGATCAGGATAGGGTGTGACCAAATCCAACCATCACAGTAAACGAGGATATGATTTGGGTATTTTTTGTGGCATGAGGTATGCGTAGCTTAGAGTAGGCAAATATTAGAAGTACCATTTTTGAATGATTAAAGATAAAGCGCTGTGAGCAGGATTCGAACCTGCGTGGGGAAACCCCATTGGATTTCAAGTCCAACGCCTTAACCACTCGGCCATCACAGCTGGTAAAATCAATCAAGTAAGAAAATATACCGAAATTCATTGATAAGAGCAGCTTTTATGTGATGAATTTTGAGTGCTTTTTTAAATTTTTTAATCATCTCTGGCCCGTGAACCCCAGGAACACTGCATATGTTTTTTTTAAACAATATAAATAATGTTCTTTTTTGTTAAGATTAATTTTGAAACATTTGAAATTATTACCCCTCTTAAGTCTTAGGGCATTTTAACATGTCTTCTTGTATTCTCCTTTATAGGGTTGTTTGCACATAACTGATCCCCGTTTGTTTCACATCAAAATGTTCAGAACAAACTCAGCTTTCTGTAAAGCTCTTCCAGAGCAATGTGTAAAGAGAAAATTTGGGGCTAAAGCGAAAATATTTCTCAAATGTTTGGTGAAAACATACCTACACTTGTTTTGGAACTTGGAACTTTTGGAAATAGGTTCACAAAAGCAGCATAATGTATAAAGGAAATAGGAAATAAATGAATGTTTTTTTGGGGAATTTTGTAATATTGCTTTTTGAATAGGAGTGTTATCAAAAATCGCTTGGACTCGCCGGTGTGTCTTCAGTCTTCATTGGGTTGAAGTCCCAAAACCGAAAGACTCCTGTTGTTCCTGGGGTTCATCGGTCAGAGATGATTTAAAAATCCCCTCGTTGGCAGCACTTAAAATTCATTACATAAAAGCTGCACTTATCAATACAATTACGTCATTTGCATAGACGCTCTTCTTCGTCCTCCATTGTCTACCACATACGGGCAGACGATGTGCAACAGCGCCCTCTGCGGTCACAGTTCCTGATGGGTCACAGCTTTCGGTGCAACACCGGGACCCAAACCCATTCATAAGAATGTGTTGATCGTTGTGCACTTGACACTGAAACAGAAACCCTCTTCCTGTGTAAATCTGCACACATATTGATGCTAAGCTTCCAGTTTCTTTTACCAATGACTGCTGATTGTCCCTGATCAGGCTTTTGTGGCAGCAGATTGCAAACTTTGTGGCTTTCCCCAGAACTTGATTTCCTAAACAAAATCCGAAAGAAGGAAAAACCACAAGGACACATGCAATCTGCAATTAGTGACAAAATAAAACCCAATCTTTCAAAGTGATAAAGTGGCAGTAAAGCAGCAGGCGAGGGCATTACAAGTTGAAACGAGGCCATTGTTAGCAGTCAACAGCCTGCCATAGATTACTGCTGTCACTGTTATTATCTCGCGCTGCAATTTCATTGCACATTGCCTTATGTTGCAGGCAATAATTTCATCACTCATTTCCAAATAATGACCATCAGTCTGTTGATTTGAAAGCAGGCGTTAGTACATTTGTTGCTTGAGAGGGATTTGATAGTTTCTGCACTAAACTAGATTTAGATGTGAACTTTAAAAAAAAAAAAGCTTTGTAGTATGTTCTCACTGCGCATGAAGGACAATTAAACTTATTTATAGATATACAGTATAAATCTGCAGTTAAATCTAAAACACTCAAGAGCAACAATTAAATTAGACAGCATGCAAATGATGCATACATGTGGTTGAATGAAGGATTACCAGGCGTTTCCAACAAGCGCATTTTGTTAATCGTCTCTGACCCATGAACCCCAGGAGCATGTCTTGTTTTCTTTTGCAGATTCATTTCTACAGTATACTTATAAGATTAGTAATGTCCCAAATCTGGAGGAGCCTTGCTTTTTGCTCTTAACTTCTGTATGTTGTGTCTTGATCAGGAAACAAAGGGCTTGACCAAAGATCCCATAACCCATCCGATTTTTATTAATATTAATTTTAAATATGCATAACACTGTGATCATGGTTTGAACCTGCGAGGGATTGGATTTCAAGTCCAACGCATTAACCGCTTGGCCATCACAGTTGTTTACATTAATGCTGTATGAGAAGGAACCATGGACTGTAAAATAAATGGACAGAGCATCCAGTTTGACAAACTGCTGCAAATGTGGAAGTGCCTTATCCGAGCTCCAACTAAAGATGCATCATTCTGATCTTCAGCAGGTGGAGAGTCACAAACCTGCATTACATCTGTGATGACACCTTGAGGGTGATTCAATTTAGGTCAGTTCACTTGGCTGTCAAGTGACAACATCAGAAACAACACTGTTACAGTTTGACTTCGCTGTGAGCAGGGCTTAACCTGCGTGGGAAACCCCATTGGATTTCGAGTCCAACGCCTTAACCACTCGGCCATCACAGCTGGAAAATCAGGTCTTGATTTACTCTCCAGATCCGAAAATCACTGACATACTTTATTTCAGTGTAATCCAATAAGGACACCAAGGGGCCCATCTCATTCACACCTTTAGATGATCTGACATAAACTTTGTTCATAGTTTAATGATGTCCTTGATCTGGAGGATCCATGTCTAACTGTATCAACGGCGGACTGATGGAAGTCCCACATATTTAACCTCTAAAGGATTTTTGGCATCTTAGTTTAGCTTGAATGTGGCTTGTTAGTTACCCTGGCTGTCTTTTAACAAGGTGTGAATGGGTGTGGCATCCACAGAAATGACAAAAAAGGACAAGTAGAAGCCCATCTCACAAAACAATAGACAACTTTTGATGATCTGCATACTGATACCTCGATCAGGAGGAGGCATTTGTCCATGTGTAGCTGTATCAATGTATTTGACCTGTGAAGGATCATTGGGATCTTTAGGGCCTTTGAGCTTAGATGTGGCTAGTTAGTTTGACAGTGTCAAGTGACAAGGTGTGAATGGATATGGAAACAACAGAAATAACATAGTAAATGTCTTAGTTCACTGTGAGCAGGGTTTGAACCTGCGTGGGAAAACCCCATTGGATTTCAAGTCCAACGCCTTAACCACTCGGCCATCACAGCTGGAAATCAACACCTTGGTTTACACTCCTGATCCGAAAATCCCTGATGTACTTTATTTCAGTGCATTCGAACAAAGGACAACAAGGAGCCCTTCTCACAAGTACACATGTTCATAGTATACTGATGCCCTTGATCTGGAGGACCCATGTCTAACTGTATCAACGGCGGACTGATGGGAGTCCCATATATTTAACCTCTAAAGGATTGTTGGCATCTTAGTTTAGCTTGAATGTGGCTTGTTAGTTACACTGGCTGTCTTTTGACAAGGTGTGAATGGGTGTGGCATCAACAGAACAATTGTCAACTTTTGATGATCTGCATACTGATAACTTGGTCTGGAGGACGCATGTGTAGTTGTTGCAACTGCAGACTAATGGGTGTCCCAGGTATTTAACCTGCAAAGGATCAGTAGCATCAAGGTCTTAAAACTTGGATACAGCTTGTCATGTGACAAGGTGTGGATGGGCGTGGCAATGACAGAAATAACACTTTTACAGTTTGACTTCGCTGTGAGCAGGGTTTGAACCTGCGTGGGGAAACCCCATTGGATTTCAAGTCCAACGCCTTAACCACTCGGCCATCACAGCTTGAAATTAATGTCTTGATTTAAACTCCAAATCCGAAAATCCCTGACATACTTTATTTCAGTGCATTCCAATAACCACACCAAGGGGCCCATCTCACAAAACAATTGTGACAAGGTGTGGATGGGTGTGGCATCAACAGAAATAACAACAAAGGACAAGAAGAAGCCCATCTCACAAAAGATTTGACAACTTTCAATGATCTGCATACTGATACCTTGATCTGAAAAACGCATGTGTAGTTGTTTCAACTGCAGACTAATGGGTGTCCCAGGTATTTAACCTGCAAAGGATTATGGGGCGCCGTTTGTAAAGCGGCTCACGCTGAAAATATCAGCAACATTTTGTCACATTTAGCTTTAAATAATGTTTAAAAAACTGGTCTGAAATTTTGAGGGTCACTTTCTTGCACATTTACAACAATATTTGTCAACTTGGA
The DNA here is from genome assembly GCA_029931835.1 of Etheostoma nigrum. NCBI lineage: Eukaryota > Metazoa > Chordata > Actinopteri > Perciformes > Percidae > Etheostoma > Etheostoma nigrum. The sequence continues at coordinate 25,618,463 of CM057248.1, forward strand.
AATATTTTAAATAGTTAAATCCAAATATTAAATATTACACCTAAATGTTAAATCTTCAATCTAAATGCTAAATCTAAATGTTAAATCTAAATCTAAATGTTAAATCTAAATCTAAATGTTAAATCTAAATCTAAATGTTAAATCTAAATCTAAATGTTAAATCTAAATCTAAATATTAAATCTAAATCTAAATGTTAAATCTAAATCTAAATCTAAATGTTAAATCTAAATATTAAATCTAAATCTAAATGTTAAATCTAAATCTAAATCTAAATGTTAAATCTAAATATTAAATCTAAATCTAAATCTAAATGTTAAATCTAAATATTAAATCTAAATCTAAATGTTAAATCTAAATCTAAATGTTAAATCTAAATCTAAATGTTTCGAGTGAAACTAAATATTTAGCTAATATGCAAATAAAATGCCGGTAACCGGAAGTAACAAAATAAAAGCTCGAGGAGGTCAGTGTATGTTTATATTGTCAAATAACGAATAAAAATCATTTCATCAGTGGATATGGACACTTGTACTTGGATAAACGTGATAATAACTACCTAAAATAATAAACACAGTTGGAGAAACTGTATTTGAAGTTTGAGTTTTTAGTGTCACTTTTATGAATGGTGCCGGACTTATGACCTGTAACCACTATAGCCAGCCACCAGGGGGCTCACTTTGACTGGTCTGTCACGTTCGCTTACAGGTCAGCAAGAGCCTATCTATCCCATAGACCGTTAATATTAATAATATACGGTCTGTGATCTATCCCCCGACAAGGCACGGTACTGTCGGCCATGGTCACTCTGCAAAATGTCCAACGAATCAGCGTTAGCCGAGAACATCGGCAGAGGCTCTACAAACTTATTCAACAGCGACAGCAACAGCCTCAGGGCCGCCGCAGGCCACCTCGGTTAGTATGTTTTCCAAAACACGTAGCTAGCATAGTAGAGATTTGCTACTACCTTGACAACAATCCAATGCTAGCTACGTGTTTTGGAAAACATACTAACCGAGATAGGGTGAGAAGCTCAGTCATCCGAGAGGAGCTCGGAGTAGAGCCGCTGCTCCTTCGCGTCGAAAGGAGCCAGTTGAGGTGGTTCGGGCATCTGGTAAGGATGCCTCCTGGGGGGGTCCCTAGGGAGGTGGTCCAGGCACGTCCAGCTGGGAGGAGGCCTCGGGGAAGACCCAGGACTAGGTGGAGACATTATATATCCAACCTGGCCTGGGAACGCCTCGGGACCCCCCAGTCGGAGCTGGTTGATGTGGCTCGGATAAGCGGATGAAAGATAGATGGATGGACTAACCGAGGTGGCCTGCGGCGGCCCTGAGGCTGTTGTTGTCGCTGTTGAATAAGTACAGCCACGGCTAACGCTGGTTCGTTGGACATTTCGCAGTGTGACCATGGCCGACAGTACCGTGCCTTATCGGGGGCGGGCGGGGATAGATAGGCTCTTGCTGACCTGTAAGCGAACGTGACAGACCAGTCAAAGTGAGCCCCCTGGTGGCTGGCTATAGTGGTTACAGGTCATAAGTCCGGCACCATTCATAAAAGTGACACTAAAAACTCAAAGTACACTTCAAATACAGTTTCTCCAACTGTGTTTATTATTTTAGGTAGTTATTATCACGTTTATCCAAGTACAAGTGTCCATATCCACTGATGAGATGATTTTTATTCGTTATTTGACAATATAAACATACACTGACCTCCTCGAGCTTTTATTTTGTTACTTCCGGTTACCGGCATTTCATTTGCATATTAGCTAAATATTTAGTTTCACTCGAAACATTTAGATTTAGATTTAACATTTAGATTTAGATTTAACATTTAGATTTAGATTTAACATTTAGATTTAATATTTAGATTTAACATTTAGATTTAGATTTAGATTTAGATTTAATATTTAGATTTAACACTTAGATTTAGATTTAGATTTAACATTTAGATTTAGATTTAATATTTAGATTTAACATTTAGATTTAGATTTAATATTTAGATTTAACATTTAGATTTAGATTTAGATTTAGATTTAACATTTAGATTTAGATTTAATATTTAGATTTAGATTTAACATTTAGATTTAGATTTAACATTTAGATTTAAGATTTAACATTTAGGTGTAATATTTAATATTTGGATTTAACTATTTAAAATATTTCCAAGTTGACAAATATTGTTGTAAATGTGCAAGAAAGTGACCCTCAAAATTTCAGACCAGTTTTTTAAACATTATTTAAAGCTAAATGTGACAAAATGTTGCTGTTATTTTCAGCGTGAGCCGCTTTACAAACGCCGCCCCATAAAGGATCATTAGCATCAAGGTCTTTAAGCTTGGATATAGCAAGTTAGATCACCTTGTTGTCATGTGACAAGGTGTGGATGGGTGTAGCAATGGCAGAAATAACACTATCACAGTTTGCCTTCGCTGTGAGCAGGGTTTGAACCTGCGTGGGTAAACCCCATTGGATTTCAAGTCCAACGCCTTAACCACTCGGCCATCACAGCTGGAAAACTGAATCTTGGTTAACACTCCATATCAGAACATACTTTATTTCAGTGCATTCAAACAAAGGACAACAAGGAGCCCTTCTCACAAGTACAATTCACACCTTTAGATGATCTGACATAAACTTTGTTCATAGGATAATGATGCCCTTGATCTAAAGGATCCGTGTCTAACTGTATCAACAGCGGACTGATGGGAGTCCCACATATTTAACCTTTAAAGGATTGTTGGCACCTTAGTTTAGCTTGAATGTGGCTTGTTAGTTACCCTGGCTGTCTTTTAACAAGGTGTGAATGGGTGTGGCATCAACAGAAATAATAAGAAAGGACAAGAAGTAGACCATCTCACAAAGCAATTAACAACTTTTGATGATCTGCATAGTGATTTGTCCACGTGCAGACTGATTGATGTCCAATGTATTTTGAAGGAAGGATCATTGGGACCTTTAGGGTCTTTGAGCTTAGACGTGGCTAGTTAGTTTACCTGGATGTCAAGTGACAAGGTGTGAATGGATATGGAAATAACATCTTAGTCTATCTTAATTCGCTGTGAGCAGGGTTTGAACCTGCGTGGGGAAACCCCATTGGATTTCGAGTCCAACGCCTTAACCACTCGGCCATCACAGCTGGAAACCTGCATCTTGGTATACACTCCATATCAGAACATACTTTCTTTTGGTGCAATTAAAAAAAGGACAATAAGGAGCCCTTCTCACAAGTACAATTCATACCTTTAGATGAGCTGACATAAACTTTGTTCATAGTATACTGATGCCCTTGATCTGGAGGATCAATGTCTAACTGTATCAACAGCAGACTGATGGGAGTCCCACCTTTAAGTGGCTTGTTAGTTACCCTGGCTGTATAAGGGGTGAATGGGTGTGGCATCAAAAGAAATAACAAAAAAAGGACAAGAAGAAGACCATCTTAGACTTAGAGCTTAGACGTGGCTAGTTAGTTTACCTGGATGTCAAGTGACAAGGTGTGAATGGCTTTGGAAACAACAGAAATAACATAGTAACTATCTTAGTTCGCTGTGAGCAGGGTTTGAACCTGCGTGGGGAAACCCCATTGGATTTCGAGTCCAACGCCTTAACCACTCGGCCATCACAGCTTGAAGCTAATGTCTTGATTTAAACTCCAAATCCGAAAATCCCTGACATACTTTATTTCAGTGCATTCCAATAAGCACACCAAGGGGCCCATCTCACAAAACAATTGACAACTTTTAATGATTTGCATTCTGATGTCCTTGATCTGGAGGACCCATGTCTAACTGTATCAACAGCGGACTGATGGGAGTCCCACATATTTAACCTCTATAGGATTGTTGGCATCTTAGTTTAGCTTGAATGTGGCTTGTTAGTTACCCTGGCTGTCTTTTAACAAGGTGTGAATGGGTGTGGCATCAACAAAAGACTCGACAACTTTTGATGATCTGCATACTTATACCTTGATCTGAAGGGACCATGTGTAGTTGTTTCAACTGCAGACTAATGGGTGTCCCAGGTATTTAACCTGCAAAGGATCATTAGCATCAAGGTCTTTAAGCTTGGATATAGCAAGTTAGATCACCTTGTTGTCATGTGACAAGGTGTGGATGGGTGTGGCAATGACAGAAATAACACTATTACAGTTTGCCTTCGCTGTGAGCAGGGTTTGAACCTGCGTGGGGAAACCCCATTGGATTTCAAGTCCAACGCCTTAACCACTCGGCCATCACAGCTGGAAAACTGAGTCTTGGTTAACACTCCATATCAGAACATACTTTATGTCAGTGCATTTGAACAAAGGACAACAAGGAGCCCTTTTCACAAGTACAATTCACACGTTTAAACGAGCTGACATAAACTTTGTTCATAGTATAATGATGCCCTTGATCTGGAGGATCCATGTCTAACTGTATCAACAGCAGACTGATGGGAGTCCCACCTTTAAGTGGCTTGTTAGTTACCCCGGCTGTCTTTTAATAAGGGGTGAATGGGTGTGGCATCAAAAGAAATAACAAAAAAAGGACAAGAAGAAGACCATCTCACAAAACAATTGACAACTTTCGATGATCTGCATACTGATGCCCTGATCTGGAGGATCCATGTGTCCATGTGTCAATGTGTATTAACTGCAGACTAATAGGTGTTCCAGGTATTTTACCTGCAAAGGATCATTAACACTTTCAGGGTCTTTAAACTTAGATACAGCTTGTTACTTCACCTTGCTGTCATGTGACAAGGTGTGAATGGGTGTGGCATCAACAGAAATAACAATAAAGGACAAGAAGAAGACCATCTCACAAAACAATTGACAACTTTTGATGATCTGCATACTAAGGCTCTTGATCTGGAGAATCCATGTGTAGCTGTATCAAATGCAGACTGATCAATTGAGCATATGTGTTAGTTAACCTGGCAGTCATGTGACAAAGTGTGTCAAAGACAGAAATAGCACTGGTAAAGTTTAAATTCGCTGTGAGCAAGGTTTGAACCTGCGAGGGGAAACCCCATTGGATTTCAAGTCCAACGCCTTAACCACTCGGCCATCACAGCTGGAAAAGTGAGTCTATATATTTTATTTCAGTACAATTGAAAAAAGGACAATAAGGTGCCCTTCTCAGGTCCCAGGTATTTAACCTGCAAAGGATCATTAGCATCAAGGTCTTTAAGCTTGGATATAGCAAGTTAGATCACCTTGTTGTCATGTGACAAGGTGTGGATGGGTGTGGCAATGGCAGAAATAACACTATCACAGTTTGCCTTCGCTGTGAGCAGGGTTTGAACCTGCGTGGGGAAACCCCATTGGATTTCAAGTCCAACGCCTTAACCACTCGGCCATCACAGCTGGAAAACTGAGTTTTGGTTAACACTCCATATCAGAACATACTTTATGTCAGTGCATTCAAACAAAGGACAACAAGGAGCCCTTCTCACAAGTACAATTCACACCTTTAGATGATCTGACATAAACTTTGTTCATAGCATAATGATGCCCTTGATCTAAAGGATCCGTGTCTAACTGTATCAACAGCGGACTGATGGGAGTCCCACATATTTAACCTCTATAGGATTGTTGGCACCTTAGTTTAGCTTGAATGTGGCTTGTTAGTTACCCTGGCTGTCTTTTAACAAGGTGTGAATGGGTGTGGCATCAACAGAAATAATAAGAAAGGACAAGAAGTAGACCATCTCACAAAGCAATTAACAACGTTTGATGATCTGCATAGTGATTTGTCCACGTGCAGACTGATTGATGTCCAATGTATTTTGAAGGAAGGATCATTGGGACCTTTAGGGTCTTTGAGCTTAGACGTGGCTAGTTAGTTTACCTGGATGTCAAGTGACAAGGTGTGAATGGATATGGAAATAACATCTTAGTCTATCTTAATTCGCTGTGAGCAGGGTTTGAACCTGCGAGGGGAAACCCCATTGGATTTCAAGTCCAACGCCTTAACCACTCGGCCATCACAGCTGGAAAACTGCATCTTGGTATACACTCCATATCAGAACATACTTTCTTTTGGTGCAATTAAAAAAAGGACAATAAGGAGCCCTTCTCACAAGTACAATTCATACCTTTAGATGAGCTGACATAAACTTTGTTCATAGTATACCGATGCCCTTGATCTGGAGGATCCATGTCTAACTAACTGTTATAACAGCGGATCTGGAGGACGCATGTGTAGTTGTTGCAACTGCAGACTAATGGGTGTCCCAGGTATTTAACCTGCAAAGGATCATTAGCATCAAGGTCTTAAAACTTTGATACAGCTTGTTAGTTAACCTTGCTGTCATGTGACAAGGTGCGTATGGGTGTGGCAATGACAGAAATAACACTATCACAGTTTGCCTTCGCTGTGAGCAGGGTTTGAACCTGCGTGGGGAAACCCCATTGGATTTCGAGTCCAACGCCTTAACCACTCGGCCATCACAGCTGGAAAACTGAGTCTTGGTTAACACTCCAGATCGGAACATACTTTATGTCAGTGCATTTGAACAAAGGACAACAAGGAGCCCTTTTCACAAGTACAATTCACACCTTTAGATTATCTGACATAAACTTTGATCATAGCATAATGATGCCCTTGATCTAAAGGATCCGTGTCTAACTGTATCTTGTTAGTTAGTTCACCTTGCTGTCATGTGACAGGGTGTGGATGGGTGTGGCAAAGACACAAATAACATGACATGACACGACACAGGTAGGGTTTAAATTCGCTGTGAGCAGGGTTTGAACCTGCGTGGGGAAACCCCATAGGATTTCAAGTCCAACGCCTTAACCACTCGGCCATCACAGCTGGTGGATCAATGGCTAACTGTATCAACGGCGGACTGATGGGAGTCCCACATATTTAACCTTTAAAGGATTGTTGGCACCTTAGTTTAGCTTGAATGTGGCTTGTTAGTTACCCTGGCTGTCTTTTAACAAGGTGTGAATGGGTGCGGCATCAACAGAAATAATAAGAAAGGACAAGATGTTGCCCATCTCACAAGGCAATTGACAACTTTTGATGATCTGCATAGTGATTTGTCCACGTGCAGACTGATTGATGTCCAATGTATTTTGAAGGAAGGACCATTGGGACCTTTAGGGTCTTTGAGCTTAGACGTGGCTAGTTAGTTTACCTAACTAACTGTTATAACAGCGGATCTGGAGGACGCATGTGTAGTTGTTGCAACTGCAGACTAATGGGTGTCCCAGGTATTTAATCTGCAAAGGATCATTAGCATTAAGGTCTTAAAACTTCAATACAGCTTGTTAGTTAACCTTTCTGTCATGTGACAAGGTGTGGATGGGTGTGGCATCAACAGAAATAACAACAAAGGACAAGAAGAAGCCCATCTCACAAAAGATTTGACAACTTTCAATGATCTGCATACTGATACCTTGATCTGAAAAACGCATGTGTAGTTGTTTCAACTGCAGACTAATGGGTGTCCCAGGTATTTAACCTGCAAAGGATCATTAGCATCAAGGTCTTTAAGCTTGGATATAGCAAGTTAGATCACCTTGTTGTCATGTGACAAGGTGTGGATGGGTGTGGCAATGGCAGAAATAACACTATCACAGTTTGCCTTCGCTGTGAGCAGGGTTTGAACCTGCGTGGGGAAACCCCATTGGATTTCAAGTCCAACGCCTTAACCACTCGGCCATCACAGCTGGAAACCTGCATCTTGGTATACACTCCATATCAGAACATACTTTCTTTTGGTGCAATTAAAAAAAGGACAATAAGGAGCCCTTCTCACATACCTTTAGATGAGCTGACATAAACTTTGTTCATAGTATACCGATGCCCTTGATCTGGAGGATCCATGTCTAACTAACTGTTATAACAGCGGATCTGGAGGACGCATGTGTAGTTGTTGCAACTGCAGACTAATGGGTGTCCCAGGTATTTAACCTGCAAAGGATCATCAGCATCAAGGTCTTAAAACTTTGATACAGCTTGTTAGTTAACCTTGCTGTCATGTGACAAGGTGCGTATGGGTGTGGCAATGACAGAAATAACACTATCACAGTTTGCCTTCGCTGTGAGCAGGGTTTGAACCTGCGTGGGGAAACCCCATTGGATTTCAAGTCCAACGCCTTAACCACTCGGCCATCACAGCTGGAAAAGTGAGTCTTGGTTAACACTCCAGATCGGAACATACTTTATGTCAGTGCATTTGAACAAAGGACAACAAGGAGCCCTTCTCACAAGTACAATTCACACCTTTAGATGATCTGACATAAACTTTGATCATAGCATAATGATGCCCTTGATCTAAAGGATCCGTGTCTAACTGTATCTTGTTAGTTAGTTCACCTTGCTGTCATGTGACAGGGTGTGGATGGGTGTGGCAAAGACACAAATAACATGACATGACACGACACAGGTAGGGTTTAAATTCGCTGTGAGCAGGGTTTGAACCTGCGTGGGGAAACCCCATTGGATTTCGAGTCCAACGCCTTAACCACTCGGCCATCACAGCTGGAAAACTGAGTCTTGGTTAACACTCCAGATCGGAACATACTTTATGTCAGTGCATTTGAACAAAGGACAACAAGGAGCCCTTTTCACAAGTACAATTCACACGTTTAAACGAGCTGACATAAACTTTGTTCATAGTATACTGATGCCCTTGATCTGGAGGATCCAAATCTAACTGTATCAACGGCGGACTGATGGGAGTCCCACCTTTAAGTGGCTTGTTAGTTACCCTGGCTGTCTTTTAACAAGGTGTGAATGGGTGGGGCATCAAAAGAAATAACAAAAAAGGACAAGAAGAAGCCCATCTCACAAAGCAACAAAGCACCTTGAGCATATTTGTTAGTTAATCTGGCTGTCACGTGACAAGGTGTGAGTGAGTGTGGCAAAGACAGAAATAACACTATCACAGTTTGACTTCGCCGTGAGCAGGGTTTGAACCTGTGAGGGGAATCCCCATTGGATTTCAAGTCCAACGCCTTAACCACTCAGCCATCACAGCTCGAAAACTTCAGTCTTGGTTTACACTCCATATCAGAACATACTTTATTTCAGTGCATTCGAACAAAGGACAACAAGGAGCCCTTCTCACAAGTACAATTCACACCTTTAGATGATCTGACATAAACTTTGATCATAGCATAATGATGCCCTTGATCTAAAGGATCCGTGTCTAACTGTATCTTGTTAGTTAGTTCACCTTGCTGTCATGTGACAGGGTGTGGATGGGTGTGGCAAAGACACAAATAACATGACACAGGTAGGGTTTAAATTCGCTGTGAGCAGGGTTTGAACCTGCGTGGGGAAACCCCATTGGATTTCAAGTCCAACGCCTTAACCACTCGGCCATCACAGCTGGTGGATCCATGGCTAACTGTATCAACGGCGGACTGATGGGAGTCCCACATATTTAACCTTTAAAGGATTGTTGGCACCTTAGTTTAGCTTGAATGTGGCTTGTTAGTTACCCTGGCTGTCTTTTAACAAGGTGTGAATGGGTGCGGCATCAACAGAAATAATAAGAAAGGACAAGAAGTAGACCATCTCACAAGGCAATTAACAACGTTTGATGATCTGCATAGTGATTTGTCCACGTGCAGACTGATTGATGTCCAATGTATTTTGAAGGAAGGATCATTGGGACCTTTAGGGTTTTTGAGCTTAGACGTGGCTAGTTAGTTTACATAGATGTCAAGTGACAAGGTGTGAATGGCTTTGGAAACAACAGAAATAACATAGTAACTATCTTAGTTCGCTGTGAGCAGGGTTTGAACCTGCGTGGGGAAACCCCATTGGATTTCGAGTCCAACGCCTTAACCACTCGGCCATCACAGCTTGAAGCTAATGTCTTGATTTAAAATCCAAATCCGAAAATCCCTGACATACTTTATTTCAGTGCATTCCAATAAGCACACCAAGGGGCCCATCTCACAAAACAATTGACAACTTTTAATGATTTGCATTCTGATGCCCTTGATCTGGAGGACCCATGTCTAACTGTATCAACGGCGGACTGATGGGAGTCCCACATATTTAACCTCTAAAGGATTGTTGGCATCTTAGTTTAGCTTGAATGTGGCTTGTTAGTTACCCTGGCTGTCTTTTAACAAGGTGTGAATGGGTGTGGCATCAACAAAAGAAGTGACAATTTTTGATGATCTGCATACTTATACCTTGATCTGAAGGGACCATGTGTAGTTGTTGCAACTGCAGACTAATGGGTGTCCCAGGTATTTAACCTGCAAAGCATCATTAGCACCTTGAGCATCTTTGAACTAATTCACCTGGCAGTCATGTGACAAATACAGAAATAACACTGTTACAGTTTGACTTCGCTGTGAGCAGGGTTTGAACCTGCGTGGGGAAACCCCATTGGATTTCGAGTCCAACGCCTTAACCACTCGGCCATCACAGCTGGAAACTTGAATCTTGGTATACACTCCATATCAGAACATACTTTATTTCGGTGCAATTGAAAAAAGGACAATAAGGAGCCCTTCTCACAAGTACAATTCATACCTTTAGATGAGCTGACATAAACTTTGTTCATAGTATACTGATGCCCTTGATCTGGAGGATCCATGTCTAACTAACTGTTATAACAGCGGATCTGGAGGACGCATGTGTAGTTGTTGCAACTGCAGACTAATGGGTGTCCCAGGTATTTAATCTGCAAAGGATCATTAGCATCAAGGTCTTAAAACTTCAATACAGCTTGTTAGTTAACCTTTCTGTCATGTGAGAAGGTGTGGATGGGTGTGGCAATAACAGAAATAACAACAAAGGACAAGAAGAAGCCCATCTCACAAAAGATTTAACAAGTTTCAATGATCTGCATACTGATACCTTGATCTGAAAAATGCATGTGTAGTTGTTGCAACTGCAGACTAATGGGTGTTCCAGGTATTTAACATGCAAAGGATCATTAGCATCAAGGTCTTTAAGCTTGGATATAGCAAGTTAGATCACCTTGTTGTCATGTGACAAGGTGTGGCAATGGCAGAAATAACACTATCACAGTTTGCCTTCTTTGTGTTTGAAGGCAAACACAGTTTGCTGTGAGCAGGGTTTGAACCTGCGAGGGGAAACCCCATTGGATTTCAAGTCCAACGCCTTAACCACTCGCCCATCACAGCTGGAAAACTGCATCTTGGTTAACACTCCAGATGGGAACATACTTTATGTCAGTGCATTTGAACAAAGGACAACAAGGAGCCCTTCTCACAAGTACAATTCACACGTTTAAACGAGCTGACATAAACTTTGTTCATAGTATACTGATGCCCTTGATCTGGAGGATCCATGTCTAACTGTATCAACAGCAGACTGATGGGAGTTCCACATATTTAACCTCTATAGGATTGTTGGCACCTTAGTTTAGCTTGAATGTGGCTTGTTAGTTACCCTGGTTGTCTTTTAAGAAGGTGTGAATGGGTGTGGCATCAACAGAAATAACAAAAAAGGACGCCTTAACTACTCGGCCATCACAGCTGAAAACAAGTTCTTGTTTCATACTCCAGAAAATTCCAAAAAGGACAACAAGGAGTCTATCTCACAAGTATAATTGACACATGATCCGGAGGATCAACAGTGGACTGATGGGAGTCCCCGTTATTTAACCTCTAAGGTTAGTGGCACCTTGTGGAACCTTCAGCTTGAATGTTGGAAAGTCATCATGGAAATCCTTGTTTTCTAAGGCCATATCTGTAACATGTATTCATACATCTAGTACTATATTGCAATTATCATTACTGATACCTTACATTACTGATTGCTGATCATTACTGATAAGGTTGTTGATAGAGAAATTATTCTGAAAAGTTATATATTAAATATATATATATATATATATATTTCTTTGCCCTTGTGGAAAGACAGTCCTTAAACTGCTTGCCATTAATTACGCTTAGCAAATGAGCTTATCCACAGCTGTCAAACCACACACGCACACACACACACACACTGGACAGTGAGTGGGTGCTTTGCGCTTCCTCCCTGCCATGCCTAATTTCATTATTCTATTAAATAAGGTTCATTAACAGCGGCTGGATGGAGAAACTTCAGTTCTAAGGTTTGATAAACACAAGCACCTTGGAATATGAAGTAATCTTCCTGCTGTCATGTCTCTCTTATTCCGGAAAGATAAAAAGAGTAAGTAAAGTAAGAAATGCAGGTTTAAGCTGAACAAAATGTGAGCTTCTTTATTGTGTGCTTCAAGAAGAAACTGGTAATGGCTGAGTGGTTACGACATTCAGATTCACAATACTATTTGTATCACTTAGAGTTGACTTGCTTGAAATGTACGGAGCGAGATTTGTTTCTTTATTACATGCGAGAAAATAAATGATGTGACAGGAAAAAAAAATGTTAGAGAGAAATCTTTTGGCAGGGATGCAAAATGTGGGCTCAACATCAGCAAAGCAAGCTCTGGTCATGGCCAGGGGGTGTGCCGGTGCTAGCGGGTGTGCCGGCTGGTTGGTTAGTCCGCTAACGCTAGCTTGCTATTCCACCAACACTGGCGGTGAGCTCCAGGGGGGCTGTGCTGCTGCTACAAGTGATTAGATAATTAAAAGTTATTTATTTAGAAACGGGCTGGTTGCTAGTTAGCTAACCCTAGCTTCCGCACTCAACTAAGGCTGCGCATCTTTTCCGGTGACAGTGGTGTAATGATTCAGATCGACACCCGAGACAAGACGGTGCTCACCCAACTGGCCAATAGGAACGTGGCCCCGCCCATGTACATTATTTTCACTTCGAGAGAAAAATCCTGAGACAAGAGCAAAAAATTGTATCAAGAGCAAAGATTTAGGTTTTGAGAGCGAGAAGAAAAACGTTTTGAGAGAAAAAATGTTCCCACTGAGTTTTTAAAAAAAAAGTATTTTGAGAGAGATTTTTTTTTCCTCAGAAATAATTTTAAGAATTTCAAATTTATATTTAAACATCTTTTAGTCTCAAATATTATTATTATTTGCTATTGGTATGAAAACCTTTTCTCTCAAATATTTTTTTTCTCTCATAAAATGCTTTTTTTGCTATCAGTGTGATAACTTTTTCTATCAAACTTTTTTTTCTCTCAGATCGGAGAGAGAAAGAGAGAGAGAGCTGGGAAATATCTATTCTAAAGCTGTGTGCAAAAAGCAAGAAAAACAGCAAAGAAATGGTCAAAACTGCATTGCGCCCCTTTAACAGTTGTCGTATCTATGAAGACCCTTTGAAACTCATAGTATTTGAACAGTACACCATAGCGTTTAACTGTACTTATCCCTTCTTATCTGGCCTCAAAAATCAGAATCAGCTTCAAAGGGCAAGTAAATGTGTGCACGTACAAGAAATTGCACTTTATTTGTTGCTTTCAATGACGTGGAGTCAAATTACTTTTATGTGTACACGCTTACTTGTCCATTACAGCTGATTCTGATTATTGTTGCATAAAGAACAGATACAAATGGAAAAGTACAGTTGAATTAAAGGCAGTTTTCTGTAGCTACAATCGATCGGTCTTGAAATAAAATCCAAAGTCCTTTTAAAATAAGCCAAAGACAAGGTTGGGTAAAAATAAGAGGACATTCTGAGACGAGACCGAGACCTTGAAACAGTGGTGGAAGAAGACTGATATGAGTACTACACACTCACATTCAAATTCCTGCTTTCAGGAATCAATAAACCCTATATTATTAATAGTTACAATAGTTATACTAATAAAATAGTATTTTACAGCATATTCTGGTATGACACAACATCAATAAATTGCAATAATTTCCAAATAGACAGAAACAATAATCCAACCCTAGATCTTTGCTCCTTTTTATTTTCATTGGTGCAACATGACTGATATGATGTAAGTGCACTATTTGCTGAGCAGTGCTCAAGTATCATCCTTTTTTTTTTTAATTTATATATATAACCGGAGCCCTTAATGTCACTTGCAGTGTTACACAACAGCCGCTGCAATTTCATCTCCAAATTGCTGCACAAACCCTTTTTTATATTGAAGATTCGCGTGGGAAGAAGATTTCCGGTAGACTGAGCAAGCAATTTGTCATGTTGCAACCTGGTTAACCTCTACTTAAACCAAGTGTAAAGTCAAACAGTACAATTCACAAATGGGTGTGAGTTAATGAAGTGCTACTTGAATGATAGAGAGAGTGCGTTTATGAGCAGGGGGGGATGGGGAGATAGAGTGAGAGACGAATGATTAAGTGTGTAAGAAAGTGTGTGAAGGTGCGAGGGGCTCAGCCAACGTCGCACCGCAAAGACAAACACAGTTATTGTCTTTTTTTCTCTGCCAAAATAAATGGTCCCCGTCAGCTGTGATGGTGCAGGTCATTAAAACACCTCCAACCTCCACCTCCACCTGCAGAAGCTCCAGATTCACATCACTACAGTCGCATCCCATCTAGCAGCTCTCGCTCGTATCAACCCACAGCTTAACGCCATCACACGCCTAATATAACTGCAAGGTTAATGCTCAATGGCTTCATGTGCATTCTTCATTATGCTAATTACTTTTAGTTTGCATTGCAGTGCCCTCCAGAATCACTGGTCACCGGGGAAACAAAAAATGGGCCAAACAGGCAATAAAATGACTTATTAAGCAAGTAAAACTAAGATTATTTAATAACATTTAAATATTAATACCACTGTTTAACAGTTTCTGTGAGATTCATTTCAATGTGACGCTCAAAACTGCTTTTTTTAAACTGATTTCATTTGATTTATGTATTTAATAGCTTTGTGTTGCTTGCACTATTTTGTAATATAAGAATAATTTTAAGCTTAAAAACAATGCATTATTTATCCCAAAACGCTACAGAATGAGTCTGGAAACTTTCTCAAAGTGTCTTCAAATGGCTCATTATTTTAATGTTGATCTGTTAAATGTTAAACTTGCAGCAGGCGGACATGCATATTTCACAACCAATAATATAAATGCCCACTGCAGCCCATATTTCTCTGTTTTTATGTCTGCATGTGGAGTATATTCTGCCCCACGTGCACTGCTGAACCAAAGCTGCATGTTGAATGGTGGCCGGGCTCCAGATAAATCTAACCGGGGGTAAATGGGGCCCCTGGTTCAGGGGCCAACATGGATCAGCAGCTGAGCTATTATCGTGTTGGAGCCTGCGGGAGTTTCCTGAAGCCAAATCCCAAAATTAAAAGATGGGGAAGATTGTTTTGTTTGAGTGTGGAGGAGGGAGGAAAGGCCTGCACATAAAAGGAATGGAGACCAATGGTCTAACACTTTATAATCATTAATAAATGGTAAATAGTTCATTAAAGCTTTGGTGCGCAACTATTTTATATAAAAGACCATTCCCAAATGAGTTGATACAACGCTAACTTGAACTGCAAGCAGTTATGACGTCAGGGTCAACATGAAAACCAGCACATCTGGAGAGACATTGTTATATGTGACAAAATGTCATTATGGAACAAAGAACCAAAAGGTTATTTCTTATACACTTAACAGAAAAAACATCAATCACACCGAAAAAAAGGCGTTTTATTGTGAAACCCTCAAAGCATTTACCAAATCCGTTGAAATCTAATGAAAAACGATTGTGCTCGATTCCAAAACCTGTGTGCCAGGGTGAATAAGACAAAGCTTTAAGCCCCTGGACGCTTCCTGTCTGAAACCCTCTGTCCTTATCACCGACACCACTCAATTTCCCCGGTTGGCTCTGAGCTGCCTTGTCTGTTTGTTTTCATTCCCATCCGTTTAAGTGGGAACTCTAATAGCTTCACACATTACGTTTGCACTATCGCCGTAAACGTGTTTACCTCAGTCCATTTCATTCATTTTTTATGGTCGGGAGTGAATATGAAACTAAGCAGTATAAGCGTTCAGAATCGTGAATTGGGCTCATTTCACAAACAAAAAAATGTCCAAGATGAGTTTTTTTTAGAGATATAACGACATATAGTGAAATAATGCATCTCTCTCTGTGTGATATATATAACTCGGGGTCCTGCTGTGGAGAAAACCAACAATATGATCTTGTTTTTCAGGACGAGTCGACATGTTATCAACGCTCCTCCGCCCCATAAGACACTGGGATACTGGAGCATCATCAGCTGAGGATGCCGACAGTTTAAGTACATATTTTTCCTCCTTGCACTTTAAAAATGTTTTGGTTTCCGCTAATAAAACTGATGTTTTCCATGTTCTGCTACCACAGATGGATTAGTAAGATACCTCAGCAGCCAAGTACCAAACAATCAATGTGTATTATGTTGAAATTATGTTGATTTTGGTGCAAACCATTTACCTCATTTCATTTATTTTACTTTACAAAACATCCATATAGCAGCGTCTGTCAATAACTATTAGATGGATTGCCATAAAAAACGACCCCCAGAGGATGAATCCTACTGACTTTGTTGATCACTTGACTGTTACCTCTAATAATACCACATAAAGTGAAACTAACACAAAGTCTAAAGCTAGTTTCCACCACTGAACATTTGACTTATTGTTAAATTCAGGCCAATTTGCGCTGTTGGGGGGGTCTTTTAAATAAGAAATCAATGTCCCCAAACAAATGGCCATAGGCAAGAAATGTAATTACTGACCTAGTGTGTGTATACACAAATTCACGGTAACCTGGTTACTTACAGTAAGTGCATGTAAACACACTTAACATGTCCAATGCTTTGGTGTATCACCAGATTTCTGCAAAACGTATGACATTCCCATCAGCCTCAGCTGTGCTTTGTGTTTTGCAGAAATGTTAGCATGCTACACGCTAAGCTAAGATGATGTTAGCATTAAGCTCACAAGTACAGTCTCACAGAGCCGCCCGCTGACATGGCTGTAGACTAGGGTGACCAGACGTCCCCGGTTTCCGGGGACAGTCCCCGATTTATTTACATGGAGTCTGGTGGACATATGCTGCTCTATACACCCTAAAATCACTGATTATTTACATGGAGTCTGGTGGAGATATGCTGCTCTATACACGCTAAAATCACTGATTATTTACATGGAGTCTGGTGGAGATATGCTGCTCTATACACGCTAAAATCACTGATTATTTACATGGAGTCTGGTGGAGATATGCTGCTCTATACACCCTAAAATCACTGATTATTTACATGGAGTCTGGTGGAGATATGATGCTCTATACACGCTAAAATCACTGATTATTTACATGGAGTCTGGTGGAGATATGCTGCTCTATACACGCTAAAATCACTGATTATTTACATGGAGTCTGGTGGAGATATGCTGCTCTATACACGCTAAAATCACTGATTATTTACATGGAGTCTGGTGGAGATATGCTGCTCTATACACGCTAAAATCACTGATTATTTACATGGAGTCTGGTGAACTTTTATGTTTTAAAAAATGATCTTAATCTTTAACAGAAAAGTCAGACCTCCTTAGAAATTCTTTCCATAATGTTATCAGACACTTAGAATATTAATCTGAGTCTGTCAGCAGCAAAACGAGCACTTTATGAACGTAAATACAAGCTGGACAATTCTCCCATTAACTTCCATTGTAGCTTGTTTCTCTGCTGCCGACTGCAGCGATCTCGTTTCATACTGCATCAATGTCAAAGGAAAATCTTTCCTCAATAGTTTATATTGTATCCGATACTCAGCTCTAGGTCTAGTGTCCCCGTTTTAAGTTTTACAAAAATTAAAAACATGACGTGATTTGGAGGTATTTACGCTTCTGAGCTGAAAATGTCCCCGGATTTTGTCTGAGACATCTGGTCACCTTACTGTAGACTTGTTACTTACATGTAGGCCTACTCACAAAACGCATTGGGATTCTAACAAAAGAAACACGTTATGTTCACTTTCATGATTTTGATCTGCAGGTACAAGCAGTTTGGAGGTAAAAGAGAACAAAGATGATAAAAGCCAGGTGGACTGTGACCTACTACGGAAGTATCATCCGTCAACCTTTTGCACAACTTTCCCCAAACATGGACAGAGAGCCCTGAAGAGGAAACAGCCACTGGCGGATGGGAAAGACCGGCTGCTCTACCAAAGCCATTTGGCCTGTAAGAGAGCAGCCTGGGCTGTCGCTCAGAAGAATGCGGTGGTCCAGCTGAATGAGCTACGACCCGGTCTGCGGTACGAGATCATGTCAAAGACTGGCCCGCTGCATGCTCCGCTGTTTTCTGTGGGCGTGGAGGTAAATGGTTTCCACTTCGAGGGCAGAGGACCAACAAAAAAGCAGGCCAAGATGAGGGCTGCAGAACTGGCTCTCCGCTCGTTCATCCAGTTCTCAAACGCCCCCCAGGCTCACGCCTCCATGGGGAACTTCACCAGCACTCCTGCGGATTTTACAGCAGATAAACTGGACATCCATGACACATTCCTTAAAGAGTTTGAGCCATCGCTGTTTGAAAATTGTGATCTCTTGCACTGCAACACAGCAAAAAACGAGGTTTTCTACAGCATTTACAACCACAGACGACTTGTCCGACTCGCACTGGACTTATTCTCGACCAATCCAAAAAGACGAGCCCTTAGCAGCTCCCTTCTAGGGCGCCTCAGCCCAGTGGCGCTGCTCAATGAGCTGCGACCAGGACTCAAGTACATGTGCCTGACGGAGAGGGTTCACGGCAGGCCAATGAGGAGATTTGTTATGGTGGTGAGAGTGGAGGGGAGGGTTTTTGAAGGGTGTGGCCACAGTAAAAGACTGGCCAAGGCTCAGGCAGCAGCAGCCGCCCTGCAGTCCATTTACAATGTAACTCTGGGACCGGAGAGGGAGGTGATGGGCCTCCACGGCAGCAGAGCCAAACATCAGCTACCTCAGGTGAGTAGGTCCCTTTACTACACCGCAGTATTTAGATTTGAAGATGTCTTTTTGTTCAGCAACAAAAAGTGGATGGGACATTTGCCAAATTTGAAAAAACTGTGTCAAGTGTTTATTTTTCTAATCAGTTTGGTTGTTATTAGTTATTAGATGATACAAAAACAGGGAGAAACATTATAATTGACAGCTGGGATTGGCCCTGTGTGGGCAACAGTGGCTCCACCCCCCAAATCACTACTGCGTAGACATAATATTTGGGAGTGTCACAATTTTCATTCAAAATAGATCGAAATGAGCTTTCAATTTCTTAGACTTATACTTTTCTTTATTAATCCTTTTGGGATGACTCCCATAAATATAAAGATATAAAGATCGCAGTAATACTGTAATGTAATAACAGTAATAATAATAACAATAAAAATAAAAACCTTTGGCTATGGACATTTACCATAAATTATCATAAAGTGTCAGTGTCGAGTCAAGTGTTAGAGTGTCCAGGTATTTATGTGAGTCCAGGTGTGTGTGTGTGTGTGTGTGTGTGTGTGTATATCTTCTCCTCTCTGCCCTATTTCCTCCTCCCCCCAAGAGAGGAGTTGTACAGTCTGATGGCATGAGTCATTGAAATCAAAAGCAGGTGTGCTTCTCCCAGTATTTCTCTCCACCCTCACCCTCTCCATGTCCGAAAAAACAAACAACTCACAACGACAGTGTAGCCAATAACGTGCAGCTAACAACACAGCGTGAACTTATTTCTGTAAACAATCAACTAACAATAAAGCAAGCAGCGTCAACGGGACATTATAGTGCATTCAGGTTCACCTCTTAAACTCATGGTGCATTCATGCGCACCTCGTACACTCTGAGAAAATCAGACTGTGTCTTATCTTAACTTAACAAAACGCATACAGAAAAAACTAAAACAGTTTTTCAGAAGAACAGTATTGTATAATTTGTAGAGAAATGTATAGAGAGTACAGTATAGAGAGAATATACAGACTCAGTGTATCCGTGTATGCCCTTCATATCGTTAAAGACAGATTTCTTACTTGGAAACATCAGTGGTGACACTGAATTGGCCCTTCATCTCTTCAGCAATCACCCGTCCTCTAAATGGTCTGGATAAATGGGTCTGAGGTGCACCGTATGATACCAAATGGAGTGTGCCTTACATCAGCATGGCCATCATGTCCTGAGGCCTAAGAGCTGGATGGTGTCCTGTATGCATCGTCTGCAGCATCTAAACAATTTCATTATGTCTCTGAGCCTCAGAGAATCGTCCTTGACGTCTTTTTGCTGTCATGCTTAATGAATAAAGAAGATTTGTCTCCTGAGTCAGCTTCGCTCAGCTGAAGATAACCGTCCAAATATGCAAAGGAAAATGGAGTTGTTACACAGACGTGTAGATATTTTATTAAACCCTGGGGAGATTTAAAGAGAGACGGGAGGATGCAATGGTACATTTTGGGGGGAAATGATGATGATGATGATAAAAAAAAACTCTATATGCTCTAAATTTGAACAAACATTTTAGGCAAAAATGTAACTGTTAGCAAAAGCTTCCCCTCCTCCTCTTTGTATAGCAGATAATTTATTTTTGCAGCTTTTCCAACTAATCATTTAGCATCATCTCCCATTCAGTATGAGCTGTCTGTCAGGCGGCATGACGCATTAATGAACATTATTACAGCACATTAGGGATGAAGGAGGAGAGGCAGCAGACCGAGGAGACGGAGGTGGAGCGGGAAGGCGGTGTGAAGAGCATAGTAATTTGACAGATAATTGTTTAACACACTCATTACACACGACCTTGTGCCACTGTCATCCAGAAAATGTTGAGCCAGAGAATTTTGCTTCCCGAAAAAATAAAACACCTGCTTTTATAAAGTGAGGCGAGACATTTAAAAAAAACAACTGAGGTCGGGTCTTGGTAATATTTTTGGAGTTTGGGGCGGTTAAAAACATGAAGAGTTTCAATGTTACACATATGTTGGACCTCCTCATAAAGGTGGGAGTTTGCCGGGAACTGCAAAATCTAATTCACCATCACATTCACCATTTATCTGGACTCAGTTCAGACTGTCAAATATTTCATCTGCTTGCTCCAAACCTAAGTAAAGAGACAGATGAACTGAGCAGCCTTTTTAAGTCATTCAAATATTCAGCAGACAAGTTCAGAGCATTTAGCATAATTGATATTCCTGATATTTCCAGCTGTGATGGCCGAGTGGTTAAGGCGTTGGACTTGAAATCCAACGGGGTTTCCCCACGCAGGTTCAAACCCTGCTCACAGCGAGTTCTGTCATTGACAATACTCTAGGTGTCTTGGACATCATAATGTCCATCATTAGAATTGGGTGTTCTTTCAAGTTAACATGATAATAACAGAAGTAAAATTCTTATCTGTGTGCTATTTCTTTCCCTCCGCTGTTGTTACAAGTACATATGGATCGAAGGGCATCAGTACGCTGTTAATATTTTCAGATCAAGTCTGTCAAGGTTGGGAACTTCGTGAGTGTGAATCATGGTCTTACTACCAAGCTGTGATGGCCGAGTGGTTAAGGCGTTGGACTCGAAATCCAATGGGGTTTCATAAAAAATATTCAGTTAATTGAATAATGTTAATCAGTTACTTAATTAATTAATGTTCATACACTCTAGAAAAAAACAGGAAAATGTGTTCCTCTGGGAAAACATTATGCACATTTGGAGATAAAATGGGATTTGGTGAACAAAACTACTTCTTCCAATATTCGTGCCTCACACACGTTTCCTCACTCCATATCATCCACATTGTCATATAAGGATTACATCCAGCAGTGTTCCATAAACACCTCAAACTCACATCTTTAATAAAAAAAAAAAACATCTTAATGTTTAATCGGCTGTCACCGTCAGCGCAGGAGGAGGAGAACTGGAGACTGCTTAGAATACAGGATAGCATCAAATACACTGTTAGATAACAACAGAATACAGGGTAGCCCTAATAACTAAATGTCTGCCTTTAACACTGTGCCACAAACAATGACACAGACACTTTCTGCTGCCGCAAGATAGCAATATGCCAAGAATTCACCTGAACACACCACGATGTAAGACCAGCACGCCCATGGGTGCAAATGCATTTGCTATGTAAACGGCGTGGGCGCGGGATGGGAAATTAACAAATGTCTTAAAATAGCAAAGACACTTGCGTTGGGTGCAAGAGGGCCCAAAGTCTGTAAAGCAGCCTACAGTGTGTGAAGGGCTTTCAGTGGTTGTTAAGACTTTTATAAGCAGTATATAAATGCCGTCCATATTTTTATATATAATCTTGTCAAAGGCACCCCGGTCCTCCTCTTATTAATTCTCCACACTTGTTTGTGTCTTTAGTCTCCTCTTGGCACTTCGGTGAACCTGAATCTGCATTGTAGCAACTAAGTGTAACTACTCCAAAAAAAGAATGACAGCCAAAAAATATAATTAGGCGTATTTTGACAAGTAGGAATATGACAGCTCTTCCTCTGCAGACTGGGGGAGTTTAGAGTGAGAAAACTCTCGGCCATCACTGACAGACTGTCAGAGACTTTCTATCGAGGTCCAGGCGAGTGTCACAGCTGTTGGAGCTGTTTGTTTTTAGTAGCTGTTGTCTGGAGTCCCAATGTCCTCAGGTTTAAATATAGGTTTAGCAGACTATGGCACGCCGATTCTCCAAACAACTTTTTATGCACATTGTAGAAAAAAGGGCTGTCAATCAGTTGAAACATTAAATCACAATTAATCGCAAATAAAGTGCAATTTCAATTTTAATTATAAAGTGCAATTTTTATCTGCTCTAAATTAACTTTAAAAGGGATATTTTGTTAGTTTTTAATGCTCAAATGGTATTTGAAACTCAACGTACTCCGGTATAGCAAACAGCTTTTAGCAGATAGAGCTAACTACCATGGCAAAATAAAAGAAGTAAGACAGACAATAACCAGGTAAAATCGCTAACCAACCATAGTCAGAACATTAACAAATAATCCTGAATAAGTAAAATTAAGAAAAGGGGAGAGAATGAGACGCTCAGTATGCAGCTTCCACTCTTTAAATACTGTCTTCTGCATTTCTTTTTCTGCAGTTCTTCGCAGAGTCCATTTTCCAGCTGGTGAGAGAGAAATACTCAGAGCTGACAGACGGCTGTTTCTCGACCTCCTCACAAGCCCGCCACAAAGTCCTGGCAGGGATTGTAATGACCAAGGGTGAGTGATGGAGACACAGAGGTCAAAACTCGGATGTGACAGGATGAGGTTGAGGGGGAGGAGGGGGGGGGGGATTTTGTTGGGCTCAGCCTGATAAATTAATGATTATGTTTGTTTTGTGGGATGTGTTAATGTTATTGGACAATTGCTATCGCCAAACCCAACCAGACTACATGTAAATATACAGTATTTTTTTTATCATTGTAAAACACACTTCATTCAAACACAAAATCAGTCAAAAAGCCATTTTGGTTTGTATTTCCACTGTTCCAACAATCACCACTCTGGTTTGCTTGAAATAAACCCTCAATTCATATTTTACATGTTGAAATATGCTGGCTCTTTACACGCTAAAAGTATTGTTTATTTAAATGGAGTTTGGTGGGTTTTGCAATACATAGTCCAGGGATGTTTTTATGGAAAACAAAGTTGTTTTTATTTTTTTATTAAATGGTCTTCTCTCTGTAGGGATCCTTTTTATTATGTTCTCAGACACTTAGAATAATAATCTGAGCATTTTTAATAACAAAAACAGCACTTTTAGTGGACGTAAATGTCCCACTTAACGGAATTGAAGACCCAAAAGCAGAGATGAGGTAGGCAGGCAGGAGAGAGATTAACGAGGATTTATTAACCAAAAGAGTCCAAATAAGCACAGGGATCCAAAATGATAAAAACCAACGATACAGGGAAAAAAAAACTAAGTCCCAACTCAAAAAAAGACTAAAATCCAAAAAGTCAAAGAAAAAAGGGAAAACAAAAACTGGAAAACAGACTGTGGGAAGAACTCACAGGGGGGAATAAACTGATCTCAAGGAAGAGTCCAAATGAAGAACACACCGACAGGAACAACAAACAACACACACAGATCTGCTATCTCCCAGAAAGTCCATCGGAAGTCTGTTTTCTTCCGCTTTCTTTGTGTCGTAATTCTAAACTTCAGTGGATTTATGAAGACTATGGTTAACTTCTCTTTTTTCGTCTTCATTTCCCGCCTGACTTTTCCCACATCCTCCGTTTCTGTTCCAGGATTTGACCTCAGATCGGCGCAGGTTGTGTCTCTGGCTACGGGGACTAAGTGTCTGGACTCAGACAGCGTGAGCGACCATGGCGGTACGCTCAGAGACTGCCACGCTGAAGTCCTAAGCCGGAGGGCGCTGGTTCGATTCCTGTATGCTCAGCTGGAGCTGCTGCTGCTCCGGTAAGATCCGCAGCTGAGAATTTTTCCTTCAGGGTAATTAAAAAGCTTTAACCCTTGTGTTGTCTTCCCTTTGACCATGAAAAACATTTTTACCCTTATCTCAACTTTTTTGTTTCTTTTTACAAAGTTTTTGTATTTTTTAGTATTTTAGATTTTTTTTCATAGATTTTGCCACTTTTTCCAACAGTTTTCCCCCGTATTTCGACTTCCTTTATTTCAGATATTAAAAAAAACTTTGAAAACGGGTCAAATTTGACCCGAAGACAACATGAGGGTTGATTTAGAGTAAAAGGATGCCATAGTTTCGTCCACACTTTTCTAAATCTCTAACTTCCCTCCGTCGCCGTCTGTGACTCTCAGTTCCGAGCACATTGGGAGCAGATTAGCCGAGTTAGATTCATTTCTACTTTCTCTAAATTTCATTTAAGTCCCAACAATTTACAGTAATTTCACCTAAAACAAAATGGGGTTTCTTAAATATTTTAGGGTCCCAATGCCCACAGTGAACTTCAAGGGTTGATTAATAAATACAAACTGACACATTGTTAACTAATTATTAAAAAAGCACAGTTTCATACCTTGTCTTTTGCTGGTCTTGTGTCTTTCACCCTGACTCTGTCTTCCTCTGTGTCTTTCCTCTTTGAAGTGATCCAGCAGCCAGTGAGGAACAATCGATCTTCGTACCAAATACAGGCGGCGGCGGCGTCCGACTGCAGGACGGCGTCCTCTTCCACATGTACGTCAGCTCATCGCCGTGCGGAGACGCTCGACTCAACTGTCCCTACGAGACCACAGCTGCATGTGAGACCAACCCATTTAGACAATGGGGATGATAAGTGATACTGACTCATGTGGTTTTGTCTCTGTAATATATACGAAGAAATCTAACATTTCTGCTTCTGTACCTTATCTAGATGCACATTAGCACCTTCAGTTTTTTGTATGATTACCAATTCGTCTTCGTTGTGCACACATTTACCTTTAATAATCTATTTGTTCTGCAGCTAATTATATTCTGTTCTTAGCTGCTGCACAAACCACTAACCTCTGACAATGTCATTATTTTTTCAAAGGACAAATCCATCATAAAACATTTTAGCCCTGTGAAAACATGAATTAATAAAAAAAGCAGCACTTCTAGCTTTATTTCCTCTTCTTGCAGATAACTGAACAAAATGCCATCCTCGCCAACATATTTTCAGCAGTTCCTTTAACTAAAGAGTTAAAAAACATAAAAGAGTTATACCGGGGGGGATCCATCTCTCAGCAGAAGAAGAGTCATAGGAAATAATACAGCTACAGGACAGTTTTTGGTGTGAATAGGAAGAGCTTTGTAAAAATAACATCCACAACTATAGACTGTATATTAATGGACTGCACATGTCTGACGTCACCCATTGGTTTGTGGAGATCTGCTATGAGTCGTTGAGTTTGCCGTTACGGGCGTAGCCGTCCTGTGTGTGATGTGATGATTTTAGAAGAGAGGGAGGAGTGAGGGAGGAGCCCTTACATTCTATATTACTTACACACTTTCACTGGCAATCACATCATAGCCACGCCCTAAAACACCCCCTGCTTTATCGCCGATTTTTAAATCAACGAGACCATAATTTTAAAAAACTCCACATCATTCTGTGTTGCAGAAGACTTCAAACTAGCGATTGAGACCATAAACTCATTATGAAAATGTTGACTGAGGTAGGAAATCTGAGGTTATAAATCAATCAAGTAATAAATGGGTCACTTTCTCAGATTCTACAGAAACAGACCTCCTTTTGCAACTAATACGTCTCCCCCTGCTAGAGATCAGGAGATCCGATAGAAAGCAGGTTTAAGGAGTCTCCCCCTGCTGGAGATCAGATATAATGCAGCTTTAAGGAATCTCCCCCTGCTGGAGATCAGATAGAAAGCAGCTTTAAGGAGTCCCCCCCCTGCTGGAGATCAGATAGAAAGCAGGTTTAAGGAGTCTCCCCCTGCAGGAGATCAGATATAATGCAGCTTTAAGGAGTCTCCCCCTGCTGGAGATCAGATATAATGCAGCTTTAAGGAGTCTCCCCCTGCTGGAGATCAGATATAATGCAGCTTTAAGGAGTCCCCCCCTGCTGGAGATCAGATATAATGCAGCTTTAAGGAGTCTCCCCCTGCTGGAGATCAGATATACTGCAGCTTTAAGGAGTCCCCCCCTGCTGGAGATCAGATATAATGCAGCTTTAAGTAGTCCCCCCCTGCTGGAGATCAGATATAATGCAGCTTTAAGGAGTCTCCCCCTGCTGGAGATCAGATATAATGCAGCTTTAAGGAGTCTCCCCCTGCTGGAGATCAGATATAATGCAGCTTTAAGGAGTCCCCCCCTGCTGGAGATCAGATATAATGCAGCTTTAAGGAGTCTCCCCCTGCTGGAGATCAGATATACTGCAGCTTTAAGGAGTCCCCCCCTGCTGGAGATCAGATATAATGCAGCTTTAAGTAGTCCCCCCCTGCTGGAGATCAGATATAATGCAGCTTTAAGGAGTCTCCCCTTGCAGGAGATCAGATATAATGCAGCTTTAAGGAGTCTCCCCCTGCTGGAGATCAGATAGAAAGCAGCTTTAAGGAGTCCCCCCCTGCTGGAGATCAGATAGAAAGCAGGTTTAAGGAGTCTCCCCCTGCAGGAGATCAGATATAATGCAGCTTTAAGGAGTCTCCCCCTGCTGGAGATCAGATATAATGCAGCTTTAAGGAGTCCCCCCCTGCTGGAGATCAGATATAATGCAGCTTTAAGGAGTCTCCCCCTGCTGGAGATCAGATATACTGCAGCTTTAAGGAGTCTCCCCCTGCTGGAGATCAGATATAATGCAGCTTTAAGTAGTCCCCCCCTGCTGGAGATCAGATATAATGCAGCTTTAAGGAGTCTCCCCTTGCAGGAGATCAGATATAATGCAGCTTTAAGGAGTCTCCCCCTGCTGGAGATCAGATAGAAAGCAGCTTTAAGGAGTCCCCCCCTGCTGGAGATCAGATAGAAAGCAGGTTTAAGGAGTCTCCCCCTGCAGGAGATCAGATATAATGCAGCTTTAAGGAGTCTCCCCCTGCAGGAGATCAGATATATTGCAGCTTTAAGGAGTCTCCCCCTGCTGGAGATCAGATATAATGCAGCTTTAAGGAGTCTCCCCCTGCTGGAGATCAGATATAATGCAGCTTTAAGGAGTCCCCCCCTGCTGGAGATCAGATATAATGCAGCTTTAAGGAGTCTCCCCCTGCTGGAGATCAGATATACTGCAGCTTTAAGGAGTCCCCCCTTGCTGGAGATCAGATATAATGCAGCTTTAAGTAGTCCCCCCCTGTCTGGAGATCAGATATAATGCAGCTTTAAGGAGTCCCCCCCTGCTGGAGATCAGATATAATGCAGCTTTGAGCCCCTTCCGCATTTGCAGCACTTTGCGGAACCGGATGCGCTGCCCATTAATAAGTCTATATTCACAACTAGCCTGTGAAAATCCTGAGCATTCTGAATAATGTAGGAACAGAAGTAGGTACTAATATTCCCACCAAAGATCTTTGAAAAAGGTATTTTGGCCAAGACACAGGCGACATGAGAAGACGTGAGGCAACGAAACCCAACTCTAATGATGCCTCACATCTAGTTCTCTGCCGCCTGCTGTGTGTGTCAGCCACTAATTCTCCATCTTCTGTTACTTCTGATGTCAGATCCCAGCAGGAGGTTCCACTGTCACCTCAGGGTGAAGGTGGACGGAGGCGAGGGGACGCTGCCCATCACAGCGCCAATGGCCAATATGAACTGGACCGGTGTGGCGCAGGGCAAACGTCCCGTCACCATGTCCTGCACTGACAAGATGGCAAAGTGAGTTTATAATCAGGCCTGGAAGGTGTGTTACAATATTGGAATTTCAGTTGATAGTGTAATAAAATGTGCATGTATTATTTACAAAAAAAGTTGTAATACTTTTTATTTAAAAGGAAAATTTCAGTTTGTAACTTGTCTTGTTTTTGTAGTTTTATCACTTACACCAAGTATGACTGATACTGTTGATAACATCATCACAGATTATAAATGACTTTAACCTTGACTTATCATACTTACTGTACAGTTTTCTTGTGCTATGAGGGATTATTACCGACATTTTAGTTACGATCACTTAAAGTTTCACCTCCGAAATAGTTCCCAGCTATATTCACTCAGTTCCTACAGCAGAGAAACAGCTTGCTGCAGTCTAGACAGTCAAACATTGATGAGCTGTGAGTGAAAATCATCTCAGCTGAAATGCACCTCTGCTCGGTTTTAAAAAAGCGCTTGTCTCAACAGGTGGAGCGTTGTGGGCCTCCAGGGGGCCCTCCTGTCTCACCTGGTGGAGCCAGTTTACCTGCACAGCCTGACGGTGGGGACGCTCAACCACACGGGTCACCTGGGCCGGGCCATGGCACGGCGCCTCGCACCCGTCAAGAACCTGCTATTCCCGTACCGACGACAGCAACTGCTGCTCGGCTGTAGGTCCAAAAGTTTTACACGCCAATGCGTTAATTAATGCTCCTCAGTTCAATTTAATTCACTCCGTCTGTCACCTCACACAAAGTTTCTGTTTCATTTGAGAGGACTAAAAGAAAGAATTACGATTGAGATATTTCAAATTCAAAATGTAAATTTTACTACTACTACGTGAGACTACAGAGGCAGTGTGGTGCTTTGATAATTTCATAATAATTTATACTTTTTATTGATCCCCTATGGGGAAATTCCAATTTACACACTGTTATTACATGCTACACACAGGCCTGAAATACACACATGCACCAATAGAGAGATGCCAGAGTGAGCGGGCTGCTAGTGCTGGACCAGCGCCCTGAGCAGTTGAGGGGAGTTCAGCACCTTGCTCAAGAGCACCTTGGCAGTGCCCAGGAGATGAACTGGCATCTCTCCAGCTACCAGTCCACACAGGGACTTGAACCAGCGACACTCCGGTTCCCAACCCAATTCCCTACCGACTGAGCTACCTTCATGCAAAATGTAGTTGAGCTCGTATAATGTTTTTTATCTTAGTTTTGGTGTGTTAGCATGCTAACATTAATACAGCTGAGGCTGATGGTGATGTCATTAGCTTTGCAGGTATATGTGGTCGTAAACCAAAACATTCTTACCTGATGATGATGACACAAGATGAAAAGCCAGAAGATCACTAAACATATTACACATCATTCTGAGGGGAACATAAATGTGTGAAATTTCCTGGCAATCCACCCAATGTTTGTCACCGTATCTGTTCTCACCCTTTACTTTTTCTCTCTGCACAGGTCTGAACAGCAGAGAGGTTCGGCCGACAGGGCGGGCGCCGAATGTCAGCATGAACTGGAGCTGTGGTGACGAAGGCCTGGAGGAGATCAGCACCTCCACTGGAAGGAGGAAGGACTCAGGGACGCCGTCACAGCTCTGCAAGCGCTCCATGTTCGCACGCTGGCAGAGGCTGCAGCAGCAGGTGGGTCCGAGATACTCAGAGACTGAAAACCCGGAATCTCCTCAGGAGGAAGGGGGGTTGGCAGAAAAGTGGTTGATTTACTTAAAGTTGCTGTAGGTAGGTTTGCGAAAATCCAGGACCAGAAACATTTGAACATCGACAACTTCTCAGTCCCTCCTGCCTTTCAGCTAAAGCCCAAAATGGTCCTCTAAGTCCCTTCCCACACAAGGGAGGATGAATGCGTGACAGAAAGTTAGTGTTACTGCACCTTTAAATAAGGTTTGCAGGACTTTACTTGTTGTGCATAATTTTCACATTTCAGTAAAGGATTTAAGTACTTCTTCCGCCACAGTCAAACTGAAAAAAACAGTGGATATTATTGTGACACTGCAAAATACCCATAAATCTGTATTTCAGTGTATTTCGACTATTACATTACCTTTACCTACATCACCTTTAACTATGTAAATACTGTACATGTCCACAGTCCTTATATTTATTTTACATATTTTTACTCTGATATTTATATACTTTGTGCAACTGTAACACAGAATTTCCCCTCTGGGATCAATAAAGTATTTCTGATTCTGATGACAGTTTGTGTCTTACTTTCTCAGTTTAATTCTGCAGACACCACTCCAGGGACTTATTCTGCTTCCAAGATGGCTGCCGGACGATACCAAAGGGCGATGCAGCAGTTTACCAGCGCTCTGCAGGGTGGGGGGCTGGGATCATGGCTCAGAAAACCTCCAGAACTTGGTCACTGTTGAAGGCTGAATTTAGAGAGTGAAATTTATGTATGTTTGTTCTTTGAGTGAATGAGGTACCAAAAATTTGACACTAGATAGAGGAGAAAGTTGGTAACTTTATCTTTATTTATCTCACGTGAGAAATGATTAACTAGCTAGCCACTTAGCTTACTAGCTAGCTCACTGGAGTAACTTTGAAGATATTTTCTGTAAGTTTAACTCAGCAGTATACAGTGTTTGGGTGAAATTTAACTAATTGCAATAGTGTCCTCACAAGATCTAAATCCCACTTTGGTCCTCACAAACACTATAATACAGAAGAGCATACACACACACATAACTTGTTTTTGTTACTAAGAAGGACATTGCATTGACTTATATCAATGTAAGATCAATTAATATATTGGGGACTTACCCTAACCATAACCATAACCACTACATTACTAATTTTGCCATTTAATCTAAACTTAACCAAAAACAAGTCTTACCCCTAACATTTAAATGGTTTACCTTGAGGGGACCAGCTTTTTGTCAACCATGGCGAGTCCCCACAGTGTAATGATGTGTGTCCATTGTTTCTCCTTCCTTTCTATGGGAGCAGCCGTGCAATGCATTCTGGTAGCGTTGCATGGATTTGAGAGAAGCAGGGCTCCTTATTTGCACAAAATTGGCTGGATTCAACTTTAGCAGCCGGCTTAGCCCGCCGCCTCTCAAAAGCTGAGGGAAAGCTTTTAAACTCAGCTTTGTTGATCTGAAACAAAGACAGATTCAGCAACTGCATAGCCCATTTCTCACTTTCAGAAACATGTTTTGGTGAACTATTTTTGTAAAATAAGACCGTATTCCAAACAAGCCCCCGTTATGGTCAGTTTTGAAATCCTGGAGCAGACAGACCCACGTGACGCGTTTGTCCAATCAGCTGCAGCCATCAGCTGTAGGAGGGCGTCTACTGTTTCTTTTGCTTGTCAGCAGTCAGCATTGATTGTTAATATTCGTCTATGGTGGTCAGGGAAGAGAAATTGGTGGCGAGCCCACTTGCGTGCAATGCTGGGAAGGGGGACGCGATCCCATCCGTGAAAACGTGTATATGGACACCCATCATAACTGTGTGAGCAGATTTTTCTCCCCTTCACAAATTATTTACTTTCAGAAAATGTGTGTTCTGTTGTTTTAGTAATGTAACTAAGATTTTTAGGCCTTTATTGACAGGACAGCTGAAGACATGAGAGAGGGGGAATGACATGCAGCAAAGGGCTACAGGTTGGAGTCAAATCTGGGCCTGCTGCTTCGAGGAGTAAACCTCTATATATGGGCGCGCGCACAACCAACTGAGCTATCCGGGCGCCCTAAGTAATGTAACTTTGATGCAACTATGTCTCACCTGTTCAATGATGTCAACGGTTCTCACCCTTCATTTTTTTTAAACTGTGTTGGGTAGTGCCCGAGTGTATATGAGGCTCAGGAGTGAAGGCATGCCGCCCCCTAGAGGGATATTGTGTGCATTACAAGATGGAGAGTCCAGGTTTTACTGAAGGTTTTTTTTTTGTGTTTCCCTTTATTTCCTGCCCTCTAGATTTCTTCCATTTATCTCTTTAAATTATTAATGTAATTACAAATACCTGAAAGGCTTTTAGTTCTCTGAAAAATATATTCCTGCATAGTCAGCCTCTTGTTTATTTATAGTTTTCTTAGGTAAGGAATGTAAAAGAGTACTTCTACTAAAAGGTACGGATGGTGTGGAATGCTATGTAGACTTTTATTATTAGGTATGCAGAATGTGTGTAGTCTATATTGGTCATGACTATTTTTATCACTGGGAATAAATGATCTTATTTGTGTTCTTGTTTGTTTCACTTCAGAGTCAAAGCTCCGAATCTGTGGATCAGGTATGTAAAAATGGTCACTTACAAGAGCACTTCACACTGTTCAAAAATAATTTATGTAATTGATAAGCTGAGGCAGAGGTGCAACTACCCAGTGTCAAAAGGGTATGCAGCAACAATTTTGGCACTCCCCTCCCCCCTTCAAAAAAATAAGTCTGCCAGACATCATGTATGGGCTTTAAGTATATCAGCCACTTTAGGGCTACCATAATTATATGGTATATATTTGTGTGGTCTAACTAAAAGAACTCCTACTTGATGCCCTCATTGACCTCCACTAAGACATATTGTTAAATAAACATGTAATAGATTTTCCTTTTTAGTTTTTCCATATTAATATTAAGAAATGGATCTGTTGTATCAAGTGGCTCGTCCTACACTTCCACCTGATATGAGACCTACCTGTTGCCTTCACCTGTCTTTCCTGATCCACCATCCTCTCACCTGAATGAAATGAACTCAGTGTGAAATATGTGTAGAATATTAAATTCTTAAAACAGCCTAGTGATGGCATCAGATAAGACAACTATTATGCAGTAAGGTTGTGCTCCTTACATTACATTACCATCTGGATTATAAAAAAGTACAAATATGGAGAGCCACTTAGCACAGACCTTTAAAGAGAGAGAGAGAGAGAGAGATGTGACCTTGTAAGTACAGCTTCCATGTCACCCAACAGCCTGTATGTCTGACAGCACAGATAACATGAACAGCTAATGGTAAAACTAAATCTATTAATGATTCCATGGTAAACCAGCTATTGCATAAGTTATGTTTTCCATAGTCTTGTCATTTATTGTACATGCAACCTTCTACTTACCAGTTGTTCTTTTACCTTAATAAAATTGAGATATGTCATGCATGGGATTGGTACCATAGGGTTTACCCAAAATCAACATTGTTAGCATTAAGCTAGCTGTAAACCCCTGCTAGCGTTAGCAAACACTAGCTAGTCTGAGAACAGTCTAACATAGGGTGACCAGACGTCCCCCGGTTTTCCGGGGACAGTCTGGACAGTCATATGTTTTAAGTCGATATGATGAACTTGTTAGCAAACTGTGGCTTATTTACACACCCAGAAGCAACATGATAATTCATTAGGAGTCTGTGTCCACCTAAAGAATGAACGTCAAATTCTCTTTTAGCTCTGTTTTTGGTTGCTACCAACTTCTGAGAAAATATCTGAACAAAAAAAAAAAACAACCCCCCCCAAAAAAAAAATAAAAATCTCAAAAACACCAAAATGTTTAAACAGCACAACACGGTTTATTTTTAACAGGCAGATGCTTGTTACTTATTACACAGCTATAACCCACAAAACTGCTGTCAAGTCAATCCAACAGGGTTTTCTCCTGAGAACCGAGCTGTGGGGTTTGTTCTACATCAACCACGTTGGTCACACAATACACTGTTCACACCGAGGAGCCACGGCTTAACAGACGGTGGATTGGCAAAGGCCGATGCTCAGTGATGATGTAATCTGGTTTTTCATTGGGATGGAGAACATTATTAACATTAATATGAATGTGGCAGCGTATTGGCTCAGTGTTGGTACAAAATGCAGTTCAGTGCAATGGAAGAAAACAGTATTGGATAAAGTAGAGAGAGAAAAACACACACACACACACACACACACACACACACACACACACACACACACACACACACACACTGTCAGTTAAACCAGGGATGACTCCTTCAGAAAGGAGAAAACATCTCCCATTTCTGCTCAAATTATTTTTAATAAATTCCTCTCTGCAGCTGAAGTAAATAAAGTGAAAAATAAAGCTACAGATCATTGAAGAACATTTGAGCAAAAGTGCATTCTACAGTGGAAAAAAATACTATTTCAAAATACACACCTGGAAACTAATAATAGTTATTTAAACATGTACAAGCCTGAAAAATTGCTTTTTTAACGAAAGTTTAGTCTGCAGCTGACATTTGTGACTTTCATCAGGCAGACTGAGGATTAGCATCGGTCTAATTTATAATTATCCAGATAAAAACTGTTATCTTCACTCGCCATCCCTGGTAAAAATGAAAAAATACCTCAGTTTTATGTGAATATAAAGCCATTGGCAGATGAACTAACATGTCATCATGTTTTAAAGGCTAAGACAACTGCTGCAGCTGAAATACATACAGCCAAAACGGGCTACTTTCTTTATATATATATATTACAATTTATGATACAAATGTTAGTTTTAACGTAAAAGGAGGTTAACACTTTACATTTGACAAGTACTGTATTCACTTTAGTTTGTCAAAGATCTGCATTTTTTTTTTATCTTAAATGTAACTATGCCGTCCATACACCTGTAAAAATCCAAATTTACTTCAACAAACATAGTATTTCTAAGAATTTTCTGTTGTTAGAAATACATTTTGCTGGGTAAAACAGAAAAGGCAGCTCTATAGTGTTACCAAATACACACACACACACACACACACACACAGATATTTGTAACTTGTTTGAAGGCTTTTTACTAACAGCAAACACTCAAATCTAGAGCTAGACTTATAGAAACTATCAGTTTAAATGGAAGGTGCTTGTTCGTCGTAACTCACGAGTACAATAGTTGACCTGCTTGTTATCACAACATTAAACACGTTTGGACGTTGATTTGTATCACCACACAGACTTTGTTCTTGTGACACACACACACACACACACACACACACACACACACACACACACACACTTTTAGTGGCAGTGGGATAGCAAAGCAGGTGACCGCAAAATGCATCACAAAACTCAAAAGATTTGTAGTTTCTAGTGTTAAAGTACCATAACAAATATAACACTGACAGAATCCCAACGACTCTAAAGGGCACGGCAATAAACTAGAAAATAAAAAGTTGTTTTTACATTCGTGTCAAGTATCGGTACATCGGCGGGGCTGGGTATCCCAGGAGCAAATCTGACGCCAGTTTTAAATGGATCACTGTTATTGAATCAAATTAGCTTCCATTATTACTAATTCTATTTATAGTAATATCCACCTTTATATTATATTCAGTACATATCCAGCTGTAAATCTTGTGTTGTCTGCAAAGCACCAACAATCAGCTGAGTGTTTTGGTTTATTTATTCCTATTTTAGTGCATAACCTCCTTGAATAATAATAAAATACAGTTTTGATTCCCTTAATTCCCTAGTTCTTTGATGCACACTGAATTTTTTAAGTGACTTTTTAAAAGACCGTCACAAAGTCAACTACATAACTTTAACATCAATTAACACTACAAGAAATGTCCACCCCTCGCCTTCATTTTGATAGAAGTTGCTACTCCACCTTAATTTCTGAGCCATAGTAAAGTTTTTTGCAGACCAGGAAGTACACTTAGACGCTGGTTCCTTGCAGTCAAAATCAAGGGTGAAGATCTTTAGTTCCTAAAGAGGTTAGTCGTTTCCTGGAAAAGTGTTTACAGCGGGAAAAAAGGTCTCAATCAATCTCAATCAAATCTCTCTAGTACCAAATACCAAAAATCAGCATAACATAGGGTACACTATTGTATTGTCTCAGTACCCAGCCCAGAACCTAGACCTGCCTAACAACCATTGCAACAGGTTCTGCTTTGAGAGACTAAGGATTTGTTTGAATATGTACAGAAACACTGAAATACCATCTCTCCCCCCTTGCACACAAGACGTAGATGGTACACTGTCTACACACCTGCCTCTAACGAACTGTCGACAGGGCAGGGAGTTTTTTCTGTCTACAGAGACACAGTGGTTGGTTCATGGCTTTACAGAAACCAGTCAGATCCAGATCCAGATCACACTGTGAGCAGAGGGACCAATGCACATTCAAATATATTGTGGGATGTCATACTGCAGAAAAACCCCTTCTACTGGGAGCAACATAATCAGTAAAGAACACACTAAAGCCTCCACACAGGACAGGATGCCAATGTATGTGGCCAATGTAAGAATTGCAGTTTATAACACTGAGATATCCAAACTAACAGAGACCACAGGAGTGTCAGTACTGGGAGAAAAAAACCCAAAACAGCATCCACACTGGAAAAAAGCCGTATAGGTGTGGCTCCACAGTTGAGAGGAACAATAACACCGCGACCAGGAAATCTGGATGGCTAACAAATAGAACTCCAAAAAATGTTATAACTCCAAGGTTTTTCTGAATTTGTTAAAGAAAATCTCTTAAAATTCAATCTGTAAATTAAAATTTTATTATAATTCACACAAATTAAAAACGTAGTGTTGCCTCTAGTGACTGGAAACTCTACAAACATTATTAAAGTGCCATATTATGCTCATTTTCAGGTTCATATTTGTATTTAGATGGCATACCAAAATATGTTTGTGGTTTAATTTTCAAAAAACACCATATTTCTGTTGTACTGCACATTGCTGCAGCTCCCCTTTTCACCCTGTGTGCTGAGCTCTCTGTTTTAGCTACAGAGTGAGGCATCTCACTTCTCTTCCATCTTTGTTGGGAGTCGCACATGTGCAGTAAGTACTACTAAGTTACTACCTACTGATTTTGACCAGCTCACTCGGAGACTGAAGTGAAGATACATTTAGAAACATGCATCTCACTCAAAACAGCACGGATGTTTGTTTTTTCCCAAAGTTTGTATCCCAAGTTTGTTTCCCCAAAATCCAGAAAAAAGTTATTTTTTTCATAATATGGCACTTTAAAGAAAGGGTCTTATCTGTACACCAATATATAAATAATAGTTTGGAGTTGGCTCCTTCTGCCACAAAAGAATGCAAAAGAAGTCAAGATTAACTATTTAATACATGTTTAAATTATATTAGGTTACAATTACACAAGATTTAAAGAAGTAATTTATGATTTGTGTCTTTCAGTCCATTCGGGCTGGATATTGTTGTGCAAATAATAATAAAAAACACCACATATAGCTTCCTTTTGTTCAGGTTGAGTCTGAAAGCCATCCAGAATCGAGATCTGTAGTAAATCACAGTGCAAACATCATACAAGCAGTGCATGCGTACGTAACCACACGGGAGAGGAACTGCTCTAGCTCTAACACACCACTGCCAGCACAGGAACTGCTTTCACTCACTTTTGTTTTTTTAGGTGGCCACAGAAGAGAAATCAAGCAAATGTCAGTTCCTCTATCAGCTATCTAGATTTTTACTACAAAATAAAATCATTTTTTGCCCAAGTGTCAACAATCCTAGCAGCCATCAGCTGCAACTCAGCTGTTTCCATTCTGTGTTGACTATGTACATAAGCTGCAAGTGGTTTTTCCCTTCTAAAACAGCAATAAAAAGCTGTATGTATTTAAAATAAAAATAAAAAGATGCATTGCTTATCACACAAAGGCTCCTGAACATTTGAGTTCAACAGAACCGAGCTGTGATAATATGATATCCGGTTTAAAAGTGTATTATAGATGTTTAACTAAGAATTTTAGCATCCATTACAAGAGGGAGTGCTTTTTTTTTCTTGTGCTTTTATTTTACAACGTTGAGCAATCATAACAATCAGTACATTTAAGAAGCTAAATGGCCAAGTTATCACAGCTTAACTGCTGAAAACACCAAATTGAATATATAAAATTATTGGGGTTTTCCTTTAAAGCATCAGACTGGTCCAAACATAAATCTGCTTTTAGTAGCGCAGATTAGATTTGCATACTCTTACGAGTCTGCTTTTAAAAAAAAAAAAGTTTTTAACAAAGACAACTAAGCATCTCCTATGTTTTGTCTCTGAGCTTTTTATAGGTACACAGGCTTTTTTCTTTCGCTTCCACGACAAAAAAAGAAAAACCACACACACACACGTGATCTCTGTATATCGGCGGTGACGAGTTAGATGAGTTAGAGAGAGTAATGGATGCAGAAGAGCTTTTTCTTTCCTGCCCTCCTCAGTCTGGGTGAGGTCAGAGTGAGAGAGCGTGTCAAAATCTGACCTCCTGTAAACTCAAGACAGCCGTTAAAAGTCTGTCATTTTATCCGTCATTGAGCGATAGCTGAAGTTACGTCGATTACATTATGCGACAAGTTTTCACAGACAAGGATACAAGGATACTTTTTTTAAAGCCACCTTTTAATCCCGCAGGATGTAAGTGTTTGATGCTCCAAAGATAGACTCTGGGTGGAGTTTCACAGTAAAGTGACAGTAGCAGGAGGTCATTTCTCCTGCAGCAGGGCTGGGATGTTGATGTTCCAGCCGATGGCCTGCCGGTCAAAGCCACAGGTGAAAAGGTTGCAGGAGGTGTTGTCTTCACACCAGGCGGAGCAGCACACCATCCGACGGTGACCCTAAACCACGACAGACAACACAAACACTTTAACACTGAGGACATGCGAGGGGTTGTAAGACAACAAAGTAGTCTGATAACAATTTATTCTGAATTTGTTACCGATTACTGAATGTTGCAAATACAAAAATCTGTTGTGCTTCTATGCATTTTATTTCTAGGTATTTTATTTATATATATATATATATATATATATATATATATATATATATATATATATATACAGTGGGTACGGAAAGTATTCAGACCCCTTTAAATTTTTCACTCTTTGTTTCATTGCAGCCATTTTCCAAAAATCAAAAAAGTTCATTTTATTTCTCAGTAATGTACACTCAGCACCCCATCTTGGACAGAAAAAAACAGAAATGTAGAAATGTTTGCAAATTTATTAAAAAACAAAAACTGAAATATCACATGGTCATAAGTATTCAGACCCTTTGCCGTGACCCTCATATGTAACTCAGGTGCTGTCTATTTCTTCTGATCATCCTTGAGATGGTTCTACACCTTCATTGGAGTCCAGCTGTGTTTGATTATACTGATTGGACTTGATTAGGAAAGCCACACACCTGTCTATATAAGACCTTACAGCTCACAGTGCATGTCAGAGCAAATGACAATCATGAGGTCAAAGGAACTGCCTGAGGAGCTCAGAGACAGAATTGTGGCAAGGCACAGATCTGGTCAAGGTTACAAAAAACATTTCTGCTGCACTTAAGGTTCCTAAGAGCACAGTGGCCTCCATAATCCTCAAATGGAAGACGTTTGGGACGACCAGAACCCTTCCTAGAGCTGGCCGTCCGGCCAAACTGAGCTATCGGGGGAGAAGAGCCTTGGTGAGAGAGGCAAAGAAGAACCCAATGGTCACTGTGGCTAAGCTCCAGAGATGCAGTCGGGAGATGGGAGAAAGTTGTAGTAAGTCAACCATCACTGCAGCAATCCACCAGTCGGGGCTTTATGGCAGAGTGGCCCGAAGGAAGCCTCTCCTCAGTGCAAGACACATGAAAGCCTGCATGGAGTTTGCTAAAAAACACCTGAAGGACTCCAAGATGGTGATAAATAAAATCCTCTGGTCTGATGAGACCAAGATAGAACTTTTTGGCCTTAATTCTAAGCGGTATGTGTGGAGAAAACCAGGCACTGCTCATCACCTGTCCAATACAGTCCCAACAGTGAAGCATGGTGGTGGCAGCATCATGCTGTGGGGGTGTTTTTCAGCTGCAGGGACAGGACGACTGGTTGCAATCGAGGGAAAGATGAATGCGGCCAAGTACAGGGATATCCTGGACGAAAACCTTTTCCAGAGTGCTCTGGACCTCAGACTGGGCCGAAGGTTTACCTTCCAACAAGACAATGACCCTAAGCACACCGCTAAAATAACGAAGGAGTGGCTTCACAACAACTCCGTGGCTGTTCTTGAATGGCCCAGCCAGAGCCCTGACTTAAACCCAATTGAGCATCTCTGGAGAGACCTGAAAATGACTGTCCACCAACGTTTACCATCCAACCTGACAGAACTGGAGAGGATCTGCAAGGAGGAATGGCAGAGGATACCCAAATCCAGATGTGAAAAACTTGTTGCATCTTTCCCAAAACGACTCATGGCTGTATTAGATCAAAAGGGTGCTTCTACTAAATACTGAACAAAGGGTCTGAATACTTATGACCATGTGATATTTCAGTTTTTGTTTTTTAATAAATTTGCAAAAATTTCTACATTTCTGTTTT
Source organism: Etheostoma nigrum (assembly GCA_029931835.1). Taxonomy (NCBI): domain Eukaryota; kingdom Metazoa; phylum Chordata; class Actinopteri; order Perciformes; family Percidae; genus Etheostoma; species Etheostoma nigrum. Next base: position 25,658,699 of record CM057248.1, read on the forward strand.
TTTCTGTCCAAGATGGGGTGCTGAGTGTACATTACTGAGAAATAAAATGAACTTTTTTGATTTTTGGAAAATGCCTGCAATGAAACAAAGAGTGAAAAATTTAAAGGGGTCTGAATACTTTCCGTACCCACTGTATATATATATAAAATACAGATCCCTGGCTAGATTGTAACCTGAGGATGTTGCAATTGCGTCGCCAGCAGGGAGCCCCATTACAACACTCAGGACATAAAACCATACCGGATAAGCGGATGAAGATGGATGGAGGACAAAAAACCTGATTCAGCATTTAGATCAACAAGAAATACCAACACTTTCACTTGAACACAAGGAGGAGGACAACAATATTCAACGGTCTTGCAAGCTTTAAAAGCAAACTCAGTAAGTGGTGAACTCAAAGATATACAAATGAAAATCTCTGAAATCTAAACTTAATCTGCCGTCAACATGATGCATAGCCATTTAAAATCTTTTTAGAAAGATTCACATCACATGTTGCAAGAGGTCAATTTCAACATAGGAAGAGTAAGTATTATGTTTTAAGTCTTCAAATTGATACCATTGTACAGAGAGTCTGGCCACTCTCCACTGACGAGTGTTAACTTCCTTGAAGGCGGGTCATCTGTTGAAGTTTAAAACTATTGGCTCTGCCCCGAGCCACTCTGGATCTGCCGTAACCAATCACTAACGTTTGGTCTTGACGTCGACTTAGCATCGCTAGCGTTAGCCTTAGCTAACTCCTTCACCACTAAAAAAAGAGCAAGCTGGAAAATCAGACTTTTCCCGATCGCCGTGGGGAGGAGGGCCACAACATCACGGCCCCCAACAAAACTCAGCAAAGACCGTTCTTGCTCGGGCTTTAACTTCTGGATGTTCGGCAGCGTTGCCACATCTTTCTCCGCCGCCGTTACTGAACTACAACTCAAACTAGCGCACGACCTCAACGTCATCGCTCTCAGCCGCTCCCTCTTTTCGTTGACTGGACAGGTCAAGGTTCGACCGGAGAAAACCTGCAAATATACCGCAAACCCAGACGTAGGACTGAAGGAAAATGTAAATTGGGTGGAAGTACGCAGGAGGGAAGAGCCAGGCTAATTATATAGTACAGATGAATGATGACCATTTCCAAAATGGTAATTTTTAATCCAGAGCAATAACTCATTTTGCACTGAAAAGAAAGGTGTGTGTGTGTGTGTGTGTGTGTGAGTGTGTGTGAGTAAACTGTGAGGGGCGATCAGAGGCCCTTCCTCCTCCACTGACCGACCTGTCTGTTGCTTCGTGGGAGTCGAGCCAGTCGCACCCCGGACATGTCGAACAGCCGGACCTGCCGATTGTCGTGAGGAAGAGCGATGATTTTCTGGTTCACCGACACGCTGATCCTGGACACAACAGTGGGATGAAAGGCATCAAATTTCAACACATGGTACTATATCACAGGAGCATAAATTAGGATTATAATAGCTTCCACTGGCTTTGAAAGAAAAAGGCTTTCAGCCACAATGCTGATTTGTAAAATAAAAATAAAAAGTGTTATTTGCTGGTATAAAAGGAAAATAAAACCCAATTGAAGCAGATATCTAAATCAAAAAAAATATCCTATATTGTGAAAATTAGCCTAGTTGTATAAAAGATTTAAAATCATAAACATTTCATTCTGTTTCATCCCTAAATGAACACAAACACTGGAGAAGCTGTACACCAATAACATCTGTTGGCTTGTCTACAGCTCTCACACACACCTGTTGACAGCGGAGTCGGTGCGGATGGTTGCTATGGGCGACCTCATGTTCTTCAGGTCCCACACTTTGACCGTCCGATCGTCGCTCCCAGACACCACGTTGTCGCCCACCGTGAAAACAGCGGATGTCACCGTGCTGCGCAGGACGAGAAGACAAAGTTTAGACTGAAGGTTAAAGAAGAGCGACTGAACTGTTGAGATGTTTTCTTCTCGCCGTGTTTGTTTGAAGAACGCAGTTTTAAATGGCAATATTTTTCATGCAGTATTTATCCAGCTGAATACTGAGTAAATTGTTTCATACAGTAGAAGATTACTTAAAGCTTCTCATGTGTCGCAGTTACAGCTAATGTCATACACAAATTAAAATTACATGCAAATTTAAATTATAGTATATTTAAATTTGTTTACTTACGTATAATAAAAATACATTAAACAAAAAATAAGGACTCAATGTCGAGAGATTATAGCCATAACTAAAAACCAAAGTTCATTAGTATTATATACACACACAATACAAAATTAACAAACTTCATGAACAAGCGACACTGCACTAGAGCCACAAAGATGAAACCATTGTTGTACTATTACTTTGATAATCGATTACTTAGTTTGAGTAATTTTTTTGGGAAAAAAAGCAAAAATTCTCAATAGATTTGAGGACGTCATCTTGGGTTTGGGAAACTTGATGCACATTTTCACCATTTTCTGACATTTTATAGACCAAATAATGGAATTGCTATATGACCACAGCCTCCTGGGTTCAATTTCAGCCTTTGTGCCTTATTTGCATCTAACCCCCCTTTTTCTCTCCACTATTTCTACGGAAATATTGTTTTCATTCGACACTTCAGTCCCTACACATATATTTTTTTAAAATCTAACATCCAAAACGGAATCATGGAAACGAGGAGAGTGGAAAAGATGGCCGTGTGTGTTAAACTGACTCAGTGTGTCCCTGGAAGACGTTGACGGAGTGGATGGACGGGTCTCTGAAGTCCCACAGCCTGAAGGTGGTGTCCCTGGACGAGGTGACCACCAGACGCTGGGTGGGGTGTGTGCAGCAGTGGGTCAGCTCCTGGTCATGACCTGAACGCCCAAAGACAATCCTTGCATCCTTAGACATTTTCATCTTTTTCCTCATATCTACACTGCATTTATTGCATATCATCTCCTTTTCTACAACATTTATTGCATATCATCTCCTTTTCTACAACATTTATTGCATATCATCTCTTTTTCTACAACATTTATTGCATATCATCTCCTTTTCTACAACATTTATTGCATATCATCTCTTTTTCTACAACATTTATTGCATATCATCTCCTTTTCTACAACCTAATTTATCCAGCAGCACGGTGGTTTATTCCACAGTGATACCTCCGGGCACAAGGCTGACTTGTTGGGAGACAAAGCCCTTTAATTCCTCCCAGCTCCAAGGTGGTAAAAGAGAGTTGAACGTGGGGCTGTCATTACCGACCAATCTGATATACTGAAATAAAACAGCATCTGAAAATATTTCCTTGCTGCATTATCGAGTATTAAACACTCAACTTTAATCTAGCTCCCTGCGAAAGTAATACATTGTGTAAAGGTAGTAGTAAAACAAGATTAACACGTCTCCACTAGAATTAAGAAGATGGAAAAATAGAGTTCACACACACTAGAATACTGCATACATGCTGATGGAGTCCAAAAGGTTTATAATGAACACATATTGAGCACAGTAACAGTGCAATAGTCTCTTTAGCCTACCAGTGAGAGAGTGGACCAGCTCTGAGGTCTCCACGTCGTACAGGTTGGCGGCCCGGTCCCAGGAGGCCGTCACAACCTGCTTGCCTCCAACCAGCCAATCAGCGGCGATCACCACACCCTGATGGCTGCGTAGAGTCGTGGTCGCCACGCGGACAGAAGGACAGTCGTTTGGACCGTCCACCTCGACGTCAGCCTCGTCTTTATCCGAAAAGTCCACGTCATCTTCGCAGGGTGTTTGCTGCCGACGAGAGAAATTAAGTTTCAGAAGCAATGAAAGTTTGAAAGAGAAACTCAAATCAGTAGCTCAGAAACACACAATCACGTTGGTAGTGCCGTTGATGCTTACACTGATGTCTGCAACTGGCTGCGGAGTTGGCAGCTGCACCATGTATCTCCAGATGTGAGCTGTCTGGTCTCCAGAGGCTGAGGAGAGAGAGATGGGGCAAAACCAACATCAGAGCCAAGATGACCCTTCCTAAAAAGGTTACTGTATGAAAGACGTGTGTAAAGACACTCCACCATTCTACTTTAGAGGTTAAAACTTGTAATAAAATGTTAAAAATATATTGTTGTAAATGAAAAATGATAGGACATACATGTATATGTATGTATGCATGCATGCACGCATGCATGCGTGTGTGTGTTAGGGGTGTTAAAAAAATTAAGAAAAAAATATTCACATTCATTAATCGATTCAAGCTCTACCGATTCAAATTAGATTCATAGAATTCCAAAAATCAATTATTATTTTTGTTGTTTTGTAATTTGTATATTATCACATGGGAAAAGTAACTACATTTACATACTGTGAATCTTTTTAAAATTGAGAATCGGTTTTGAATCGAAAATCGATTTTGAATCAAATCTTGAGCCTAAAAATCAATATCGAATTGTGACATTTTCTGAATCGTACACCCCTAGCGTGTGTATGCATGTGTGTATTCCTAATTATTATTTTATTTTTTAACAATGCTCTTATTTACTCTTTTTGAACATGAAAATGCTTATTTGAATTTTACTATTTTGTTTGTGTTGGTTTTCTTGCATGTACTGAAACGTACACGTGCTTATGTATCTTTTTATATTTTTTTAACATGTTCGAAATGTTAATTTTGACGCATTTTTAATCTTGAGCTCATTCCAGGTTAGGCCACAAGAGGTTTTACAGCTTCTCAGTCATCCAGGTTATAGTTATCAAAGGAAGGTTAAACAACAAGGGCAACTGGACCGAGAGTCTTCTTTAGTTCAGTTCTTAAGAATTCTCTCAGATAAGAGACGAACAGCTTTAACCCGTTTGTGCCGGATGCTTCGCGCCGACACATCACATCTACCGCCGGTTACTGCGTTGCAACTCTGAACCTCCTGCCGGCCGCTGCGTGGCAGCATTTTGTATTCGTCGGTCTTTTCATGACGCGTGCAGCAGAGAACGCACTGTCATTGGTTCAAATACACATGAGGCGGGTCTTGTTGGCCATTTAAAGCCATGTGACCACCAACATGTACTGTGGTTTGCTGAAAATCATGTCAATCAACCAGACATACATGTGCGTTTGTTTATGATTTTTTGAGAGACGAGTGAGAAAATGGCTACGACAGCGAGGGTAGTGACATTGAGGTGGAAGATAGTGAGGAGTTTGGGAGGGAGGATGTGGTAGATGATGATGATGAAGTGCTGGATGATCCTTTGCGCCACGCAGCAGCCGGCACAAACGGGTTAACCAAGTCCAGATGCCCTCGTTTCTTTAACCTTCCTCGGATAGCTCTTATTTTGATACGTGTAAATTAATTATTCCCGCTGCAGAAAACCACCTGATGTGACTGCTACCGCCAAGAATCTTAAGGATGTTTCAGTTTCAATGGATCTTTACCTGTTAGAGCCATCTGCTCAGTGGGGTGGAACTTGATGGAGTTGACTGTGGAGACAGAGACACAGTAGATGTATTACGTCATGCCATAACAGACACTACTGTGATAGCACTTAATCCTAACCTTCAATTTTCTGACGGCCGCTTCCAATTAGCCTTTATTTGATTGAGTTAAAAAGAAATTAACATATTTTGAAGAGAGCCCCTACATTTTCTAAAAATGTACAACTTTGTAACAGTACAAAGAGGCTCTGTACTGGACTACTGTAACGCACTTCTCATCGGGATCCCCAACAAGAGTCTGCAGAAACTGCAATATGTTCAGAACAGTGCTGCTAGGATCCTGATGAGAGTGCGAAAGTACGACCGGATCACACCCATTCTCTACTCGCTTCACTGGCTTCCTGTTTCTGCTAGGATTGAATATAAGCTCTCAATTCTCACCCACCAGTGCATCTATGGAAATGCCCCCCCCCTACCTGAAAGAACTACTCATCCCTCACACTACAACACGATCCCTCCGCTCAAAAAACTCCAACCGCCTTCTACTCCCCAGAACCAAACTCAGCACCATGGGTGATTGAGCATTCTGCTCCGCCGCTCCTCGGACTTGGAATGCCCTCCCTGACCATCTGAGGGCACCACAGACTTTTGAGACTTTTAAAAAAAGGACTAAAAACATTTCTTTTTAGCAGAACCTATGAGTTTTAACCTTGCACAAAAATGTTGTTGCACTATTTATAGATATTTTATACTGATGTTGCTTTTATGATCTTACCTGTAGCACTTTGAGATTTGTTTAAATGTAAAGTGCATTACAAATAAAATGTATTATTATTATTATTATTACTCTGTGCGAGGACAGTGAATTAAATTAGATCTATTCTTATACTTTTACTTTACATTTCGAACTCTACCTGATCCTTGATGGCCCATATATTTAAGGAGACACTTTCCCGTCTCAATGCTCCACAGCATCGCAGAATGATCTGTTGAAACAAAGTATGGATGGATACAAAAAAGGGAAGAGAAGATGAGATTTAGAGTTAAAGCAATTTTACTACTGTGTACATTTAACAGGTTTTTTTTCGGTTTTACAGATTGCTTGAATACAAACATGACCTTTTCTCACAGTGGAATTAATAAAAAATGTATTTAGATATGACAAATTTCATTTCTGAAAGTGGACAAGACCTGACATTTTAAGCAGCGACAGTGTAAAAACCAGGAACACTGGCATAGATTTAAAAGGGAAAACAAATTATTCAACAGAGTTTCAGAGAGCAGAACAACAAGATGAGTTAAAGACAGACAGCAAAAGATTAAGCCACAGAGAAAGTAAAAAAAAAAAAAAGACATTTGAGAAAAGAAATTGACAATACAAATGAGTGAACTACCTGCAGATGCAGTACCGAGCACCACAGGTTGTGTCCTGGTGACGCTCAGGTCCCAGATGCCGTCTCTGTGGCTGACATACTCCTTTACCAGCTGGCACACCGCTCTGGACGTGGTCGCTTTAAAACTGGACACAATCTGACACCGACATCAAACTCACGTTAACACAGAAAGGAAATCACAGTACTGAACCTAACAGGGTTCCTGCACACTTCTCAAAACAGCCTCTTCTACACGGTTTATATCTATGCTTCTCAATCTGTTGTGTGGGTATTAACACGGACGTGTTGTAGCATTGCCACACTTGGAAATTGGCATTTTGGGGGGTTAAGAAGACCAGAACAGTGATCATTAGAGATAATTAAGCCTCTTATTTTAAAATATTTTTTAATCAAATTAGTGACTTAAATATTTAAAACCTAATTATAATACAATCCAATTTAAAGGTTTCACATTTTCCCCACACTCTTTCCTCATTTTTACAACATTTCAAGGCCTGGAAATGATGCAATTTAAATTTTTGAGACTTTTGCAGAGCTGTGCAGGAACCCTGGTCGGATAGAGGGAGGAAGCGGGTCAGCAGGACTGAAGAGCTGCTCAGCAGGGCCCGTGTAGTATGCCAGGGCTAAAGAAGCTCAACAGCGTTATTCCTATCAGTCCTGGGTTCAAGAGGTTTTACCTCCCCCCCAAAAAAATCTTTATTGGTATTTGTTTTAAGGCTTTAGTGCGTAACTTTGATCTTAATGAACGTCCCTTTCATTCAAGCCATTGCCAAATGAGTTGCTACAAAGCTAATTAAGACTCCACAGATCTCTATTTCTCAGCATGGCTGTTCAGAAGATTGTGGCGTCCGGTGACTTTGTTGCATAGAAACTCGAGTGAATATTATTACCTCTTTTTGTTAATCCTCCGTGTCTCCTTGGCTACTAGCAACTGTGTGAAGGAGGGGTGGGGGTGTGTGCGTAATCACAGAAGGCTTGTATCATGTGGACGCACCAGTAGTTTGGTTGTCATTACTTAGAAAACCTCTCAAAATGACAGAAACTACGCACTATAGCTTTAAGCACATTCTTGGTGGGGTCGCCACCAATCTAATGCTCCAAAATGCCTTTTAACCCTTGTGTTTTCCTCTGGTCTAATTTGACCCGTTTTCAAGGTTTTTTTTCGGAAATATGGATTTCTTTCAACCAAAACAACTTTGATGCATGTATGTACGCTGTATGGAATCCATAAAACATACTTCAACAGGTTTAATAAATGATTAAATGATTACTTTTATTGAATATTGGGTGTTTTATAGAATTTTAAAGCATTTGAAAAAAAGATTTAGTTTCCATATGCTGACTAAATTCGACATAAACCAGTCTGTGATCCACTCAACACCCTCTGATATTAATCATTAGGCAAAATAAATCATAAGTTCTGCTTTTTTAACAGAAAAATTAGGTATGTCATATAAACTTAGTTTTATTAACCAATCTTTTTTATTTTTAAATTTTTTTTTTATTAAATCAATTTTTTTAAAGCATTGGAATAAGTGACAAAAAACTGCCAGGATGACATTTTCATGGTTCATGGTGGACAGGAAGACAACACAAGGGTTAACCAAACACCATCAAAGACCTGTCAACCCAGATCTGGTATCAACACAAACCATCAGTACTGTAAACTGCATTCCTCATACCAGGATTACTATCAATGCAAAAAAAAATGGAAAAGAGGGAGCAAAAAATGTGTTATGGTGAGACAAAGAACTGATCAGTAGTAATTATCGGTCTTATCGAGGTTTTGGTCGAGATGTTTACGTTAAAGATAGGGATGATACAAACTGGACCCTCGGCTCGTTTTGGAAACAGACCACTAAATAAGTTCCAACTAAAAGGAAGCAGGAGAGAAAGCATGGCATCATTCATGTGAAAGATTTATCATACAGAGCACTCCCATTCATCTGTAAACAAGATATTAAATCAACTAATTACAGTCAAAATAAAAACAGATAGAAGGGACGTTACAGATATGATTAAAATACCATTGCTAAGCCATGGTGGGAACCAGTGGTTTGAAAGCATTACGGCAGATTGTCTTGTTAAAAAAGGGAAAAAAACGGCGTCTTTGCTTTTGCTAAGTTTGACAGATAATGTATAACAGTGTGAAATGTAAAAGTGACAGCAGACTCGGACAGTAATTTGTGAGAATAATGATGCCACTAGCTACATTTAAAAGAAGCAGCAACAGGGACTGGAAGCTTTAAAGGAAATGCGAAGCATCGCAGGATTAGCTCTAAGTAACTGGCTGAGTGGCGGATCTAACGCATCCAGCAGGTTAACGCTTTGACTTCGTAGCTCCAGTGTGCAGTCTGCCACAGCCACATCAAGATCAAGCTGGTTTTACAATCAGTACATCAGTTAAAAGGGAAGTATAATTCAAATCAGTATTTCTTTGGTTACAGAAACAACTAGCAAAAGTTAGCATGTGATGGAAGTTTAAGTAAACCATTAGGTTGGCTAATTTTAGCTTTGTTGTACAGTATATTTTTAATATACAGTATATACACTACCGGTCAAAAGTTTGGGGTCACTTCTACATGTCCATACCACTCCATTATAGACAGAATACCTGCTAATTTGGGTGGGGGGGCTGATCTTTAATGCAATATCTACATTGGCCATTATCAGCAACCATTCATCCAATGTTCCAAAGGCACATTCTGTGTACTAATCTATCATTTAAAAATAAAAAACTAGAAAAACATTGGAGAACCATTTTACTATTATGTAAGCACATCATGTAATCTGATTACTGCCCTGGTTAAAAAAACAATGCAGCTGATCTCAGCTGGCATTCTGTCTACAATGGAGTGCAATGGGAATTTCTATGTGACCCCAAACTTTTGACCGGTAGTGTGTATTTTTAATATTTGTTGGAATAAATCTCTAGGGTTGAGGCAGAAACGTGAGAGAGAAATCTGAAACATACTGGGTAAACAAACCAAAATATACTAAATTACCATGTCTCAAATCAAATTAGCAGTAAGTGGAAAAAAAAGTGTTATTTTTGTAATTTGAGAGAGCGGACTTCTTACCTGATACATTTGTTAACAGAGAAGGTGTTAACTCCTCAAATCTTAGTGAACATGTGTTCTTAAAAGGATTCAAAAAAGATAAAAAATTAAATCTGACGTGGCTGTGCAGTTCTCAGCAGACCACACTCTGCCTCAAGCAATGATCTAAAGCAGCCAACAAATGCTCATCCACCTCGAGTGTTTTATTAAATCAAGGTGCAAAAAGGCATTTTGGAGGTAAAAGCTGCTTCATGTTAAAGATGTCTCCGTAGTGTACCATTATGTGAATGCCAACGATAAGCTAAATGAAAACCAAGGAGGTGCAACTGAAGAAGCTCGTTAGTGAGATAATAAGTCGTGTTTTTTATCTCACACTCTGATAGAAACTGATAGAAAAGCTCAAACTCCTACATTTGAATCACCAAGTCTCTCGGGGATGGAGTGTCGACCCCCTGGCTGGGCTGCTCATGCATATTGGCACACAAGGGGAAGAAAGCAACAAGTTTACCCATGAGTCTCCACCCCACAACTCCCAACCGGATACGCTGAAGTTGCGGGATCCACCTACTCTGGCATGGCAAGAGTTTGAACGCGGCTATGAGCAAAAAAAAAGGTGAAGAAAGACAGCAGTTCACTGACGAAAACAACGAAGCCGATGTATTCATCAGGTAGAAGTCAATGGACAGTTTTCTCAATGCGTTGATACAAGGTACGCCCAGGTTAAATTAAGACTTTAAGACCTTTTTAATATCATTTTGAATTAAATTTAATACCAACTTCATGAACACTCGCAAAAGTATGTTGGATATTATGGAATATCAGAAAGGGTTTTAGGCTATAAAAACAGTATTTGAACTTAATATAACATAGTTTAGTACTCGATACAACATGCTTTGTGATAAAACAATGCAGTTTTTAATCTTATGAAATGACAATACAAAGACTTTTGTAAATTAATTTTAAGACTTTCTAAAGAAATTTAAGACTAAAAGGCCTTATTTTGAATATTATTTTCTTTTAAAACCTGGCAGATACCCTGTGATGAAACCATATGCTAAATATAAAACACACCTATGCAAGCAGACTTTATATCTATAATATGTACAACAATGATTTAACAATATCTGGATACTTTTTCTACAAGTCTTATTCCATTTTCTTTTGCAACGGCAACATTTTTTAAAAATAAAACTGTGTTTACCTTGCTTGTGGATGCCTTGTAGGTTGTCTTTAGTTTCTGGGACAGCTGGCTGGTGCTATGGCTTGCTGTGGATTGTCAGAAATAATATATATTTATATATATTGATAATGACAAATAAGGCTAGTAAAGCAATTCATGTAGACATTTCATTATATACAGTACATGCCATAAAAAAATTCACATAAACCCGATGTGAAAGGAGAGTGAACTCTGTCCCACCTTTGGTTTTCAGGGCTCCTTTGGCCAAATCTGCCCCTTCGAAAGTCTGCCCTTCTGCAGCCAAACGGTCATTCAGCGTTTCGATTTCTCGGCGTACTGAGAGTCAAACAGGTCACATGATAAAAGACTGGACAGCAATAAGACCAACTGCACTCTGAACGCCAACACAGCCATCAATGGCGCCATGTTCGGACGAGGGTACTTGCCAGGAGGAGCCTATCAGAGAGGCTCAGGTCAGAAAACTAACAAGTCTAGTATAACCCTCGTGTTGTCTTCCCGTCAAAATCAACACTTTTGTGTACGCTTTTTATCAATGTTTTTAACTTTTTATGTTTTTGTCCCTTTTTTCAACACTTTTGATGCTTTTTTTTCAATGTTTGTCTTTTTTTTTGATGTTTTCAACACTACGTAACACTAACTTATTAACTTTAGTTTTACAGTTATTTTTGGAAGTTATGGTCAATAAACCTCATTTATAGGAAATTATACCTAATGTTTGAGTTAAAAGCAGAAATTAGGAATTATTTAGACTGAAATTAAAGGAAAGTATGTTGATGGACATATAACATAATAATATATTTACTCAATACCATTTCAATTTGTTGTTGTTTTTTAAATGCTATGAAACTAAATAAGACGCCCAAAATTACTTTTTGTGGAATTAATCATGTTATTTTGGGCAGTTAAAAAGAACATTGATCAAAGGAAAATGGGTTAATTTGACCCGAGGACAACATGAGGGTTAAGTATAATACTTAATACCATGAGATTCTGAAATTATCCTGCTTAAACATTCCTGCAATGGCTTCTTCAAAAACAGAAATCTCTGAGGATCAGACCAAAAATCAGCAGTGACACCAAATAAATGCTTGTGCTTGTAACTGAATTAATCATTTTGTTTATAGCAACGTTGTTACTTTACTAATTACTGTAAAAGTAAAACTGAAAGCCATTTTTATCCGTTGTTTAAATAGCAAAAAGCATCAATGTGAGAATGACTTGTTGTTCTTTTAAGCAATGTAATTTTTTCTCAAAGAAATTCAAATAGCTGCTGAATTTATGAGACATGGTCTACTTTCATTATCTTTTGTAAATGTATTCTTGCTCTTTAATGACAATCAAAACATTTCTCAATCAAATGCTACGTTATTTATCACAAAAACAGGTACCATAATTGTTTTTGCAGCTCCAAGGTTAGAAAAACAGAAGCTGTGTTTGACTAGATGAGGAAATGTGATTAAAAAAAATAAATAAAAAAGTGCTTCTCTTCACAATTACAGACAAATTGCCCTTTAGCAAAGCACTTAGTGGGAATTGTTCCTGTCTATCTGCAGGAGACAGCTGTACTGGGTGTACTGGATTTTAATTGACCGCAGTTAAAAGCATATTTCATTTAAACATACTTATTGACTTACATTCCAGGTTTTCTATGTAGAGGTTTTCAAACTCCCTCTCGATTTGACTGAACAGGTCCAGCAGATTGCTCCTCAGAGACAGAGGCAGTTTGGAGTCCTGCAGGGAGACAAAGGGAGGGCATGAAACAACCTGGAAACATCGGTTCATCACGGAGGAGAGAAGCACGAAGTGTGTGAGGCTGGCTCTTCAGTTCAAATACTGGGTGTTAAAAATGAATAAATTCAAATCACTAAGGTCAGAAAAAAAGAACTCAAAATAAAACTACGCAGTATAATAAGATATAGAGATGAGACTCTGTTAAGTATTTATAAACCTTCACACAAAACAAGTCTGGTATTTGGCACCACTGATACAAAACATACCACTGCAACAAAAACCCAGACAAAATTATCTTATCACACAATAAAAAGCTTGAGGAAGGAAATAAGAGTGAACTTCTGTTTCAGGCTCAATAGGAAAGACTCAATAAAAGGGTTACGGATCACAGCCTTAAAAGGTCCCATGACATGCTGCTTTTTGGATGCTATTATATAGACCTTAGTGGTCCCCTAATACTGTATCTGAAGTCTCTTTTATATAGACCTTAGTGGTCCCTAATACTGTATCTGAAGTCTCTTTTATATAGACCTTAGTGGTCCCTAATACTGTATCTGAGGTCTCTTTTATATAGACCTTAGTGGTCCCTAATACTGTATCTGAGGTCTCTTTTATATAGACCTTAGTTGTCCCTAATACTGTATCTGAGGTCTCTTTTATATAGACCTTAGTGGTCCCTAATACTGTATCTGAAGTCTCTTTTATATAGACCTTAGTGGTCCCTAATACTGTATCTGAAGTCTCTTTTATATAGACCTTAGTGGTCCCTAATACTGTATCTGAAGTCTCTTTTATATAGACCTTAGTGGTCCCTAATACTGTATCTGAAGTCTCTTTTATATAGACCTTAGTGGTCCCCTAATACTGTATCTGAAGTCTCTTTTATATAGACCTTAGTGGTCCCCTAATACTGTATCTGAAGTCTCTTTTATATAGACCTTAGTGGTCCCCTAATACTGTATCTGAAGTCTCTTTTATATAGACCTTAGTGGTCCCCTAATACTGTATCTGAAGTCTCTTTTATATAGACCTTAGTGGTCCCCTAATACTGTATCTGAAGTCTCTTTTATATAGACCTTAGTGGTCCCCTAATACTGTATCTGAAGTCTCTTTTATATAGACCTTAGTGGTCCCCTAATACTGTATCTGAAGTCTCTTTTATATAGACCTTAGTGGTCCCCTAATACTGTATCTGAAGTCTTTTTTATATAGACCTTAGTGGTCCCCTAATACTGTATCTGAAGTCTTTTTTATATAGACCTTAGTGGTCCCCTAATACTGTATTTTAAGTGAGTCTCTTTCCCGAATTCAGCCTTGGTGTAAGATTACAGCCACTAGAGCCAGTCCTACAATGAGCTTTCCTCCACAACCTTGCCCCCCCACCCCCCACCCCCCCACCCCCCACCCCCCCAACATTTCGGCTCCCAACGATCACAAAAACTGTTGAGAAAAACAATTCTGCAAACTGCGTTTTGCAAGTGAACTCTTTTTGTCTTATGATCTAAATGACACGTCAAAGGGTAAACTCACTTAGCCAACAGTTGAATATACAGTATATTTACTAAAACTGTTTATTGATCCCAGTGGGGGGACACACACGCACGGGATACTTGCTGAAGAGAACCTGGCAGCACCCAGGAGGTGAACTGGCATCTCTCCAGCTACCAATCCACACTCTGTACTTTGGTGCATACTGGGACTTGAACCAGCGTTCGTTTAACCGTTTCCCTGTTCAAAAAATGCAACAATCTTTCCAAAAGTCACCAAGTAATCGGGTTAAATAATCGTGATTTTGATATTGACCAAAATACTCGATACGTGATTTCACATTGTTAATAAATCGAGCAGCTTGAGTTTGCAAACATGGCATTAAAACTCAAATCTCTTGTTAGTGAGCCTCTATTTTTACAGAAATTCCCACTCCAGGCCACATCTCCTCAAAACTTTGTCCAATCCCAATCAAACGGCTCAGTGCGTCTTTGTACCCGAGTGCAGTGTTCTCGGCCTAATGCACTCATGGCTTGGGCTGAATTGCTGCCCGCAGATATATTTTCTAAAGAAACCAGGTCAAGTGTGCAGTTAGCATTCACAGGCTGATGTTGGCAGCAGAAAGGGTTTGTGCCACAGAAAGTGTGCATATGCATGAAGCCTCACATACATGTGCATGTGTCCTGAGTCCATCTGACATCTGGAACGAGAGCAAACTGTTCAGACCGATGTGATCAGAACAGTTAAATCTACTTTCTCCTAACTTCTAAACCAATACTTTGATACCAATTTTTTTTTAAACATTACAGTACTAATTTGTTTTCCAGTTCCTTTACAGACTTACTGATCCAAAAGGCAAGTTTCACATATACAGAATATATTTAATATATATTTACACCGACGTGACGCACACTATACTCAAGCCTCTCAAAATACACCACACACTGAGTCTGTATCTGTTTAACATAGAGATCTTCCTGCACGCCTCTTGGATGTGTAGTGTTAGACAGCCATTCAGAAATTAGATTTTGGTAGAAGCGTGCTTATTGGCTCACTGATGCTGATGAGATTTACTCCTTAGATATTGAACTTTGGCATTGAATGACGAGGCATTTTTTTTTGCAATACTATGGAGGCAATTTGGTCGGTGCCCTAGTCGTGAGTCATGTAATCTTGGGTTATAAGCCCTGATTTGTTTTGACAGTGTGGATGGTAACTCCACAAAGTCCAGCCAAGTCTAGTCTTCTGCAGCATATCATCCGACAGGCAGCTCAGCAGCTGTTCCACACTCCAGCCGAAGAATATCTTCTGGTGTCGGAAGCGGACGATATGGCCCCGATCTGCCTCCTAGTGGATATACGTTTAATCTTTCAGGTACACGCAAAGTATGCAGGCAGGTACGTAAACAATGTTTGGCCGCCGCTAGTTTGCACATATGCATCGTTAAAAAGCTAGTGTATCTGAGCCTTAAAAAAGGAGAATGCCAGTCGATTCCAACACGCAGCTGTTTGTAAATTTGGAGTGCCATCAGTAAAGACAACACAAAAAATGGTGCAGCCTACAGTCTTATCCTCCTGCTAGCGTAAGCACCCAACAGGCTTACACAGGCCAAGTTTTAAACTTGTTTTAAGCCTCTTACCATATTCAAATTTTCATTAAAAGTGCCTAGCATATGCTTATTTTTGAATGTGTTTGTAGACGGTCCAGAAGCACTCATTGCAGTATCAACACAGGAACTAAACAGAGCTGAATTAGCACAACTTCATGCATTTCTTTCACATCTACAGCCGTCAAATTTACTGTGTTCACTCGGAAGGAATCACTGCACATGGGGAGGCACTTTTAAAAGACATTTTGAACATGTTAAGAGGCTAAAAACACATTTAAACCATGCCCTGTTTAAGCCTGTTGGGTGCTAACTCTAGCAAAAGATAACACAGTGTAGGCACCACCGATTGGTTTCTTTTCTCTCTTTACTGACAGCACTCCACATTTACAAACAGAGCGACATGTTGGAATGGACCTGAATTGTCCTTTAACTGTTGCTGGAATATCAAGAACATAGTTTACAAATAAAAGGAATAGTGTGTATGTATGTATATATATATATATATATATATATATATATGACTCGAAATAAAGAAATCTATTTCAGAACAACCACACAACACCGACTGAGCTCTAATCAAACCTAAACTACACCTTTAAAGCTAGCTCTAAAAATAAATAAAATAAAAGACTATTTGAGGAGTCACACTACTGTCTGAAACACGGAGGGCTAAACACCTGAAACTTACCTCCATTCTCATGAGGCATTCCAGATTATCAGAGGACTGGGACCAAAAAGGACCAGAGTAAAAAAACAAACAAAAAAGGTGATGAGGAAGGGATTACACTGCTTGCACCATGTCAGATTAGAAACAGCTCCTTGCAAGTGGCCAAAATCCAGAATAATTTAGTGGGTATTGGGTGTACGTGGTTATTTATGTTGAACTGTAGGTCATAAATTCAGCTTCCACATGCAAGGTAGAAAAAGTAAACCATTTTCTTTCATTTGGGATGTTAAATGTATCTGCAAGTTGTCAGGAAAATAACAAAAGTAACCTCCTCTAAACATCAAGAGGCAGCTTCATGACTAATAGTAGCATGATACATGGACATATCTAGAAAAGTAAGAGTTAATCATTTAATCCATGATCTTATTTTGCTCTCTCAGAAGGTACGTAGGTTTTACCTTGCACAAGTGTACACAAGTGTGGGGAAATTAGTAAAAAAAAAAAAGGTAGTCTGTCTCATTTCTACATATGGTTAACTGCCTTTATCACAGCAAACAGTTTGACTTTTTCACAGCAGGAGAAGCACAGGTGCTACTAATAACACTACTAATAACACTAACGATGCCTCTGTCAGCCGTCATTAATTGTATCATCTACACCTGTGTTGTTCCTTCCTTTGTCTTTGCAGGAAGAAGACAGCACCTTATTTATCAGGCCCTGAGCTCAAGGAGAGTAAACTGAGGTTTAATGTCCAAGTTCTCTCACTGCATAACAAAAAAAATATGTAAATCTTTAAAAAGGTTATGTGATGCGGACCCCAAATTAATGGAAAAGATGTAATTCACGTACTTTTGGCATGTTTATTAATCAAATATAGTTGTTGAAACCGTTATTAGGAACTACATGTTGACTCTTCTGACAGTAATTCAGTTTCCCTTAACCCACAGTCCTGTTAGCATTTGTGTACATTTATGTTTAATTTATTTGTCGTTTTAACCATAAAGCGCTGAGAAGAAACCTTCTTCTAGATTAGGGCACAAAACAGCAAAATGTTATAAAAAAGCAAAGTAAAATTGTGTTAACTATGATTTTATGTATACTTGATCTCCAGTTAGCATGACACAGCAAACCATTCAATTGCTCTTTTGGTTTTTCTTATAATAATAAAAGGAGTATGCCACCAATTTTACACTTGAAGTTCAGTTTACCCAGAAGTATTACAGAGCCTTTTAGAACCTCAATTGTGTTCAGGTCGTACAAATTGGTAGGTAAGAATGTACCGAGTGTAAACACAGAATAAAGATATGATGGACACCTTCCTCTCAAGTTTATATCTAAAGGCCCTGACGCAGCAACCGGACGGCCGACCAGCAGCAGAAAAGTCCGTTGGACTGACTGCCTCCCCGAGTTGGTCAAAACAGTAGGCTCGTCCGAGATGAACTGCGCCTCGCCTGTAAAGTAGACGAGAGCAGGAGGCAGCAGCGGGGGGCGGGGACAAAAAGCTGCGGTGATGTCGGACAGTTTCCAGCCGATTCCAGCCGCCTTCAGGCTGGACAGAAAGTGACGAAAACACTGTGGTGCGATTCCGATTTAATAAAATATAATCAGACCCACATATCAGCTGGTACACAGTCAGCAGTTGTTTTAATTATGACAGAGTAGCTCTCAAAGTGCTCTACATGCGATCTGTTGCTGTTTTTAATTAACAACAGACTGGAGATGATCCGTGATCTGATCAGATTTAGTCTCTCTGACTTCTAAACGTCACTATCAGCCTCACAACATGTGTTCTGTACAGAATAAGTCTTTAAATCAGACTAATACCCAAAATCCCTCCGATTAAAAAATAATAAAAGGTTTATATAAAACGTCATCATGTTGAGTCGATCGTGAACCAATCAGCTGTTAAATCAGCTGAGAGGCCGGCGTTTCCCAGCATGCTCTGGGTCCGCCTGGCTCTTGCAGTCGGTGTAAAGCAACTGCGGCCGCCTGGTCTCAGACCTGCGCCCCCTGGTCTCAGACTTGCAGCCGCCTGCGTCTCAGACCTGCGCCCCCTGGTCTCAGACCTGCGCCCCCTGGTCTCAGACTTGCAGCCGCCTGCGTCTCAGACCTGCGGCCGCCTCGCTCTCGTGAGATTATCGTTGCCCACGTGTGCATGACGTCAGAGCGAGTCTGGATCAAGTCTGACTCAAATCTACCCAGCATGCAACGGGCGCCGATCGCCGGTGATCGATTCTGCGCAGACCTGGCTCATCTCCAACGAGCCTAGTGCCTCGGAACGCACTGAAGCGAGTGCACGAGACGTAATCCGTCCCCATAACAGCAGGCGGCACTAATCTGTCTTGTCGCCCAGAAAATGAAAACCGGCAGCTGATTGGACGAACGCGTCACCTGGGTCTGGCTTCTCCAGAATTTCAAAGCCAGACTGTAATGGCGGCTGGTTCGGAATACGATCTCAGATTTTATGTAGATAGTTAGAGAGAAGAGAGATAAGTGATAAGAGAGAAATAGGCCGTGCAGTTGCTGAATTTGTCTTAACTGCATATCAACAAAGCTCAGTTTTAAAACATTTTCATCAGATTTTAAGAGGCATCCGTGTAGCTCATCCCGCTCGTCATTTCCGGGTTAGCACTCCACCAATCAGATCGATCGCCTTCCGATCATAGACCGTTAATAATATACACTCTATGCTTCCGATTCAACATGTCAAGTCGCCCAAAATGAAGGTCGACGGCTCCTCCGACTGACGACGGCACGAAACACACCGGACGGACTTGAGTCACCGGCCCAGCCTTAAGAGGAATGTAGCCAATCCTTGATTCAGTGTCTCTCATTCCTTGTTTTGGGGAATACACATCTTTTTTTTTCCAGATAATACACTCTGGGTCATTGTGTTTACCCAGCATCCCTGGAGTAATTCAGCTCCTGATTACCTGGCCAGATTGAAACCCAGCAGGGCTCTCGTTCCTAAGAACCAGGAACAAGCACCGCTGATCTAAGCAATCCCACTAAGCAAAGTGCAAATGCTGTTGCCTGGTCTGAATCCATCTGTTTTAACCACCGAGTTAAAATAACTTTACAGCAATCATGCTGTAATTATGGCATGCTTAAGTTAGCAACAATATAAACCATTGTGTGCTCTCTAAATGGATTCAACAAAACCTAATTGGCTTAGGTTTACAACAGGAGTGCATACGGGTGCTGGCAGCAACAGCACAAGAGTTAGCAAGCTCATGATGACAGACAGGAGTAGTCTGACACTTCCAGATGAGCAGCAGGAAGTTCAGCTTGGTATATCTAGTGGTTTTTGCCTAGAAATGATGACTATTTAAATACTTGCTTAACACTTTTTCTTGGTGATTTTGGGTATTTTCACTGTGTAAATGATGGGGGCCACTACTGTTTTTTTTCAGGGCCGATATCGATCCTGATTATTTGTAGTAAATGAAACCATTAAAAAGGTCCCATGTAGGGCTGGACGATATGGAGGAAAATCAAATATCACGATATTTTTGACCAAGTATCTCAATATCAATACCGCAACGATATTGTAGTGTTGACTATTTGTGCTTTCACAAAATATTACTTACTTATTTGATAAATAAGCATCAGTAATGTAGATATAATGACTAAGTGGGTAAAGGCAACTAATAGAACAGCTACAACAGTCTGGTAAGTTCCGAAAATTAAATAACTTTACTGTAATGCAGACAACACTTGATTTGAAGATGATATTTAGTCTCGATATAATATCGATATATTGCCCAGCTCTACTCCCATGGCATGAAAATTTCACTTTATGAGGTTTTATTAACATTAATATGTGTTCCCCTGGCCTGCCTATGGTCCCCCAGTGGCTAGAAATGGTGATATGTGTTAACTGAGCCCTGGGTATCCTGCTCTGCCTTTGAGAAAATGAAAGCTCAGATGGGCCGATCTGAAATCTTCTCCTTATGAGGTCATAAGGAGCAAGGTTACCTCCCCTTTCTCTGCTTTGCCCGCCTAGAGAATTTTGCCCGCCCATGAGAAATAGAGAGACGACATGGCTTTCAAATGAGCAAAGTGGCAGTTGGTCAAGACCACATCCCCACCCTCCGATACGGTATTAGGGGACCACTAAGGTCTATATAAAAGAAACTTCAGATACAGTATTAGGGACCACTAAGGTCTATATAAAAGAAACTTCAGATACAGTATTAGGGGACCACTAAGGTCTATATAAAAGAAACTTCAGATACAGTATTAGGGGACCACTAAGGTCTATATAAAAGAAACTTCAGATACAGTATTAGGGACCACTAAGGTCTATATAAAAGAGACTTCAGATACAGTATTAGGGACCTCTAAGGTCTATATAAAAGAGACTTCAGATACAGTAATAGGGACCACTAAGGTCTACTGTATATAAAAGAGACTTCAGATACAGTATTAGGGACCACTAAGGTCTATATAAAAGAGACTTCAGATACAGTATTAGGGACCACTAAGGTCTATATAAAAGAGACTTCAGATACAGTATTAGGAGACCACTAAGGTCTATATAAAGAGACTTCAGATACAGTATTAGGGGACCTCTAAGGTCTATATAAAAGAGACTTCAGATACAGTATTAGGGACCACTAAGGTCTATATAAAAGAGACTTCAGATACAGTATTAGGGACCACTAAGGTCTATATAAAAGAGACTTCAGATACAGTACTAGGGGACCACTAAGGTCTATATAAAAGAGACTTCAGATACAGTATTAGGGGACCACTAAGGTCTATATAAAAGAGACTTCAGATACAGTATTAGGGACCACTAAGGTCTATATAAAAGAGACTTCAGATACAGTATTAGGGGGACCACTAAGGTCTGTATAAAAGAAACTTCAGATACAGTATTAGGGGACCACTAAGGTCTGTATAAAAGAGACTTCAGATACAGTATTAGGGGACCACTAAGGTCTATATAAAAGAGACTTCAGATACAGTATTAGGGGACCACTAAGGTCTATATAAAAGAGACTTCAGATACAGTATTAGGGACCACTAAGGTCTATATAAAGAGACTTCAGATACAGTATTAGGGGACCACTAAGGTCTATATAAAAGAGACTTCAGATACAGTATTAGGGACCACTAAGGTCTATATAAAGAGACTTCAGATACAGTATTAGGGGACCACTAAGGTCTATATAAAAGAGACTTCAGATACAGTACTAGGGGACCACTAAGGTCTATATAAAAGAGACTTCAGATACAGTACTAGGGGACCACTAAGGTCTATATAAAAGAGACTTCAGATACAGTATTAGGGGACCACTAAGGTCTATATAAAAGAGACTTCAGATACAGTATTAGGGGACCACTAAGGTCTATATAAAAGAGACTTCAGATACAGTATTAGGGGACCACTAAGGTCTATATAAAGAAACTTCAGATACAGTATTAGGGGACCACTAAGGTCTGTATAAAAGAGACTTCAGATACAGTATTAGGGGACCACTAAGGTCTATATAAAAGAGACTTCAGATACAGTATTAGGGGACCACTAAGGTCTATATAAAAGAGACTTCAGATACAGTATTAGGGGACCACTACGGTCTATATAAAAGAGACTTCAGATACACTATTAGGGACCACTAAGGTCTATATAAAAGAGACTTCAGATACAGTATTAGGGACCACTAAGGTCTATATAAAGAGACTTCAGATACAGTACTAGGGGACCACTAAGGTCTATATAAAAGAGACTTCAGATACAGTATTAGGGACCACTAAGGTCTATATAAAAGAGACTTCAGATACAGTATTAGGGACCACTAAGGTCTATATAAAAGAGACTTCAGATACAGTATTAGGGGACCACTAAGGTCTATATAAAAGAGACTTCAGACACAGTATTAGGGACCACTAAGGTCTATATAAAAGAGACTTCAGACACAGTATTAGGGGACCACTAAGGTCTATATAAAAGAAACTTCAGATACAGTATTAGGGGACCACTAAGGTCTATATAAAAGAGACTTCAGATACAGTATTAGGGACCACTAAGGTCTATATAAAAGAAACTTCAGATACAGTATTAGGGGACCACTAAGGTCTATATAAAAGAGACTTCAGATACAGTATTAGGGACCACTAAGGTCTATATAAAAGAAACTTCAGATACAGTATTAGGGGACCACTAAGGTCTATATAAAAGAGACTTCAGATACAGTATTAGGGGACCACTAAGGTCTATATAAAAGAGACTTCAGATACAGTATTAGGGACCACTAAGGTCTATATAAAAGAGACTTCAGATACAGTATTAGGGGACCACTAAGGTCTATATAAAAGAGACTTCAGACACAGTATTAGGGACCACTAAGGTCTATATAAAAGAGACTTCAGACACAGTATTAGGGGACCACTAAGGTCTATATAAAAGAAACTTCAGACACAGTATTAGGGGACCACTAAGGTCTATATAAAAGAAACTTCAGATACAGTATTAGGGGACCACTAAGGTCTATATAAAAGAGACTTCAGATACAGTATTAGGGACCACTAAGGTCTATATAAAAGAGACTTCAGATACAGTATTAGGGGACCACTAAGGTCTATATAAAAGAAACTTCAGATACAGTATTAGGGGACTACTAAGGTCTATATAAAAGAGACTTCAGATACAGTATTAGGGGACCACTAAGGTCTATATAAAAGAGACTTCAGATACAGTATTAGGGGACCACTAAGGTCTATATAAAAGAAACTTCAGATACAGTATTAGGGGACCACTAAGGTCTATATAAAAGAGACTTCAGATACAGTATTAGGGGACCACTAAGGTCTATATAAAAGAGACTTCAGATACAGTACTAGGGGACCACTAAGGTCTATATAAAAGAGACTTCAGATACAGTACTAAGGGACCACTAAGGTCTATATAAAAGAGACTTCAGATACAGTACTAGGGGACCACTAAGGTCTATATAAAAGAGACTTCAGATACAGTACTAGGGGACCACTAAGGTCTATATAAAAGAGACTTCAGATACAGTATTAGGGGACCACTAAGGTCTATATAAAAGAAACTTCAGATACAGTATTAGGGGACCACTAAGGTCTATATAAAAGAGACTTCAGA
Source organism: Etheostoma nigrum (assembly GCA_029931835.1). Lineage (NCBI taxonomy): Eukaryota > Metazoa > Chordata > Actinopteri > Perciformes > Percidae > Etheostoma > Etheostoma nigrum. The sequence goes on from CM057248.1 coordinate 25,682,323, forward strand.
TACAGTACTAGGGGACCACTAAGGTCTATATAAAAGAGACTTCAGATACAGTACTAGGGGACCACTAAGTTCTATATAAAGAGACTTCAGATACAGTATTAGGGACCACTAAGGTCTATATAAAAGAGACTTCAGATACAGTATTAGGGGACCACTAAGGTCTATATAAAAGAGACTTCAGATACAGTACTAGGGGACCACTAAGGTCTATATAAAGAGACTTCAGATACAGTATTAGGGACCACTAAGGTCTATATAAAGAGACTTCAGATACAGTATTAGGGGACCACTAAGGTCTATATAAAAGAGACTTCAGATACAGTATTAGGGGACCACTAAGGTCTATATAAAAGAGACTTCAGATACAGTATTAGGGGACCACTACGGTCTATATAAAAGAGACTTCAGATACACTATTAGGGACCACTAAGGTCTATATAAAAGAGACTTCAGATACAGTATTAGGGACCACTAAGGTCTATATAAAGAGACTTCAGATACAGTACTAGGGGACCACTAAGGTCTATATAAAAGAGACTTCAGATACAGTATTAGGGACCACTAAGGTCTATATAAAAGAGACTTCAGATACAGTATTAGGGACCACTAAGGTCTATATAAAAGAGACTTCAGATACAGTATTAGGGGACCACTAAGGTCTATATAAAAGAGACTTCAGACACAGTATTAGGGACCACTAAGGTCTATATAAAAGAGACTTCAGACACAGTATTAGGGGACCACTAAGGTCTATATAAAAGAAACTTCAGATACAGTATTAGGGGACCACTAAGGTCTATATAAAAGAGACTTCAGATACAGTATTAGGGACCACTAAGGTCTATATAAAAGAAACTTCAGATACAGTATTAGGGGACCACTAAGGTCTATATAAAAGAGACTTCAGATACAGTATTAGGGACCACTAAGGTCTATATAAAAGAAACTTCAGATACAGTATTAGGGGACCACTAAGGTCTATATAAAAGAGACTTCAGATACAGTATTAGGGGACCACTAAGGTCTATATAAAAGAGACTTCAGATACAGTATTAGGGACCACTAAGGTCTATATAAAAGAGACTTCAGATACAGTATTAGGGGACCACTAAGGTCTATATAAAAGAGACTTCAGACACAGTATTAGGGACCACTAAGGTCTATATAAAAGAGACTTCAGACACAGTATTAGGGGACCACTAAGGTCTATATAAAAGAAACTTCAGACACAGTATTAGGGGACCACTAAGGTCTATATAAAAGAAACTTCAGATACAGTATTAGGGGACCACTAAGGTCTATATAAAAGAGACTTCAGATACAGTATTAGGGACCACTAAGGTCTATATAAAAGAGACTTCAGATACAGTATTAGGGGACCACTAAGGTCTATATAAAAGAAACTTCAGATACAGTATTAGGGGACTACTAAGGTCTATATAAAAGAGACTTCAGATACAGTATTAGGGGACCACTAAGGTCTATATAAAAGAGACTTCAGATACAGTATTAGGGGACCACTAAGGTCTATATAAAAGAAACTTCAGATACAGTATTAGGGGACCACTAAGGTCTATATAAAAGAGACTTCAGATACAGTATTAGGGGACCACTAAGGTCTATATAAAAGAGACTTCAGATACAGTACTAGGGGACCACTAAGGTCTATATAAAAGAGACTTCAGATACAGTACTAAGGGACCACTAAGGTCTATATAAAAGAGACTTCAGATACAGTACTAGGGGACCACTAAGGTCTATATAAAAGAGACTTCAGATACAGTACTAGGGGACCACTAAGGTCTATATAAAAGAGACTTCAGATACAGTATTAGGGGACCACTAAGGTCTATATAAAAGAAACTTCAGATACAGTATTAGGGGACCACTAAGGTCTATATAAAAGAGACTTCAGATACAGTACTAGGGGACCACTAAGGTCTATATAAAAGAGACTTCAGATACAGTACTAGGGGACCACTAAGTTCTATATAAAGAGACTTCAGATACAGTATTAGGGACCACTAAGGTCTATATAAAAGAGACTTCAGATACAGTATTAGGGGACCACTAAGGTCTATATAAAAGAGACTTCAGATACAGTACTAGGGGACCACTAAGGTCTATATAAAGAGACTTCAGATACAGTATTAGGGACCACTAAGGTCTATATAAAGAGACTTCAGATACAGTATTAGGGGACCACTAAGGTCTATATATAAGAGACTTCAGATACAGTATTTGGAACCGATTTGCATTTAAGTAAAAATTTACATTTTGAAATGTTACAAACTCCAATTAAAAAGTTTAAAGTTTAAATACAAATAGCTTCTTGAAGTCTAGACAAGCTAACAGCTTATTGCAAGTGTTGTAGACTGCTTACAGAGCTGTAGCACACTGATACAGATAATCTGCATATTGCCAAATATCGGCCTGGGTAATTGCTCGTTCGGATAATAAGGCGGATAATTGCTCGTTCCCAAGTAAATGAGCGAGTCCTCACCTGTCCCTCCAGCATGTCTCTCTGCAGGCCGGAGCGCTCCTGCTCGGTGCTGTTGGTCCGGCGGATAGACAAGCTGTGGGACTTCCTCTTCTGCTTGGCCTGACGGGCGGCAGCGCTGCTCCCACTTTCCACGGGCATCCCTCCTTCCAAACCTGATGTAACCACAGTCTGAAAGTACAACATCAAACAGAAAGAAGGTGGCCAAAGAGTCAAGAGAACAAAATCCTGGTTGAAATCATCTGGGTGCGAGTCCCTCACTCAATAACTATACTTGGCAGGGGTTGTATTTGGCAGCTTCCTATGTGTGAATGTGTGAAATGACAAAATGAATGAGTGTGAGACAGTGTTGCTGAGCGTGCACGCTCATTACACCCACAGTAGGTACCTTAAAGTGAAACATGAGAGATAACTGGAACAGAAACTGAGAAGTGCGCAACAATAACAGAACCTTTTCTTCCTATATTTTGCTGGAGAAAGTTGAAATACTCCATGCCATGCATTGCAATGGTGTGTTACACTTAGCAATGTTCTATCATCAAGAAAATATCTGAAGAATGTCTTAGAATTCAACCAAATAACAATGTATATTAACGTTCTGATAAATAAAATGTATAAAAATACAAACTTAAGATATGAAACTTAAAAGTCCTTTGACCAAAAACAAAAACAAAAATCAAAGTGTTGCAAACAGGGACGTTGCAGAGCGTCCCCTGGTGGACAAACTATTCAACACCAACACTCACAACATGGTTGAAGGGTGTTTTGTCCGTTTTTATTTTATTTTGTAAATATTCATTTAACGGCTATTATAAATGCTGATATATTGGCCTGGCTCTACCAACTACTAATCCAATCAAAATATATGCAACGTAAGTATATAACTAACTAATGATTATCTTTCTTTCACACATATGCCTGTATTTCTTGTTTGCTTACTTGTTGTGTGTTTTTGTTTGTTTTTTTGCTGTTATTGGAAAAAAAATGCTGCTGCTGTAACAACAAAATTTCCCCATTGTGGGATGAATAAAGTAAAGTATAATCTAATCAAATCTAATTTAATCTAATCTAATCATCATACAAACTGCTAAATAATGAACGCAATCTCAAAGCCTGTAGATTGTGAGTTGTGTCATGATCCATAATAACGGCAGACAAAATTATACAAGTCTCTTATTTCCTTTTCCTAGCTTGAATTTCTTTAACCCTCGTGTTGTCTTCCCGTTAACAATAAACTTGTCCTTCCAGGTCAAAATTGAAAATGAAATTTTTGGGGGGCTTTTCCGATGTTTTTGTCGCTTTTTCTGATTTATTTCTCACTTTTTCTTTGCTCTTGCCGCTTTTTTAAAAACCTGAACTGGTTTAATAATAGGTTTTATTATTCTTATTCTTGGAATTCCTGGTCAACAAACCTCATTTATATCAAATTATACATACGTTTTTAGTTAAAAAGGCAGAAATTATGAAATTATTCCGATTAATAGTTAAGATCAGAGGATGTTGAGTGGATCACAGATGGGTTGATGTCAAAGTTTAGTCCGGATACTGTTTTGAAACCATTAAACAAAATAATTAAAATGCTAAAAGACTAAATAAAACACCCAAAGATTTAAATGAAAGTAATGTTGTATCAAATCATCCATGTTATTTGTGTGCAATTCGGTTGAAAGAAATCCATATTTTTGATACAAAACACTTTGAAACGGGTCAGTTTGACCCGAGGACAACATGAGGGTTAAAGGGCATAGGCCTCCTTGTGGTGACACACAGGACTCAACCATAGACAGTTAAAGACTTAACTCATCGGTGTATCAGGACGAGACAGTCCTTGTCATGGACGCTCATATCACAGTAATGACATAACATAATCCGGGCTGTAGCTACAGCTGTCACAATAGTTTCCCCTTTGCCACATGAGAAGGTCTCTGGACACGATGCAGGCATTTCTGTCTATCACCGACGAGCCTTTTAACAAAATGAAGACACTAACGTAAGGGGACCAGATGTCTCAGACAAAATCCGGGGACATTTTCAGCTCAGAAGCGTAAATACCTCCAAAACCCGTCATGTTTTTAATTTTTGTAAAACTTAAAACGGGGACACTAGACCTAGAGCTGAGTATCGGATACAATATAAACTATTGAGGAAAGATTTTCCTTTGACATTGATGCAGTATGAAACGAGATCGCTGCAGTCGGCAGCAGAGAAACAAGCTACAATGGAAGTTAATGGGATAATTGTCCAGCTTGTATTTACGTTCATAAAGTGCTCGTTTTGCTGCTGACAGACTCAGATTAATATTCTAAGTGTCTGATAACATTATGAAAAGGATTTCTAAGGAGGCTGACCTTTCTGTTAAAGATTAAGATCATTTTTTAAAACATAAAAGTCCACCAGACTCCATGTAAATAATCTGTGATTTTAGTGTGTATAGAGCAGCATATCTCCACCAGACTCCATGTAAATAATCAGTGATTTTAGCGTGTATAGAGCAGCATATCTCCACCAGACTCCATGTAAATAATCAGTGATTTTAGCGTGTATAGAGCAGCATATCTCCACCAGACTCCATGTAAATAATCAGTGATTTTAGCATGGTAAAATACGGCTTTCTAAAACATCTCTGAGCTCTGAGCAGCGCTGCTCGATCGGCTCCGTTTGGTCAGAGTTTTCTTTCTTTCATTCCAGTGTCGGGTCTGTCAGTCACAGTGAAAACCGGGGACAGATCCAGCCGGGGACAGGTCACCAAATCGGGGACTGTCCCCGGAAACCGGGGACGTCTGGTCCCCCTAGACTAACGTGTCTGTCATCCATCTGCTGCCTTGTTTAGCTGTCAGACACCTCGGCTGCTAGCTGTAGTTCCTCATGCTGGGCCTAATGAAAAAGACATTTAGCTAAGATACGTTATGTTGCGGTGCATTGGGAGGAAAACACGAAAATTAAGAATGAATACAATTCCCTGGCTGTGGGTGGAAGTTAACATTAGCACGTCTAGACATCGTCAGCCTCGTTACAGCCAGCGAGATGCTCACCATAGCATCGCTAAGCTAAGCTAACTAAGCTACCGTTATCCCCTTTAGCTAATGATGGTGCTAAACATGCTAACGGGCTAACGGGTAAAAACAACCTTCCCACCCAAAACTCAACTCACCAGAAAGTCTACATACACAGCGTTTTATTCCGGGATAGTGTGCCAAATGTCGCAGTTTCCAACATGTTCGTCCGTGTGTGAGAACGCAGCGCAGTTATTTGTGTGTGTCTAGACTCCGTGTTGACAGTTGAAGAGCTCCGTTACGTGAGGGAAAAGATAACGAAGCCAATTCCGGCGCGGGGATTTTCACAATAAAATCCAATTGTAAAATGTGACAAGCCCACCACACTCTACTCCGAATGGGGTTTAGTTTATAGTCTTTTAATTTAGGCGATACCACACGCCAGTCCCTTAACTACGGAAGAGGATTAGGGCCACTGGTGAAAAAAATATGTGAGTTCTGACTTTTTTTCTCAGAATTCTGACTTCAATCTCAGAATTTTAAAAAATCAGATTTCTGAGAAAAAAAGTCACAATTTCCGAGAAAAAAGTCAGAATTCTGACTTTAATCTCAGAATTTAAAAAAAAAAATCAGATTTCTGAGAAAAAAAGTCAGAATTCTGAGATTAAAGTCAGAATTCTGACATTAATCTCAGAATTTAAAAAAATCAGATTTCTGAGAAAAAAGTCAGAATTCTGACTTTAATCTCAGAATTCTGAGAAAAAACATCAGAATTCTGAGATTAAAGTCAGAATTTTGACTTTTTTTAATTCTGAGATTAAAGTCAGAATTCTGAGATTAAAGTCAGAACTCACATACATTTTTCAACAGTGGCCCTAATCCTCTTCCGTACTTAACATATCAACTGTTATAGGTTTTATAAATTAATTGCACCTTACTGTTAATTCGGCATTTTAAAAACCTTCCAAAGGAATTCACATTAGAAAATAAAATAAAAATATTAAGATAATTAACAGACGCACTTTTAAAATAGGTCGTAGGCAGTCTTAATCTGACATAATCCTACAACAATTTACAGAGTAATTATATCGTTATTATAGACGTTTCTTACTGAATAAAAAATATATGCCGAATAATACAGTTGCTGTTGACGGGTGTAGATGTCACCTCGTATTTTCCAGCGTGTGTGACAGAAGCAAGTAATGGCTTAAATTCCTAAAATCCAAATAGTTTGATCTGCTCGCTATTTCTGTGACACAAAAATGGAACGCCAACAATAGCACAATTATTATAAACAAAATCTACAACACAAAACAGGTAGAAACAGTGAAGTTAAAACAATACAGGCAATTAAATTCAGGGCACATGTATATATTTATTCTTCTCTCCCTTGTTAGTGAATATGTATCAAAGGGAGAACTGTAAAGGAAGGGTCGTCATCACTTTATCCAAAATAAACCCAACATTTCCTGAGCCACATACAAGCTGTAAGGCATACAGGTTCACCTAACTGCTGTTGCCAAGAGAAAAAAAACGTGTGAAGTTATATGCATATCAGTTTAACAACTCAACAATATTTCACATGGTTTTTTTTTCTGTTCATTAGGGTGTACATTTTCTTATCATGGCAACTGCATAACAAAATAAGACATTAACTATTACACAACTGGTTTCTGAGTCGCTGCTTTTCCATATAGTTCCGTTTTATGAGATCTTAACATCTTTACTGTTGGGAAGGCTGTTAATTAAAAGACACCCTGTTATAATTACTAATGAGTTACATGGGCTGGTGCATCTCCCCCCAGCAGCTTTACAGATGTCTAAAGATGACGCTCCCATGTCCCAAAAATACTACATGAGTTTCCTTGCTTAAAAAGGAAAGATATTTCATGTTCTTTTTACTGCGGGGGGAATTATATAGAATGAAGACACAAATCCTGTCTCCACACAGAAGCCTCTCTTTCCCAACAGAGCGTCCAGGTCTCAACAGTCCAGAAAGAGACGCTTTATCTGCGATCGTGGGTGCCGGACTTCCTCTTCCCGGCCAGGAGGTGTTTGGGTTTGAGGTCAAACACGTGTCTGTCCGCCTCGCCCTTCTTGCCTTGGCGGTTCATGTCTCTCTGGGAGTTCTTCATCATGTTCTTTGCCTTCCTCGCCATCTGAGGAACGAACAAAAACACCAACGTGAGTTCTCTTTAATGTCAGTTTTAGAACAAGGGATTTATGTAATGCAATTTGTGAATGGCTGTGCATTTATTGTACACAAATATATATATTGTACACAGCCTTTTTAATTGTTTAATGTGAAAACAAATAAAACATGTTTAACCCGATGGTGTTTGAGGTGGAGTCATGTTTCGCAACCTAAGCCTATATTCATCAGTAGCCAATAATATTTATGAATAGGGCTGCACGAAATGAGGAAAATATGCATTACTGTTGAATATCGCGATGAGGATATTACTCGCGATAAATACAGATATTAAAGTGTACTCAGTTCTGCTAAAACACAGCAAATGTAAATCAAATGAAAGGAAAGGATTTCCAACATTTCATTAAACAAATTGAGCCGTTAAAAGCATGAGTTACATTTCAAAGTGCAGTTTTCTACTGAAATTTTCTTTTAAACTAACACAATTCTGAGTGTCTTTGGTGCTTTGTCGCAGCCTTTTGCAATGTGTTTGTTGCGCTAGTTGACAAAAAAAACAACAACAACATACTGTGCAGCCCTATTTATGATCAAAAAAAACAATATTTTCTTAATACTGGTAATAAAGAATTGGTACGCAATCTTCCTCATATAAAAAACAAAAGAGATATTTAATCTTTAGATTAGATACAATAAAACATTGTTTTAGTATCACCCAATGTATGGGCCAATCTTCAATTATTATTTTTTTTAAAGATTATTTGGGGCATTTTTAGGCCTTGATTGACAGGACAGTTGAAGACATGAAAGGGGAGAGAGAGGGGGAATGACATGCAGGAGTAACCCTCTATATATGGGCACCTGCTCACACAGAGGGTTATATATGAAGGGGAGGGGTGTAAGAACTGGGCAATATATCAATATTATATTGAGACTAGATATCGTATTTCCTCCATATCGCCGAGGCCTATGGGTGGGGGTAGGGGGACATTAGTGATAGAAAAAAAAAAAAGTTGTCTTCCCAAGAAATCTTCCCAAGCTTTTTGACCTCATCTGTAAAGACGCTGTTACGTACCTTTGGATCGCGTAAACCAGACTGGTCTCGTGGTGGACGGGAGGCGCTCTGGCTGCGGGTTTTGGAGAGCGGAGTGACGGAAACTTCCCGCTTGCGTTTCTTGGCGACGCTGCGGGACCGCCGGGCCTGCTGTGCGTAGTGGCTCTGAAAACACAGGAGGAATGAACCATGAATCCCTGTTTCTGTGTTGGGAGACCTACATCTGTAGCCGGATGCAGGCCTTCACAGGGACTACTTCAAGGGCTTATTTGGCGTAGGACTCAATGCTTTCATGTTTTGGGTTAAGATATGATATATATATATTATTTATGAAATCAAAGGCCATGTGATTTAAACATAATCTTATGAAGTTAGAAAATCCTGGTGAAATAACTACTTAAAAACTGAAAATCACAGGACCTGACGTTTTAATCCAAGGACACTTGTGTGTATATTAGTGACGCGTCATCGTGTTTATTTATCTTGGTTATACTTTACAATTCAAATGTTTTTCTGTTGGTTTGTAAGTCATATTGAAAGCTGCTAAAGTGTGTTTGGTTGTTATGAAACATTACACAGATCTATTCTAATCTATTCTAAGAGACGTAACAGAGGTTTAGGTCATATCTTGTAACTTAAAATAGTCAAATTCTTCATATTTCTGTCAAATTCATTATATCAGGATTTTGAAGTGCAACAGGACGGGAGCCCTGAGCACTGCAGAATCATAACGCCCACTAATATTGTAGTCATAACTGTATTGATGAGTACTTAGTTTAAAATTCTGCACACACAAAAACTGTCATTTGCGTCATTTTCAAACTAAATCCTGAAACAGGAGACAACATTGACGCAATCATATCATAGAGTCATGGTTTCTGATCTAAAGGAAGAACTTACATCGTCCTTGTCATCCATGTCCAGACCGAGGTCACCCATCTCCTTCTCTAGGTTCTTTCTTTCAACCTGTGACACACACACACACACACACACACACACACACACACACACACAGTAGACAAATGTTAGAAAGGCTCTCAAGTCATTTTATAAAACAAGAGCACCATCACTGCGGAGCTGAGTGGTTGGACCCTCAAAACTATATAGGCGTTTCAGATTGGAATACTTTTGTTCACGTCTCCTGGATTTCTCTGGTGTTGCGCCAAAATATTCGTCTGGCTATCACCAGACCAAGCTCACTCTTTTCAGGTTGAACATTAGTCTGGGGAGCGTGATCGACGGGCATAGATCAAATGACTCGGTACGCAATTGGATAGTCCTTCGACCAATCAGACCAACGACCCGGGTGTGACGTACTTTGCAGCTGCGCTTCGGTGCCGCCATGTTGACTGTTGCTCATTGGCCGTCGCTTCTCTATCGTCACCAATAGCGATAAGCCAGCAGGGCGAAATCAAACCGCCGGCAGATCGGCCTGGTGTGCCCGGTCTACCGAAATGTGTCAGGGTTTTAAAATAAACTATACATCAACTAATGCTCCGTTTTGCTTTAAATGTTAAAAATACACTGAAAAGTATTACAAACATAATTGCTGAGGTTTGACTAGACCAGAGCACGACCGGTATATCGGCCGGCCGATATTAGGCAATTCCCGAACTATTGGTATCTGCATTTATAATTATTATATATATAAATAATATATAATATTCCTACATTTATTAGAATAATTTATGACAAATAAATGATTCTGAAAAATAAAAACGGACAGTCAACCATGTTATGAGCGTTGCAGTTTGTCAACTAGTTGTTGTGATTTTGTTCAAACCACTTTAAGTTTCATATCTTAAGTTTATTACATTTTATTTATCAAAACCTTATTATAAGGTGATGTTCCTCTGTTCTGTTGTGACAATAAAACAAATTATATTATTTTAGTGAGAACTCATAAATAACTACAAGTAACTAATGTTAGGGGAATTTGTTTTGTAACGCAAATCTGGATTTTTTTTTTTTTAAATATATATCGGCCGATGTATCGGAATATCGTATTTTCAAATAACCAAATATTTTTATCGTATCAGCCTTAAAAGTCCTTTACCGGTCGGGATCTACACAACCCAGCTGTTATTTAGGAAGGAGACACCGCTGAGTAGGATGGAAAACAACTGATACATTAACTCATGTGTTCAAATAGCTCTCTGCCTTCCTACAGTAAGAAGTATGAGATGATACCAACATGTATATAAACTAGAGAGAGTGAGAATTATGAGATGATACAAATATATACACTACCGGTCAAAAGTTTGGGGTCACTTATACATTTCCATACCACTCCATTATAGACAGAATACCTGCTAATTTGGGTGGGGGGGCTGATCTTTAATGCAATATCTACATTGCCCATTACCAGCAACCATTCATCCAATGTTCCAAAGGCACATTCTGTGTACTAATCTATCATTTAAAAATAAAACACTAGAAAAACATTGGAGAACCATTTTACTATTATGTAAGCACATAATGTAATCTGATTACTGCCCTGGTTAAAAAAACAATGCAACTGATCTCAGCTGGCATTCTGTCTACAATGGAGTGCAATGGGAATTTCTATGTGACCCCAAACTTCTGACCGGTAGTGAATATAAACTAGAGAATGCATTTACTATTTCCTGGACGGCTGAAGCTCTCCATTGTCAGAGATCAGGCCGATATAGATCAACGGTGTCCTCACCTTGGTGGCGGTCCTGGGCATGCGTGGCCCGTGCACATCCTTATCCTTGGACTTCCTGACCATGAGCTGCTTCTTGTCGCGGATCTGTTTGGCCAGGATGCGGATCTCCTGCATCTCTTCATCCTCGCTCTCGTCATCGGAGTCGTACTCCCCGGCCTGCTCCTTCAGCTCCTCCTCCTTCTCCAGTAGCTCCAGTTTCTGAGAGAGAGAGGGAGTCAAGAAGTTTAGAAGATGGAAAAATAAATACAAATGCATCCTTTCCAATTCTATACTTTGCTCCGGGTAACCAGGTAAGCCTTAGTGTCCTGGCCACTCTGTAAAACCATAAACACAAATTGACAAAAACTGATAATTTAAAATGGGGTACTTCAACATTTCATAGGCAGAGGACCCCTTAGCCTTAGAAGAGAAATAGAGTGGGGAAAGTTAAAGAGCAGCGCTTGTCCGTCCCTCATCCCCACCTCTGAGGTGCCCTTGAGCAAGGCCCTTATGTGATGTGGGACCTAATTGGGAGCCAGTGAAGGTGGATGATGGTCGGGGTGATGTGCTGCCAGGTCTTGGTGTGGGTGAGGACCCTGGCGGCAGAGTTTTGGACTTACTAGAGCATGTCTAGGTTACGAGCAGTCCTAAATAACCACCAATTCATCAATAGGACCAGTGTAGAGCTGTCTCAAACAGCCAGGAGAGAGAGAGGAAAAGAGGAGGTTTAAGAAAGAAGAGCAACCACCATAAAGACAAGTAATGGAGCCAAGTTACTCCATTGGTGCATCTGTTAATATGGACAGATCCCTCATCTTAACACTATGATAAAGATTTGTAGAAACGGCTCTGTGTGACCAACATGTTGTGACTGTTGTATTCCAGCCGGTCTCTGGTGCCAGTTGCTAAAATAAAATAGATTTTATTTAACGGCTTCAAGAGGATCTGCCTCAAAAAACCACAGCATTCTGTCACTGTAGACAGCCATATTGTGTTTCAAGGGCTCATATTATGGTTTTTGGCTCCCCCCCCCCCTTTTCCTTTATAGCGTTATATATCTTTTTTGTGCATGTTAAAGGTTCATAAAAAAGCCCAAAGTGAGATGTCTCACTCTGTAGGTAAAACGAGAAGAGGATCTACAGCGATGTGCAGTACAACAAAAATATTGTATAGTGTTTTCTGAAAATTAAACCACAAAAACCTATTCTGGTACTGCCTCTAAGCACAATTATCAACCCAAAAACGAACATAATATGAGCACTTTAATTGAAATCGGCCAAGTTTCTTTCTAACTCACCGTCATGATTTCAGGATCGATGTAATCTGCGATGTTGTGGCCCTCCCACACCTCAGGGAGCCTGTCGTGCTTCTCGTCTTCATTCATCAGATCCCAGTATTCTTTTAAAAAAAGAAACAAATATCAGCATTGCAGATTGAAGTATTTACTTTCTACAAATTCATAGTGGGGGAAAAAATTAAAACTATTTACGCTTTACTTAAACTTACTCTGTAGGTCCAGAATGTAGTCGTCGCCGAGCTCAACCTCCAGGTCCCTCTCCTGCGAGATGAACAGTAAAATGTTTAATGATACAGCCATACATAGATGTTTTATTTTAATAAGAGCCCCGCTGTCTCTTTGACCTTATGCCTGAGCTAACTCAGGGTTTCTGGGGGTTTCAACAAGTCAAATTTTAGACTTTAAGACCTTTATGAATGAAATTCAAGACACACCATGACAAAAGTAAACCCCAAATTCTACTGGATGCGTTACAGCTGTGGATCGGCTCCGTGCTCTGCCGTCCGTCAACAACCAGCAGGTCCGGATTTGTTGAGGGACGGCTGGAGCCATGACTGACAGCTGAAGACATGGGGACCCACGAGATCTCGCAAAATCACGTAGAATAGAACCACAAAACCCAAAACATCTCCAGAAGAGTAGATGGGGAAACAACTCTGTGCTGTGTTATGAAGGTGTAGTGTAGGGACATATGATCCGCCGTCAGCATCATCTAGATCTAGATCTTCCGTGTGCTAACTTGCCGAATGTAAATTAAACATTTAGCTCAGAACATAGAGAGATGTGTTGCACCTGGTTGTAGCACAATGTCTCTCTTTTCCGCCCGTAGTGCCTGGACATGTAAGTAGAACAACTATATACTACAGAAACAAGTTAAGGTAAGGGGACCAGATGTCTCAGACTAAATCCGGGGACATTTTCAGCTCAGAAGCGTAAATACCTCCAAAACACGTCATGTTTTTAATTTTTGTAAAACTTAAAACGGGGACACTAGACCTAGAGCTGAGTATCAGATCCAATATAAACTATTGAGGAAAGATTTTCCTTTGACATTGATGCAGTATGAAACGAGATCGCTGCAGTCGGCAGCAGAGAAACAAGCTACAATGGAAATTAATGGGATAATTGTCCAGCTTGTATTTACGTTCATAAAGTGCTCGTTTTGCTGCTGACAGACTCAGATTAATATTCTAAGTGTCTGATAACATTATGGAAAGGATTTCTAAGGAGGCTGACCTTTCTGTTAAAGATTAAGATCATTTTTTAAAACATAAAAGTCCGAAATTGTGTTCGCTAAACCCCACCAGACTCCATGTAAATAATCAGTGATTTTAGCGTGTATAGAGCAGCATATCTCCACCAGACTCCATGTAAATAATCAGTGATTTTAGCGTGTATAGAGCAGCATATCTCCACCAGACTCCATGTAAATAATCAGTGATTTTAGCGTGTATAGAGCAGCATATCTCCACCAGACTCCATGTAAATAATCAGTGATTTTAGCATGGTAAAATACGGCTTTCTAAAACATCTCTGAGCTCTGAGCAGCGCTACTTGATCGGCTCCGTTTGGTCAGAGTTTTCTTTCTTTCAGTCCAGTATCGGGTCTGTCAGTCACAGTGAAAACCGGGGACATTTCCGGGGACAGATCCAGCCGGGGACAGGTCCCCAGAAACCGGGGACGTCTGGTCCCCCTACGTTACTTGGACGTAGGAAAAGTAAGACACGTTTAAAATTATATAAGATTGGGCGCCCGGATAGCTCAGTTGGTAGAGCGGCGCACACACACACAGATAGAGGTTTAGTCCTTGACACAGCGGCCGCAGGTTCAACTCTGCGTCTTCAGATGTCCTGTCAAAATATAGGTAAAAATTGCCCCAACGATAATAATATTTAAGATCTAGAACACAATACTTTTAGAGATTTAAGACTTTTTAAGGCCTAAAATTTAGATTTTGAAATTTGAGACTTCTTTTTTAAGCCCCCGCAGAAACCCTGAAACACCGGACGTACCAGTTTGCGCTTGGGTGCGTCCACCTCCATCGCCTTCTTGCGCTGCAAGGCTCCCTCTGGGATGAACGGAGGCCTCTCCTAGAGACGGCAGGCCTGACATCAGCACTCAAACACAACAGCTATACACGAGAGGAGCTAGTTTTGCTTCTAGGTAGTGGCTTCTTATGGAATTAGTGAGTTTACCTTGTCGTCTCTCTTGGCGGGCATGGCCAGGTGCAGTCTGTTGAGAACATCGTGGACCTTCTTGCCCTTCATCTTGTTTTCCACCCGATGGGAGAGGAGCCTGTCGCAGGCCTGACAAACATGCATAACAACAACCATGAACCACGACAACAACACTCACCCACAGCAACAACTATAGTATACACATACATAGTATATACATATACTATGTTCCTTAATAGGGCTGCTCAATATATTGTAATATTGCACAGGTTGTAATAGTGCTTATGTGCCAGCTGATAGCGACATATCAAGCTATAATAAGAAAACAACGACGCTATCACCACATCGCTATGACGATGCAGATGCAACTTGGCTTTTATTGTCCCTCCGGCACCGCTGCAAGACAACTCTTTTTAGAGATATGTCTTGCTGTTTGAGTGTCTTCCATTTACCCCGGAGGACATCCCACATCTTGTCATAACTTTTTTAGCCCATTTCCTTAAATTATGAAATAAATTATGGCATTTCTTAGATTTCCGCTATTATATTTTATATTTTGCTCGTAAATTAAATTCAAAAAGTCACTCGTCCACGTCCATCTGTCTTTGTTGACGCCCACCATGTGTACAAACAGAGTGGAAATACTGGATGGAAATTAACTAAAACTTCTTCTTCATTTTGTGGCGGTTTGCAACCATAAAATGACCCAAAACTTATTTGCAATTCATTATTTATTCGGCAAATGACGTTTCCATCAGCGTTTATTGCATAAGCCGGATATCAATCAAGAGAAAATCAGATGAGACCGAACGCATTTCCTTTGAGTCGATATTCATGAAATTCCAACAAATTTGACTGTTTTCATAAGGCATTTTTCATTTAATTTGGATGAAAACGTGTGGATGGAAACATGGTTACAGATACCGGCGCACAAGTATAAACCTCAGGCCACTTTCGTAGGCGACGGTGAAAAGCTCTGCGTGCAGTTTGCTGCAGCTCACCTCATTTTTAACCTGCATGACTCCCTCCTCGGTCAGGGTACTGGTCTCGATCACAGAGATTCCCTCGGTAGTGAGATCGGCGAAGATTTTCTGCCAGCACATACACAACGGTCAAAGATATATAAAAAAAACAAACGTGCTAATAAACAGTCCCATTTCTGCAGTTTAATATTTAGGTTGCACTAACACCAACCAGTGGTTCTGAGTGTTTAAAACTAACTCGGTGCATCTCTAGATCACATCGTCCACCTGATTTTGGGACAAACATCAGAGCCTTTGAGACATTTCAGATCAAACTGGAAGTCACCCACCTGGCTCTCCTCAGGCAGCTCATTGATCTTCTTCACGTCACATTTGTTGGCCACGACGATGAGAGGCTGCAGGGAGTGAGACGTCAACATTACTTTGATTACCTGCACTCTCACGTATTACACTGTCAAACCAATGCTTTTTCATCTTTTATTTATCCTCAGAGAGAGAGAGAGAGAGAGAGAGAGATGCTAGACATGCAGGATACGTTCCACTAACAGACACTAACTGAGGATTTGCCTCGTTTGCTTAAATCAAATTCTGAGGTTGGATCGATGGTTGGGTTTCGAGAGCCAGTTGTAATTTGTGAAAGGTTTCAAATGTACAAGAACCAGGGAAAAAGCACTTTCCTGCGTTTCCATGTTCTCATGCCATAGTCCTAACATCCCAGAAATAACTGCTGCTCATATGTTCAGTCAAAGTATTTTCTTTGTCAACTTTAAAATTGTTTGAAAATACTTTTTTTCTTCTTCTGTTCAACAAGAAATGAAGCCAGTGTCTCTGTAATTACATTAAGTGTCGGTCTGTCTGTGTGCAGTGGCACAGCAAAATTCATTTATGCTTCTTTAGAAAATAGGTGGTGCATGAAACTTGGACACGTGAAAATTGTGTGACACATCTAATAGCTTCCCTCATTTCAGACTGAAAAGGTCAGCACCGTCAATCACTGGAGGAAATACGCAAAAATCAACATTCACGGAATATGAACTGGACACAAAAGCACAACGCAAATGTACTTTGCCCCTGCAACACACTTTTAATAAATACAATATGATGTCGCGGCCGCAGGTTTGACTCTGCCCTGTGAACCTTTGCTGACATATATATATATATATATATATATATATATATATATATATATATATATATATATATATATATATATATATATATATATATAATAAAAGGTCTAAAATGCCCAAAAAAATAATCTTAATTTCTTTTTTATACACGCACAAGCGCCCGCATGGTGGCCTAATGGGTGCTCCGGTTTCCCCCCCACCACTAAAAACATGTTCCCCTCCCTCTCTACCAAGCTGATGTGTGGTGAGCGTCTGGTTTCGTAAGGCTGCCGTGCATCACCCAGGTGGGTGCTACACATTGGTGGTGTTATGGCATTTTTCCACTTCATGGTACCTCCCTGACTCACCTCCACCCGCCTCCCTGGTACCTGCTACCAGGTACTTTTTTTAGGACCACCTCCTTCAAGGTTCCAAGCGAGCTGAGGCGATACCAAAAGGTGACGTGAAGCCCTGCAGACTGCTGATTGGTCGGAGAGAATCATCACTAATCACTGCGTCAGCGTTGCTAGCGACAGACGGGGAGGTGTCCTGAACAAACCCGCCATTTTTAAATAGTTTAGCCTGCGGCGTTTTTTCTTGCTGTCTCCAGCTTCTTTAGAAACTAAACGTGTCTTCCGGCCTGGGGACAGGTCACGCAGTTTCCTGCTATGACGACCAGCCACATTCGCCGGAGGCGGTATTAATGTGCAGTGGAAAAAGGAGGACGGGGCACCGCGGCCGAGTCGAGCCGAGTAGGTACAATGTAATGGAAAAACGCCGTTAGAGCGTAGTCCTTCCCCCCTGAAGCGCTCTGAGTGTCTATGCTAAAGCACTATATAAATGCAATGCATTATTATTATTATTAGAAGCTTTCAAAGTGAAAAAGGTGTGACCATGTCAGAGATCTTTAAACAACACCCAACGCTTGATAGATCCGGGAATGAACCTTGACATCTGGGACCAGCTGGGACCTCGCCACCGAGGTAAAAACATCTCTGGGGGAAACCCTGTGTCGTCTCTGCTGCTGAACACAACCGCTGTAACGTTACAGGAGTCTGACCTTGTTGGCGAACAGGGGTTTGATGCTGTTGAAGAGCTCCAGCTGCTGCTGCAGGTTGTGGCCGCACTGCTCCGATACGTCCATGACGTAAAGGACCGCCGCTCGCAGGTGAGCCAGAGCCGTGATGGCCTGCATCTCGATGGTGTTCCTGTCCTCCAGAGGGTGGTCCAGGATACCAGGGGTGTCCACAACCTACACACACACACACACACACACAGTAGGAGTTGACTTAAGAACAGTCTCGCATTGCCAGACCTTCCTCCACAGCGCTGCGAAAGAAGGTCTGGCTAGTTCACAGAGTATTCTTGGTATTTCTTTAAACCAATCGTCTTGGGTCTCTTTCTCTCTCAGACCATTTGTTTTTCTTTGTGATGTTGTCCTTTCACGTTGTGGTCCGTTAGAAGGCTTAGAGTTACTGAATGCATCTGCCAGACTATTAACCTGCACACTCGGCACGCGTTCTTTACGAGATGTGTAATAGTACCCTTGATGGGGGATCTAGTACAGTACAGGCTGTTTTTAGGCAAAATGAAACCTCTTTAAACTCATTTTTATCTATCTGAATATTGTCCTCACTCTGTCTAAAAACAACAACTGTTAGTGGCTAAGAGCATACTATTTGAGAACACATAATACATATATTACACACCATAAAACGAACTATTTGTTGAAAAGGAAGGTACAGAGTGTGGTGTGGCCATGGTATTGTATATATAATATTTCAAATGATGTTTTTATTTTTATGAAATCATGTGTTTTTTACTATTTGACTTAGCTAGCTAGTCATTGTCATGTTTAAAAGTCCATATGCCTTGAGGTTACCCGTAACCCGGTTTGTCCAGGCTCAACTAAAGAGCTAACACCTCCAGCTGAAGTGTGGGCCACTACCTCTCTGCACTGCCGAAAATGGCGCTCCTAAAATATTCCTCACTGCAACTTCTCCCCCTTACCTGCTACGTCGCTCTAGCGTGCATTGCCAACATAAAATTAAAAGTATCGTCCCGTTGTCGGCTTCAGCGAAGACAGAAATAGTTCAAAAATCACAAAAACACATCTTACAAGACATCAGACAACCTTCCGCAACGAGTTACAAAGTTCCTTCGTGACAAATGAATGGACTTGCGGAATGACACGAAGACATGGACCAGATGCTCGGAAAACGACAGGCCATTCCATTGACCCCCCTCCCCCCAGACGCACCACCCTGCGGATGGCTTTATTTGGTGTGAATGCACCTCATGAGCTGCAGCGTCTCACCTGCCAGCGGAGGTACCGGTAGTCCATGTGACCCACGAACAAAGACTTGGTGGTGAAGGCGTACGGCTGCACGTCGACATCTGCTCTGGTCACCTGGCGAAGGAAGACCATTTACACAATGTTAACGGAACGTAAACGAGGGGACGTCCGCCTGAGACATCCTGCAACCAGTGGCGTGCACGGGTCTGGACTGCGGCGACTCGAGCACCGCCGTCGCACAAGTTATTTCCCAGAGAGCCGTTCACCTTGTTGATGAAACTGGACTTGCCGACGTTGGGGTAACCACACAGAAGCAGCGTCCTCGTGTTGGGGTCGATGCTCGGCAGACGGGACAGATGCTGGCGCACTGTGGAGGGGAAGGGGGGAAATTACTTATTTTAAATTACAAATGCGATAAGGTGCAGTATGGATTGAACTGTAAAAACTAACATTGCTTCTCTAAAAGTATTTATATACTTCATTTTCTTGAGATTCCTCCCTACGTGGATGCTCGTCATACCAGATTTTTTGTGTTTGCTTGCCAAGTTGTGAAACCTTATTTTTGATTTTGGGACAAAGCAGCTGTGTATAATTAATGTGTATATGTGTGAAGGAACATTTAATGTTCAGAAAAGTATTTACAACAAGCTTTAAAAACCTCTCATGTGATTGAATAAATTACAAAGCAGAATGATGGGATACTTTTGAACTGTGTGAAGTCAACAAATGACCAATTAATCTACAAAATAACAGATTTGTTTTATTTTCTTAATAAAAAAGGCCACTGTTCCAGCCTTCCAGCCACAAGACATTGAGCCAATTTATGACCTTGTTCCAGATACTCCAGACTCGACTTCTGTCGTTTGAGGATGGTGCACATACGCCCCAGAGCGGCTCTCTTCAGCTGTTTACACCGGTACAGAGAATCTCCATACTTCATCAGACGCACGTAGTCTTTGGCAACACTGGGGGATGAAAGAAAAAAGGAAAAAGAAGAAGAAATGTTACAAGCTTGTCTTTTATCCCTTTCTATGTTATGTTAAATTGCAGGTGATGATAGATTAGATCTTGTTGCAGGTACATTTGTGTATATTAAATGTGAATGGACTGTATTTATATAGCGCTTTTCTAGTCTCAACGACTACTCAAAGTGCTTTTACATGCTACAGGAACCATTCACACACACATTCACACACTGTGGCTGAGGCTGCCGTGCTAGGTGCCACCTGCTCATCAGATACACACTCACACACATTTACGATGGCGCAGCATCGGGGGCAACTCGGGGTTCAGTGTCACATTTCAGACCAACTTACTTGTCAATTAAATTCTTGGCGATGTTTATCTGTCCCAAGGCCAACTTATAATGGTCTTTGTCATACAACACATTCATCAGGTCAGCGTAGAATGGATGGATGTCCTGAAGAGAGACAACACATGATCAAATTTCACATCCTGATTATAGAAATCAGGTAGAGAACGCTCCATTATTGGTGTCAGGCAAAAGGAATCAATGGTTATTTAAAGCACACGGGACACTTTTCGAAGCGTCCTGACTTACGTCGAGCTTGGGGAAGTCGGTGAGGATCTGCGAGAGGCGGTCATGGTAGTTCTGCTGGGTGAACTTCACCTTACGCATGTAAAAATGTCGGATGCGGTGGATCTGGTAATGTTTGTGTACCACTGTGGGCGTCTTCCTTTGTGTTTTGGATAAAGTGATGTCGATGAATTCCTGCAAAGAGGGAAAACGTATGCAAGTTATTAGTGTGGGAAAAATACTTTTTTGTTTTCTTCAAATCGGAAACTAGACAAACATTCATTACCATTTTATTTTTCTCAAAAGCTTTTTTTCTTCCCTTAAAAGAAGTTAGTGTAACTTAATTATTTGCTTCATCTGTAATGTCTTTGGCCTTTATTGTCTTAACTTGTACTTACATTGCATATTACTAGTTACATTTACTGTCATGTTATTTGTATTTAATATGTAAATCAATACTGTAGCATGCATTGGATCCACAAATAACATTGCTTTCCTATACTTCTACTCAGCAAAATCTCTTGCAAACGGTTTTCCCGAGTCCTTCCAAATTTCATTAAGAAATCTATCAGTTTAATATATAATCGCTTGTCAGCAAAAAGCTGTCACCTTATAAGAACATTTTGTGTTATGGCCAAAATAATCCGTGTCCTCTTGTTAATTCGGCATACAAGCAATACAAATAGATTTTCTTCTTCTGGAGAAAGGGACTAACTTTGGTGACCAAAGGTCCCTGTTAGCGACATAGTTTGTAACTGCACAGGGACTAACTTTTGTGACCAGAGCTCCCTGTTGGCGACATAGTTTTTAAATGGACAGACATTGTTGGAGCAACAGTGAATGAGTGATAAGCACGAGTTTAGCTTGATTTAATATGAGCCAGGCCTACTTGATGGTTAGCGGATCCATGCTCACAGGATAATTATGTATCTTAAATGTCCAGGATTTTGAACGGAGTTTGGTGCATGACATATGATGGCTCATGTCACCTGGATAAGAAAGCCTATTTATAGCGTAATAACGCTCAGATCAAAAGTTAAATATTTGATCTCATTTTATACTAAATCATAAGTTGTGAATACATAAGAGTACAAGGATATACAGTTATTTTATTCTCTTTACGTTAACGTTACAGCAGCTCAGCACGTGTTTTTCCTTCCCGACAGAAGCCCACCATGTTTGTTTTTTACATCTTCCACCGTCTCTTAACTCTCAATAATAAGACTGACACAACGACACCCGTTTAAAAGCCTAAAGACGAGGAACAAGACATACCTTTGCGGTGGGAACCACCATAATCTTCTTGAAATTATAAAGTGCCATTTTGTGGCGACACGTTGTAGTCCGCTGACGGCACGGGGAAGGAAAGCACCTCGTTCCGTTGGAGCCGGAAGAGACGCTGAAAAACCACGTTGGCGAGATTTCCTTCACATCGCCCCCTATTGGCCGAATACAGGCATAGCAAAGAAAAACAATAACAACTTATCACTCTGTTGTTATTACACATTACACACAGGCCATGCACTACATGGAGATGGGGCTGCCAGGCCCAAGAGGCTCCAGGTCCGTATGGGGACTTGAACCCAAGGGTTGGGGGTTCAAGGCTGGGTTCCCAACCCAACTCCATACCCCAACCCCACTAAATGGAGAGATGTCAGGGTGGGGGGGCTGAGCAGTTGGGGGTTTGGTGCCCCACCCCATGTCCGTATGGGGACTCGAACCGACGACCCTTCGGTTCCCAACTCAACTCCATACCGACAGAGCTCCTGCCACTCCCACTACATGGATAGATGTCAGAGTGAGGGGGCTGCCCATGGAAAGGCGCCCCAAGCAGTTGGGGGGTTCGATGCCTTGCTCAAGAGCCCAGGAGGTGAACTGGCACCTCTCCAGCTATCAGTCCACCACCAAACTTTGGTCCGTATGGGGACTTGAACCGGCAACCCTCCGGTTCCCAACCCATCTCCCTAATGACTTTTTTGAATGAGCCTATTGTAAGTTTTGTTTATCCCCATTAGTCATCACCGTAGTCAAGATTATTCTGCCTGGGGTCCAACACAAGACAAACATAAACAAATATTATAAAGCAAAATGCATATTATTATATCAGAACAATTAAAACATCTTGAATTTTATGAAACAAGTATTATGTTTTAAAAAGGGGAGACACTACAATGTCTGGGAATGGGGAAAATATATATTTTAACTCATAATAATTTCTCCAGTTGATTATTTAAGAAAATCATTTTTCTTTATATTATAAGTTTTCTGAAATGTGTATGTGTTTAAATATACAAATTAAGAATGAATGCTAACTTTTGGTGAACTTAGGAGAGATCTATACATGCGCAGTAGATAAAGTGTAGTATAAAATAACACCTAAAATTTCCTTCGGGATGAATAAAGTATCTATCTATCCATCTATCTATCTATCTATCTATCCATCCATCCATCCATCCATCTATCTATCTATCTATCTATCTATCTATCTATCCATCCATCCATCTATCTATCTATCTATCTATCTATCTATCTATCTATACATTTATCTATCTATCTATCTATCTATCTATCTATCTATCTATCTATCTATCTATCTATCTATCTATCCATCCATCTATCTATCTATCTATCCATCTATCTGTGTATTTTGATGTTTTTTCACCCACTAGTCTGAAAAAAAGACTTTGGAAGCAAAATAGCCCGATATCTCAAACATTGAAAAACTATGTCTGGCTGTGGTGTCTTTCTGACAATAAATGACACAGTTGGAGACCGGATGACTGACCTTTTTCTTTCTTTGAGTGCTCCATCAACAACCGTCTAGACGATCTTTGCACTGCACACGAAAGGGAAAGGAAACGGCGACTTCTCCATTCCGCCCCCCCCTCCCCGCCTCTCGCATCTGTAGCTGCACCGAGTGTTTGATCGATCGGAAGCGCTGAGACCTCGAGTACCGTTTAATTTCTCGGTTTCAGGCTTTGTATGCTGGTTTTGGACCCCCCTCCCATCCCCTGTCCCGTGCAGCCTGCTGTTGACCGTGAGGAAACCGCCTCCAGGCGCCAGATTCATCGAGTCCGACTGCACAAAGTTGATAGCCAAGCTAGCTGGAGCTAACTTAGCTAACTAGCTTGCGGTGCTGGTCGGAGGAGGAACTCGTTTTCGGAGATAGTTTTTTTTGGGGGGCGTCGTTTAGTCCCTGCCCTGCTACAGGTCGTGGCTTCCCCCCCCCACCCACCACCTGAAATTTGACGAGTATTTGCTGTGAGGTTTAGCGAGATAAGCCGGTCGCTCCTAGCTAAGCTAGCTCGATATAGCCTGCTAGCTAATGCTAATACCCTGCGTATTTTAAGGCCTCAGACCAACACCACCACCACCAGCTGCCACCACAACACCATAGTATCTGCATCGTGCTGTACGACAGCTGACAGGTGAGTAAGAAACTGTTTTCCAAACTTAATTGTCGTGTCAAATTGGACGTACGGTTAACAAACACTCGGGTTATACACTTGTTATATCTCCGCTGTGGGAAGTGGTTAAGTTAGCTCGCCTGCTAACTAAAAATTAGCTTGATTCAAAACGATGGGGGGGAGGAAGAGAATCCGCGAAATCACGCCGGAGGTCGCCATCTTTCATTGGATGCTGCTGTAAGCCAGCTTACTAGACATGGCTGCTACTCTCTAGCCCGGGTCAACTTTTAAAGAACATGTTATGGCGTGTTAACGGGTGAAAAGCCTCGCCCTTTTTTGTCAGTTTTACTACAGAAATCCAGCCTGTACTTGGCCCCCGAGAAGCTGCTTATAGCCCCGTGACGAAGGAAGGAGTGTCGCGGCTGTGCCTGGCCCTTGGCACGGGCATGGGGCATGGCATGTGAGCTGCAGTCCTTCTCGGCTGTGTCAGCTACTAAATACGCCTGCATTGCGTCTTTACTAAAATTTCCAATGCTTGCCTTGTGAAGTTGGGACAAACCAGCGCATCTGAAGCGCACGGCAGCCTTGTTAGGATGGAGAGATGGGAGATAAACATGGAGAGATGGGAGATAAACACTGGTTCACCACCACCACCACACCACCCCACCCTCCCGGGGCATGTAAGATGCCTGGTGAGCAGTGATGCCAGATTGGGCTATCTTACTTTTAATTTTATTGGGCAGATAAAAAAGCAACAAAAAGCCTTCTTGGCTGTGATTGGACTACATTTTTATCAAATTAACATTGTCTGAGCACAGCCGGTCCAGAAAGCCACAGAGCAAATTCACTGAGAAATATTGGTGACTCTCTTCAAGAGAAAGGAGTTAAAAAAGTAACGTCAATATGTTGCTAGATTTGGATAAAAACTAGCCCAAAGATACACCCAATCTGGCAACACTGCTGGTGAGCATCCTCCACCAGCGGTTACCCACCGACTAAAAATAAACCCCTTCTGGGCCCCCTGTTGTATTTTTTACAAACATGTTTATTTTGGAACAACAGAGAAACTGGGAGGACAATTTGGGTTATAAATCACCTCTTGTGGGGTGGCAGTAGCTCAGTCCGTAGGGAGTCGGTTTGGGAACCGGAGGGTCGCCGGTTCAGGTCCACATACGGACCAAAGTCAAAGTACTTTTATTGGTCTCCCTAAGGAGAATTTTGCTTTGGACACTGAGCAACTTACTTAGCTGCAAAAGTTATAGACACAACGAAAAGCACAGGGTTAAAAACAATTAAAAGACAAATGTACAGTCAACAAAGGGGCTACTCGGGGGGCCTGTGCAAATTGCAGATAGACGATTTCCTATACTAAATAAGATAAAAGCCATACTTCAAAACAAAACCAATTTCATTCATCCATCACAGTCACAGATATACATTAAAATAGTCATAGTCGTACATTCATCTCTGCTCATTAATGAGCTTTACTGCGATAGGGAAAAATGAGTGTTTTATACCTGTTATATTTACACAAAGGAACCCTGTACCTCTTTCCTGAGTTCAACAGCTCAAACTGTGAAAACAAAACATGAGTTATCAGACTATTATTGAGTATTATTAAGTATGGTGGTGGACCGGTAGCTGGAGAGGTGCCATTTCCATGGGCGGTCTCACATCTCTCCATTAGTGCATGTATAGGTACTGAGCATGTGTGTAATAACAACAGAGTGTACATTGTAATTTCCCCTTGTGGGATTAATAAAGTATTATTATTGTGATTATGCTGGGTGGAAACAAGGCAGTGAAGGGGGGAGGAGGAGGACCGAGTCCAGCTTGTGTTTTGGTTCAGGACTTGTCTAGACCTTTTGATTGCCTCACTTCATCTGTAGAGGAAATGTCATGCACTGTGACCAGGGTCAGTCTTTTTAGGGGGTGTATCACAATCAGGTCAAACTGCATTACTAAAGGTTATCTTGTGATTGCCCTCTACACCTTATTTTATCAATACCAAGACCTGGTCACTTCCAGGATTGTTTGTGTAAAACGTGTTGAGTCAAATAGTTTGAAATGTGGTGTGGTAGGCTTGTTAACGAATTGCTGCATTTTTGGTTAAACTCATGGCTCTCCAAGCTGTTTGCTGTTTATGGTTGAAGCTTTAAAAAAAAACCTTGTTTTAAGGTGAACATTGTGAGAATATGTGGAAAAATTAGTTTTTGTGACTCATGTAGAAGGATTGTCCCATTTCGCAGTGATAACATTGAAGTGAAATGAACAAACAGAGAAATGTTTCTTTTTAGATGAAACAGATGTTGATAAGTTTCCTTTTGGGGACGTCATTTGAAATTGGGAAAAATTAGAAGTTGGAAAAAAGGTTATAAATTGCAATATATTGCAATATGTTTAAAATCGCAATAATATTGTATCGTGGCATAAGTATCCTCCTAATGTGAATGCTGCAAAATCACAGAACTATACTGTTATTTAACATATCACTTCAGCCTGGTATTCATATTATTTGCTGTTCCACACTGGTTAACAAAAACAAAAAAAAAAACCAAACATGTCAGTTTGGCAAACATGTTTAAAGGCTACTGTTCAGAAAAGTCCGTCCCACAGCAGCTGTGCTGCTAGCTGCGTGGTATTGATGCGGAGATGTGTTTAGCCCTATTCATCGTGGTGGCATGACACAAACACACACACAGACATGCCGTGTATGGGTATCAGTATGTGGCTCAAAGGTCACCGGCTTTAAAGCGATGCCATTCTTTTTCTGCATTGTATGCAAACACAGCGAGAGCCTGTGTCAGAGACGGGCGTCCGATTGTTGTGGCGGCTTATCGCTGCTTAACAAACTTCTGCTCCAACGGGACAGAAAAAAGGTGATTTCCAGTGATGTGTGGACTCGGTGTGTCCTCCTCCTCACTCTTTTTCTTTGTGGGTGTGTAACATTGAGGTCAGATGCAGCCTAAGGGATTAGCCAATCAGTCTGATGGTGTTGAAATTGCAGCCTTAGAGATGCAAGAATGATGTTGAACACTGGTCGCCTACTGATACAAAAAATAAGAGTGCTGGAAAATGGCACCATAGAGTAGGGTTGGGTGATGTCGCCATAAACTGCCAGTTGACGATGTTTACTATAAAACATCGATGGCATCACTCACGATTCTGAATGCACGTGTACCGCTGGTTAGCTGCAAACTTGAACCATAATAGTGTGATATACATTTTTGCTGTAACATAAAGTGCCTATATTATGAAAATATAACCTTATCTAGGATTTGGGGTGTAATTTTGTGTCTCCGGTGCTTCCACACACACACACTTGGGGGAAAAAAACAACCCATGCTGTTTTGAGTGAGATCCGGTTTCTGAATGTCCTCTGCCTTCAGTCTCTGGGTGAGATGTTTAAAATCTGCACGTCTCTACGTCACTAGCAGACACAAGGTGGCTAACCGTAGCCTGCTAGCTCGTTCTCAATGGCAAAACACTGCTACAACACCCACTAGTTGACCATAATCTCCCAAAAGAACTACTTCCTGTCCCTGTTCTACTTCCTGTCCCTGTTGTGCAGGTGTTCCACAAGTGTCCCTGGTCTAGAAGAAGTCTCCCAGCTGATCCTGTTGGGACTGACCAAAGCTGGAGAAAGAGTTATCTAGCTGATGGGATCTTACCGAGCTACTGAGCATGTGCGACTCCCAACAAAGTATAGAAGTATAGAAGTGAGATGTCTCACTCTGGAGCTAAAACAGAGACCTAAACACATCAATAATTTTTTTGAAAATGAAACCATGGAAACCTATTCTGGTACAACCTCAAAATACAATTATGAACCTGAAAATGAGCATATGGGCACTTTAAAGAAGGCTGATAAATCCCCATGGTGGGTTGCAGGCAACGCAGGTTTCTGTTTACGTGAACGTGGCATGCTAAAATGAGTTAAATGGTCATGTAAATGTATGGTGTTAAAAGCTCTTGATGGTTGGTACAGGTTGGACAGTTGGTAGTTGAGTTACCCGAGAGTAGGGGGCTGTGAGTCGGGTACAGAGCACCGCGAGCTGCCGGCCATTTAGGCTTACGGTTACGTTAAGTTTAGGCGACAGAAAGATGGTTAACCCCTGTGTTGTCCTACCGTCGACCTGGAGAAAACACTGTTATTGGACTGTCCCAATCTTAACATTTTTGTTGCTTTTTTTTATAAATGTTTTTTCCCCCCAATATTTCTATTGCTTTTTTTCACGTTTTGTCACTTTTTCAACCTTTTCTTGACACTTTGCCCACATTTTTGACGTTTTATCCTTTTGTTTTTATTGCTGTTTATTTACACGTTTCCCTATGTTTTGTGACCTTTTTTTTTGTTGACATGGTCACTTTTCTATGTACCTTTTTGTCACTTATTTTCATGTCCAATATTTCTGACATGAAAAAAATGTAAAACATTTGACCCAAGGACAACATGAGGGTTAGGTTTAGGCACCAAAACAACTATTTAAGTCTAGGAAAAATATTGTTTTAAAATTAGTTTATCAGATGTATTTTTTTTTTTTCTTCTATTTTTGTTATTGCCACTCTTCATTCTAACCCCAACCAGTCGTCAGACACCGCCTACCAAGAGTCTGGGTCTGGGTCTAGGTCCCAGGTTTCTGCCTAAAAGGAAGTTTTTCCTCGCCACTGTTGCTTGCTCTGGAGGAAACTACTAGAACTGTTGGGTCCTTGTAAATTCTGGAGTGTGGTCTAGACCTGCTCTATCTGTAAAGGGTCTCGAGATAACTCTTGTTATGAATTGATACTATAAATAAAATTGAATTGAATAGGTGTGCCTTTCGTTTAGACAGCAACAGCATTTTGGGGGCTTAAAAAAGTGAAAACAGCCTCCAGAGTGGAAATCCTAAGCGCTCCACCGTCGCTTTCCTGTCTAAAGGGTAAAAACACGCTGTACGAGTATGCGTGCGTGCGCCATGTCGGTGCATTGTTTGGAGCAATAACTCCACCTCGTCTGTTCAGACAACACTGTCCGAGGGCAAGAAGTAGGAGGAATGTTCTAGGGGTGGGGGGGGGAATCGATACAGCATAGTATTGCGATATTTTCAATGGCAATACTGTATCGATACACAGGTGTGTGTAGTATTGGTCCTTTATTATGTGTGTGTGTGTTGGTCAGTTTGTCCCATGTTGCAGCGATAACATTGAAGGGAGATGAACAAACAGAGAAATGTTTCTTTTTAGATAAAACAGATGTTTATAAGTTTGCTTTTGGGGACGTCATTTGAAATTGGGAAAAATTAGAAGTTGGAAAACCGGTTATAAATTGCAATATATCGCAGATTATTAAGCAGACTTGGTGGTATTGTGTGGCAGTGCTTCACACTACCACCGAGCTGCCTGGTGTGCATACTACATCTAACTTCACACACTTTTGCGTCACCAAGTGCTCGTCTAAACGCAGAATAAAAAGGGAGAAGGCAGCTTTTGCGTTTTTCTCTTTTCCGTCTACACATAGCCACACCTTGCACCAGGGACGCTGATCCAGCTCTGTTAACTACACCACCAAGAAGAGAGAAAACTATTAATTTAATAATTAAATAAGGTCGTGTCTCCAAACCTACCTCAATTTGAACTACCAGCTATGCTTATTACTAAAAAATAAGCAGTTGTAGACCGAAGCACTCGTCTTAATGTCAACACCGGAGCTAAACACAGCTGAATTAGCACAGCTTTCATGCCTTTCTTTCACATCTACAGCCGTCAGGTTGACTTTCTTCACTTGGAAGGAATCACTTCACATAGGTAGGCACCTGTAATGACATTTCAAACAGGTTTAGAGGCTGAAAGCACAGTTAAAAATTGCCGTTTCAGCGTCCTGGGTGCAAACTGTAGCCAGGAGGATAACTCTGTGTAGACCGCACTGATTGTTTGTGTTTTTCTCTCTACTGACGGCACTACAAATTACAAACCACAGAGCTACGTGTAGAAATCGGCCAGAATTCTCCATTAAATGAAGGTTTTGCCGGTGCAACACTGTTTGTTTGGTCGTTCCCATTTTTATAGGTTTAAAAACCTGTCTCTCCTGTAGCTTGCCGATTGAGTCAGACCATTGTCTTAGCAAGAGATTACGTTTCACATCGGTTTGAACGTTTCCTTTTGTAGAAGTATTGTTTCTGTGTTTTGGCAACAGAGTGCCGGTAGAATTTGTGTTTAGATAACCAGCAAGAGTCCCGGTCAACATGGCAGTTTCAGAGGTAGTTTTTATATATATATATATATATATATTAAAGTTTACTGGTCCTCGACAGGTTTTTATGAAGTTTTGGACACTGCCCCCCTGGCTTTTTTCATCATGCACGTGTAACAACTGAAATTAAGCCTCAGTTCTGTGATTAAAAACCTTTTTTGAATCTAACTGGTTTGTCCCCTCCCCCCTTCCCTGTAGCTTACTTGGTGACACAGAGACTTCTCCCTGAGGAGCCAAGAAGCAGACGGCTCATGACTTCTGACCAGGACACGAAAGTTGTAGCCGAACCACAGGTGCAGCAAGTACAAGAGGCAAAAGACAACTCTCATTTGGTGAGTTTTTACATACAGATGCAGCGTTTCCTCTGTTGATTTTGTAGTGGCGGCCCGCCATGGCAACATATCTGCCGCCACGGTATCAGAAATAGGGCAGACGCACAATTTAGATGCTGTTGCCTTTTAAATTATCCTGCCGACATAATGCACCCGTTGGCTGCCGCATGTAGAACCATTCAGAGGTTATCGGGCCCGTCCAGTTTAACCAGTCCAGGAGTTTGTAGACAGACCTGCACCCACTGCTAAAAGACATCCTAAAGAAAACACTGAGGTGCATGTTTTTCACATGTGCTGCCAAAATGTGTATGCATCTTAATACATGAACATCACCAAAATGTTTTGAAGTGTGTGTAGTTGTAAAATTGTATTAGAAAAGTTTAAATATCACAACAAATGGGTAAGGAGAATCTAATTGTAGTGATAAATGACTGTCATACATAACGATAATATAGTGACTCATTTCCTTTAATGCTGTCATGGTTGGCAGTACAAACATCAATCATAAACAAATGAGTAGATTAACAAAGAACCACTCAGTAATATGTTGTATTGGAGCGTTTCCCATTACGCTATAAAATCCTTCATCATCTTATAAGTTATTTTATATTTAGGACCCGAGCATAGACGGTTGCGAGGACCCGATTGAAACTGAAGGAATTCAGTGTCAGAAAGTCTGAAAATAGAAGTCTGATATTCGTCTTGGGCTCAATAGCGTCCTCCCGCCAGAGCAATTCAATGAGAGTTGCGACACTCCCGTAGACGTCTGCTGTGATCGCAGAATACGGAAGTAATGCACATTGTGGAGCAGCTATTCGTTCCTAATACTGGATATTTCCAGCATTGAACCCCGGTCATTGTCCATGTGTCCGAGTCCCGCTCGCTGGTAAGTTGATCACATGACTGCATTTTTGGACTTTTAATGCTAAGCATAGCGACCTCCCATTATTATTATTATTATTATTTTGTGTGGCCAGTTTAAGTTCAATTTTATTGTGCTATAGCTGCTGTAGTTAGATTCTAATTACAGTTAGCTAACGTACGCAAGACTGCCCAAGCTAATGTTAATGTCAGTTAACCAACGTTAACTAAAAACTTAACTTTTATTTATTGGTGTTTGTTGGCATACACAGTTTGTCTTCTGTTATTACATTCATTTTTAAAGTTAATTGTTGCTATGAATGTTAGCTTGCTTGACTAGATGACATGGCTTACCTTTGTATCTACAAAGGTTGTTCCATGCAACCATTGTTCCGTTAATTCATAATTTAAAGTTATTACTTGCATTGTTTTTTAGGGAGTTCATCAATGATTTGAGATTAAGTCAGCAGCGTGAATGTGGGGATCACAGTAAAAAGAGAAGAATGCAGGTAGCTTATTACTTCACATATTTTCTGTTGCAGAGCTGACGTGAAAGCTTTGGAGACTGTATGTGTCCGTGTGTGTGTGTGTGTGTCCGTGTGTGTGTGTCCGTGTCAGTGTGTGTGTGTCCGTGTCAGTGTGTGTGTGTCCGTGTCCGTCCGTGTGTGTGTCCGTGTCCGTCCGTGTGTGTGTCCGTGTCCGTCCGTGTGTGTGTGTCCGTCCGTGTGTGTGTGTCCGTCCGTGTGTGTGTGTCCGTCCGTGTGTGTGTGTCCGTCCGTGTGTGTGTGTCCGTGTGTGTGTGTCCGTGTGTGTGTCTGTGTGTGTGTGTCCGTGTCTGTGTGTGTGTGTCCGTGTCTGTGTGTGTGTGTCCGTGTCTGTGTGTGTGTGTCCGTGTCTGTGTGTGTGTGTCCGTGTCCGTGTGTGTGTGTCCGTGTCTGTGTGTGTGTCTGTCCGTGTCTGTGTGTGTGTTTGGCTGCGGGGAAGAGGTGGGAATACCTCATCCATGACATCCAATTTTCAGCCTTGGTCTTGCCCGATAGCATAGTACGCCTCTGAAAACAGACTTGCCGTGGAAGAATGCAAAGGCTAATTAGAAGACTTGTGTTCATTTCCTCGCCTGCTTTATGCCGTCTTTCTCTCTCTGAAACAGGTCTTTTGAAAATTGCCCAGTAAATGAAAAACCCATCTACCCTCTCCCTGGACATATCATACAATAAATGTTTTGTTAACCCTCATGTTGTCCTCAAGTCACATTTGACTAATTTTCAGTTTTTTTATCACAAAGAATGAGTCTTCGAAATAAACTGAAAATGTCAACGTTAGAAATATCAAATAACTTTGGAAAAAACATTTTTAAAAAAAGGACCCACTACATAGAAAAAATGACAAATGTCAGAAAATACAATAACTTTTTTTCATGGATGACAGGAAGACAACACAAGGGTTAAATGCAACTTGTTGCTGTGTATCTTTTGCACTATTGACCTACTTCTTTCTTGGTTACTGGCATTCAGTGCCACTCCCTTGTTGTGCATGTTTATCTTATGTTACAGCAGCAGGTTACCCATTGAAAAAATATCTATCTATCAATAGAAAATAAGCAACACATAAATGTATATTATGTAATATTACTGATGCATTGTGTATGTTGCATTTTACAGTTACTATTATAATAATGGGTAGTCATATCTACAGCAATGTAGATAAAATGTAAATGTTGTAGTGTCAGAAAACAGCCCAGTTTTAAATGTTGTAAATTGACAAAATATTTTTAAATGAAATGCCATTAATGCAAATCTTATAAAAATCCAATATAACAACTGCTGAGGGATTTGCAACATTCCTCATAATGGTCTTATTTAAGTATAGATATCTCATGAATATTATGGAAAAATCCGACAGTTAACTTGTATTTTGTCACAGTATACATTAAGAATGTGCGATGAAGAAGGGTAGCGCACACATTTTACACAAATTTGATGTGTGGTTTGTTGCTGGGGTGACATGCACGCTCCGCATGCCTGCACTGTGATTGGCTCGCCGTGCCGCTGCTCATAGCCATCATTCTCTGACAGTCCTGTAGCTAAACATGAGCGAAGAGGATCCGCTGCAAAAAAAACACTGTTTTGTACCAAAAAAGAAAAAATCTAAATCAGCTATTTGGGACTGTGTTGGCTACAAAAAGGAGCATGTTGACAAAAAACTGTTAAAAAAAAAAGTGTTGGCTACAAAACAAGGAAACGCCAGCAATTTGATAACTTAACATCAGCACCACAATGCTCTTCATGACGAATACAAAGTCAAATCTGGATGTCAACCAAAACAAAAAACTACTTGCGATGCCTTTGTCAGTGTGACACCAGAAAAGGCTCTAAATGGCCGTAAGGAATAACAGACGCAGTGACTTTTCATATCGCTAGAGATATGTTGCCGTTACACACTGCCGCCAAAAGAGGGATTTGAGAAAATGATCCAAACACTTGACACGCGGTATCTTATACCATCCCGCCAGAGGTGGGTAGAGGAGCCAAAAATTGTACTCAAGTAAAAGTACTGTTACTTCACAATAATATGACTCAAGTAAAAGTAAAAGTAGTCATCCAAATAATTACTTGAGTAAGAGTAAACAAGTGCTTGATGAAAAAACTACTCAAGTAGTGAGTAACTGTTGAGTAACGTCTGATTTATTTCTTAACACGAGCATCAATCAGACCGACAAAAATACAAAATAATCATCTTTAGGCAAATTATAGTTCATCCAATCAATAAAATAAATTAAAATTAACTTATTAATTACAAAATGGCTTAAGTGAAGAGACTTGAACACGTCCCGCGGACGCCGCTGAGATCGAGTATGGTCACGTGACTGCACAACAACGTGTGATTGGTGGAACACAGTCACGTGGTCGAGCCTTTAGCGGAAGTCTCTCTCTCTCTCTCTCTCTCTCTCTCTCTCTCTCTCTCTCTCTCTCTCTCTCTCTCTCTCTCTCTCTCTCTCTCTCTCTCTCTCTCTCTCTCTCTCTCTCTCTCTCTCTCTCTCTGTCAAAATAAAACATTAAAATGAGACGTACGCTGGGGTAAAAACGATGACGCGTAGAATACCAAAGAGGTAAAAAGAAAAGTAAGGAGCTCATTGTAGCCTGATGTAGCGGAGTAAGAGTACAGCTTCTTCTTCACTAATCTACACAAGTACAAGTATAGTGATTTAAAACTACTCCTAGAAGTACAATTTTTTCAAAAACTTACTTAAGTAAATGTAACTCGTTACTACCCACCTTTGCATCCCGCACATATTTTTCCCAAACTGCGATAAAGCAGCTGTATGAAATATGCAAATCCAAGATTGAGACTTTGAAATAAAAAGATGGCATCTTTCCCAGATACAGGATACATACTGCTAAGTACTACTCTGTTTAGGAGATTTTAATACTACTAAGTTTTATTTCAACTTTGTTTAGCCACGATTATGACGACAAACACTGTTTTACTTTGGCACTGAGGTTAAGAAAAAGACTCAAATAAAAGATTGTGAACCAAAATGCTTAAGTTGTTTTATAAGAAATGTATTTATTTTAAGCTATATTAATATAAACCAATCGGGGGGTTGGTGTAAAGCTGTAATGAAGCTTGTTTATTATTGAAATTATTATCATGAAATGGTGATTATTGACATTTAGTCTGGATTGATGGCTTGCAATATTGGAAATGTAGGGAACAATTGTATATAAATATTTTGTTCAAACAGGTTCTGATGCCCATTTTCTAGATGTTTCTCATTGATTTAAGTTGACTTTATTAATTTTTTTCAGGTTGTTAACATTTTTGCTTTTTGTAACCAGACAAGAAGCAGATTTTAAAGTGAGAAAATAAATCTGCAGCCTGCTTGAAACTGCTGTTGATTTCCCACTCTGATTTATATATCATAGAGGTGTGTGTGTGTGTGTGTGTGTGTGTGTGTGTGTGTAGCAGAGCAAAGTAGCAACTGATGTAACTAACTAACTAACCATGACCTGTTGTTTTTCTTCCATTTCATGAGCCTGTAGTGGCTTCGTTGATCACAACACATTATGCTCGTGTTGCTTTTGCATCTGCCAGATAATCCACAGTTAAATATTCATTCTGTAGCCTCAAGTCATTAGTGACAGCATCTTTGATGTAAATCCATTGTCTCTGTCGTTGGCGACTATAACTAAACCCAAATCAATAGTTTTCATCATCGTAATACAGCGGAAACATCCAGAGTTGTAATAAATATTATTTGGGAAATCTTTTTTTTTTTTTTTTAGAAATGTTGCCTCAGGACCCGCGATTCCTCATAGCTGATTTAGTGCTCTGCCTGTCGTCATCCGTCCCAAAGACCAAACAATATCTTGTTGCGGTCATCAGTTATTTCTGCACTTTGTCCTCGGAGGTTGCGGTGATGTTTGTGGGCAGGTGAACTGAAAAGAAGAACCTGTTGAGAACTGGTTAAAAGTAATACACCTGTAGATTAAACCTAATATAATCAGACTGTATGTTATCAGTAGCTGTTTAACCATTGACCTCAAAAATCAGTTTCTTTAATGTACTTCCAGGACAACATAAAGTAAGGCACAATGACACTCTCCTGCGTTTTTTTACTAACGTGTATTTGCTGTTTATTGAAATCCTTTGGAGTGCATGCAAATTATAAACATTTGTCCTAGAACATGTGTAGTACCCAAACCTATTCGGGGAGTAAAATGTGCCATGTGTAGCGTCTGTGCCGCAAGCTTGTACATTCAGGAAGTAAAATGAAGCAAAAACATCCTAGGGTTCAAAGTGTACTACAATGAGGAAGCCCTATTCATTCTAAGGTGTCTCTTTACTCCCAGACCTCCCTTTTGTAAGTAATCCCACATTCCCAAAGGCTCCGCAAATCATTTGCACAGGCTGTATAGGTTATGATTCTGCCAGGGTGCTGCACAACCCTGCTGGTTTGATTGATGCTAGCACATGTGGCACTTTAGGAAAGACAGACGGGGCTAAATACAGACACCAGGGTGGGGTATTACACCAGCCTCCAGCCAAATACTGTAAATTCTGGCTGTGACAAGTACACTTGCCCCCTCTATCAGCCACTTAATAAACTATTCAGATTTCTGGATATTTCCTAAGAAAAGACCCGGCTGAAAGAAAGTTAGACCCAGTCCCTGTTTTGGTTGCAGTTACGTTTCAAGCTCCAGCGCCTTACTTCATTCTACCTCAGATCAGAGATTATGCTTCTTTCTGTTTTTTAGAGGAAAGTCTTTCTTGGTCTCAGCACTTTCTTTAATGGTGATGGTATTTCACAACTGCTGCTTCAGGACAGAGAAGGTGAATTGAATTGAGGAAGTTATGTCTACCTATGTCTGTCACAAAGCGAGCTCAGGGATGATGCCTTCATGTTTTCTTGATGGGTTTCAATCAACCTCTTCAAATAGGAAAGAATGTGGAACTAAGGAAATGGGTTATGAATAAGCAGATGGCCTTCAGGCAAAGAAAATTATTATTCCGTAGTGCTCCAAAATTAGGAAATGGAAAGAGCCTGCTGTCTTTTTTTTCTTCCCCCTACTGTTATTTACGCACGCTCAAGATTGGAAAGAAGATTGGCAGTGAAGAGGAAGGGACCAACTCCAGTGGGCAAATGCTTCAGGCTGTAGGTCTCATTAGTGGTGGGAAAAGCGCTCAGAGAACCAAAAATACTGCTTCCAGGGTTGAATACACGCAGGATGTAAATGTTCCTGAACAAATTCTGAGATATTACAGAAAATACCTCGCCCCACACCTTGTTTTTTTTTAGTTTTTAAAAAGTCATAAAATGCACAAGTCGTCTGCACAGAAGTTGCAATTTATATATTCACTTTTTTTGCTTAAAGACTTGTCGCTTTACATGCTGCTCTGCTGCTGTCAGTATACTTTTTTTGAAGATTTCCAAAATATGTAAAATATGAAGAAAGTGTTTGGAGCCACAGGAAGTAAAATTGAAACGTCGACAAAGACACAAAATGTCAGTAATTTCCCCAGAGTTAAGATAGAAAAACCTGTTGCTAAGGCTGCTGCACAACTATTACTACATATAGAATATAATTAACCCTCGTGTTGTCTTCCCGACAAAATTGAAAATCAACACTTTTGTTGATGCTTTTCATCGATGTTTTTAACTTTTGATGCTTGTCACTTTTTTGACGTTTTCAACACTACGTAACACTAACTTATTAACTTTAATTTTACAATTATTTTTGGAATTTATGGTCCATAAACCTCATTAATAGGAAATTATACCTAATGTTTGAGTTAGAAAAGCAGAAATTAGGAATTATTGAGACTAAAATTAAAGGAATGGATGTTGATGATAATCACAGACTGGAATATGTCAACTTTTACTCAATACTATTTCAAAAACACTTCCATTTGTTTACAAATGCTATAAAATTGAATAAGACGCCCCAAAATTAATGAAAGTAGAGATTTGTACTTGGCAAAGAGAGTTGTGTGGAATCAATCATGTTATTTTGGGGAATTAAAAAGAACATTGATATAGGACAACGGGTCAATTTGACCTGTGGACAACACGAGGGTTAATTATGTTTTAATCAATTTTCTAAAGAATTTCTTTGTCATTTTTCCCAGTGTTTTTTATGTTTTTGTCACTTTTTCCGATTTTCTTTTGGTCACTTTTTCAGCATAAAAAAACAGTTTTTATTCATTTTTTCCTGCTTTTTCAGTAGTTTTTTTTTTTCCAACATTTGTCACTTTTTTCAACGTTCTTTTCTGATATAGAAAGTTTTTGTAAACCGGTCAAATTTGACCCGAGGACAACACAAAGGTTAAACAGGCCCAATCATTGATCATGGAATATTAACTTGGAAATATTTAAACTTCAAGCACTAAGTAGATATTACAATTAAGAATACAGCTTATGTAAGATCCAGTTATTAATCTTCAAAGTAAATTAAAATCTAGTGTAGCCCCAAATCAAATTGATGCCATAGTAACAACACAAGCCATGTGGTGCCACCAAACTCGTGTTTTCCAAGTCATTCCTTATTCACACACATGCATACGCACAGAGATGATGCACCATATGCTTTGCACATATGTGTTAGAAACCGAGCAGAAATTGAACATGACCTATTTAAAGCCCTGCATGTAAAATGAACTCAGTTACAGACACAAGCTGGAAAGAGAAGAGGACTACAACTGGGATTAGATCCTCATCTGGGAACGTTACCAAGCCAGAATTTAGTTAAAGGGCATTTTCGCAGGTATAAAAATGCTTTATGTGTGTGTGTGTGTGTGTGTGTGTGAATGCAGAAGTAAGCAAAAATATGGGCGCTGAAACAAAATGCTGCTCATTTTTAGTCATTAGTCTAGCTCTGAAAAACCAGAAGAAACTTAAATAGCTCATTTCCTCCCCATGCAGCTGCTAATGTTATGTCACACTGCTTTTTAACAACTTTACATGGCTTAAGGAAAACTTCACACAACACATTCGTTTTAACAGTTTACCACACAGAAGGGGCAAAATGGGCTATTTTTATTATGTCAGAATGAGGATTTTCAAACCGTGTTGCATTCAGAGATTGGGCTGAAGTCCGATTTTGAAGTTGTGAAAATTTATCAATTTCTACCTTGGTCAGCAGTGGTCTTATAGTAGGAGTTTCTGGAGTTTTTAACTACAAACTGTCTGGAAACATTCATTTGGAATTTTGTAAAAGGATGACATAATATCACAATATGATTTTACCTAAAATTGGTCAACAATAGTTTATACCCCAGCCCTTTTTGCAGTAGAAAGATACTGAATTCATTAAGACTGAAGCAGGCTTATATTATTATCATTTCTGATTCTCTCGGTTTGATAAATATATTTAGCGATATTTTACAATGAAGCCTCCTTTTTCTGATTTGCTCTCCCTGTATTGGTTTCAAATTAAAAGTTTCAGTGGACGGAGCAATTATTTCAAAACAAAGATGTAAGACATTAGCAGCACCGAGTTTTCCATACACTACGTAAAATGTAGTTCTACATTTTTCTTGTGGCACAGAAAAAGTAAGGCTGGAACGTAACAGACTTTAACTAACCTTAGCAAGTTACGAGTCCGTTCAGATGTCATTTTTATTCAACACAAAAGCTGACGTTACTTGTAGAAAAATCCCAATAAAAGAGTTGTCATTTCTATAAGTCGAACCTTTACAGATGTATCGCTCTCACACCTGCATTTTGCCAATTTTGTGGTCATTTTCCCAGCATTTTGTTCATGAATGCACATTGTTAGCTTGTGTATTGGAAGAAAGATGATGTCCCCGTTTTTAATGTTGCATTCAAAGCTCCGATTGACTGGTTGATTATTTTTCCTTATAGTTGAAACTGGCATTAATGAGCACTCAAAGCCTATTTATATCGATCAATAAACCAATCTGGAAAAATCTGTTTTTGCAGTCTTAAAAAACGGGGGGAAAAACAGTGTTGGAAAGCATTTTTCACAATAAATCTAATTATACATATCTTGCTTTAACCATAACAGGTTAGCTTTGCTTGCCAGTGGCGTTTTCGTCATGGGACTGAATTGGTAAAACCTCATCAGGTTGAACCACTTCTGTTGATGCTAAATTAGACTTATGCAGCAGGAAATGGTGCACGGGACGAAGCATTTTACTGTAATTGTGATGCGTTTGACTCCCGATTGCTCAGCACCAATCTGGCCCGCTGTTCCCTTCAGCTCTGCAGCTGTCAGAGTGAAGATGAGCGTCAGGTCTGCTAACAGACAGACATGTCCAAATTCAGCTGTTTTTGTTTTCTCCCCTGAAGGACTCTTGCATGCCTGCTGTCTTTCTGTTTTTGTCTGGTGCTGTGAGCTCACCTCGATCAGACAGGCAGAGCAATAAACCCAGCGCTACACCTGCTGCTCTACGATGACACTGACAATAACTTGTCTCTGTCCGCGCTTCATGATGAATCACATCTTCTCGGCTCCTCCCAAAAATACACCCTCAATCAGGGAAGCGGATAACCTTTTCCTTAAAAGGAAGGGAACATTTAAAACCAAAAAAAAAAATACATGTAAAGGTCAAGTGGTGGCCAGAACGAACGCATCCGGTGATGTCAGCAACAGTTTCTATGGCAGCAAGCTTGGACAGGAGTGGGAGTTTTTCATTAGAGCAGGGCTGGATTAATGGCGGAGGGCGGGGATGTGTGTCTGCCTGGCCAGACGCACATCCTGAATGATCTCGTAGTGCAGCGTTTGAAATACGACTCAGGAACAATGTTGTTTGCTGCTCATCTTGTGTTAAGTCAGTCTTATCTCCTTAACTTGTTTCCTTTTTAATTCTTCTTCTTTTTTGTTTCTGTGACAAATTCTATATTTAACTCTTAACTGTTGCTTCTTGAATAAGTAGCAGGATTTCCCAGCTTGTCTTTTGCCTCAGCAACTCGACTCGTTAGCAGAATGATGTATTAAAACCGAGGCTCAAGGGGGCTGATTTAATTTAAGTGATGCCTCCGGGGTTGATTTAGCGCATGGTTCGCTGGAGCAGGCTCAGGTGTGCAACTCAACACTCCCTCTACAGCTCCAGTATTTTGCTGGAGAATGACTCAGTGCTACAGCGACAAAACAAAAGCCGAGACGGCTGCTCAACAGGAGCAAGACAGCCAGTCAGCTTCTGCAACGTCAGCCTAGCCCACCGGGGCAGAGGAGCCTCAGTGCTGTCATCAGATTTGTTGAATCAACCCAGTCTATCGGAGAGCGTCGGTGCTGGTGATTTGACGAGGATGATTTAGAGAGGTGCGGTGCTGGCTCAAGGCGTATAATGTTGGTCAAGAGTCTCCCGCTGCCTGCCTGTGGATATACTTAGTCTGTCTATGTGTGTTAATCATGGATTGGATGCAGTGGAGCCTTATATCCCCACCGTCAGGAGGCGCCTGGCCTGCTTTGCCTCAGGACTTGAATGAGACGCTGGCTCTGACCACGGCTCTGGGTTACAGTTTGTTAGCCTGTGAGACATGCATGCTGAGCTGCTGCTTTGATCCTGTGAGTATGTCCAGCAGGCAGCTGAGGTTTAGGGCTAGAGATGATTGATGAGTATCTATTAAAGGATTTATTTTTGCTCATCATGAAATGTATTACAATTGTGGACATTTCTGTACCTTGTTGACTCATGCAGCCCCTCTTTTTCTTCTGTTTCTTTGCCAGTAAGCTTGAAAAATGAAATGACATGGGTCATCGCTTTTAAACGTTGAGTTTTGTTTTAGAAGATTTTTGCAATGATTGTTTTCTTGATTATGCTGTCTGTGTAACTGTAATTGTGGTTCAGCAACATGCTCTTTGCTGTTGAGCCATAATAAGCCACTGTCTTGTTTCCTGGCTGATCTACAAACACTTGTTCTAACAGGCTATATTGTCAGATAAGCAAACACGACTTGTAAGCACAATGTTGTGCCTTTTTATAATGGTCGAAGCACCTTCTCAGTTTTTTCAGCTTGTTTGGTGAAATGAGCGAAAGTTTATTCAACAGAGATGCTGATAGAACTGAAATTGCGCTAATAAACTATGTAGGAAAACATAAAATATAGATTAAATAATACAATTACATTGTAAAGTAACTTATTACTGACAAGATGTAAAAGGACATATACGTACAACAGTATAACTTGTGATATCCCTTAACTGTTTTAACTGTTTCCTTAAGCAGGTCAATATCATATCAAACTTTAAATGACTAAAAACATTAATGTTTATAATATGTCAGTTTTGTTTTAATACAAAATCTGTTTCACTGTGGTCTATTTTCCTCCTCCCCAATTTCACTGGCAGGTTA
Source organism: Etheostoma nigrum (assembly GCA_029931835.1). Classification (NCBI taxonomy): domain Eukaryota; kingdom Metazoa; phylum Chordata; class Actinopteri; order Perciformes; family Percidae; genus Etheostoma; species Etheostoma nigrum. Next base: position 25,724,733 of record CM057248.1, read on the forward strand.
AAATGTACATGTGAATTTGTCAGTGTAATATGTTGTATATTATAATTTTATATATTGTATTATAATGGGTTATAATTACTAGAACACTCAGTACATTAATGAATTCATAAGTACAATGTCCGCTTACATTGACATCTATGATTAATTAATGCATTAATGTCTTTTCACAGGAATCCGCCAAGGTTTCAGACCTCAACCCCAATGCGAAAGCATGGGCCAACCACATGTTTAGCCTGGACCACAGCGGGAGTGCGGACACCACAACTGCTGCCCTGCAGCCATGGAAGGAAGGCTGCGATAGTTCGGCCGACCCCGGCCCAGAAGGTCAGCCAACCATTTTGGGACGCACAATGTGTCTTTTGGTCATTTCAGCTAATTAAACTAAATATAAATGCACTGCATCTGCAATACACGTGAGAGTAGTAAGTCATCAAAAGTAATAAAGTAGTAAAACGTAGATTCAGATAGCAGTTAAAAAGATTCCTGCTACTTTTTAATAATGGGCTCTTTATTAGATTGTCAAAGTATTGAATACATGACGTCCATTAAAGATGCAAGTGGTAGAATAAAACTCCCATTTAAAGAAGAGTGGGACCTCTTTCTGCAGCTCTTCTTCTTGGTCTAGTGCCACCTATCAGGCAAGCATGTATGCACTGGCTTCCTGCTGTAACATTTACCAGTACTAATCATTTAAAAAGAAAATCAATATCCGTTTAAGTGTTGGCTATATTTAGAATATCTTCACGTCTTTACCTTGCTGTCACAGTCCTTTACAACAGGGAACTGAAGCTGGTATCTCTGCTCTCTTCACTGCCTAGATCGGTTAGTTTGTCCGTGGTATTGTGTGACTGTAGTGTTTTTAAAGGGTTAGTTCAGGTTCAGTAGACTGTCAGCTCTTGTGTTCTGCAAGGTCCAGCTACTGGTTTTGACATAGGAGCCTGGTGGCTTTTAAAAGAGAATAGATGAGCGCTTTAGTTACCCGTCAAAAAAGGCAGTTTGATGGCAATGTCCATCCATCCATCTTCATCCGCTTATCCGGTATCGGGTCGCGGGGGGAGCAGCTCCAGCAGGGGACCCCAAACTTCTCTTTCCCGAGCCACATCAAGGTCTGTCGAAGCCCCTGACCTTCGCCGCCACCCATTTGACAGCGCACCCGACCCCACTGGTTCCTCCCACAGGTGGTGGGCCCATGGGCTGGAGAGAGAGGTGCCAGGTAGCTTCTTCGGGCTGTGCCAGACTAGAGTGCGGATCGGGCCGGATTTTTCTGTCCGAGCCCGGCCCGTGTTTGACAGTCATTAAGATATTTATGTCCGAGCCCGACCCTAGCCCGACACAGTTAAAATCGCATTTGTTTCTCATACTAATGACACATTAGTGTCATGCCGCTTTTATTAAGCAATTGTAGGAAGGCATTGGGAAATGTCAACAGATGAGCGCATCAATGCACAGCTGACTTTCCTTCGTTTTCAATAGTTTTAAAATCTCCTGCGGCCAACTTCTTTTTAACATCTTCCATCGTTGCGCTGCCACATGTAGCTTAATACGCACGTCTTTGGTTGTCACAGCACACAGGAAGACGGATGTTAGGGTAATACTTGACATTTATTTTAAGCTGTTTTAAATTCAAAATGTTCAATGCCTTATCGCGCTGATGTGACCGAGCCCGACCCGAACCCGAGCATCCTTTCTAAAAATCTGTCCGAACCCGGCCCGACCCGTCGGGTCCCGTCGGGCTCGGGTCGGGTATCCATCCTCTATGCCAGACCGGTCTCCGTGGCAAACCCGGCCACCAGGCGCTCGCTGACGAGCCCGCTGTCTGGGCCTGGCTCCAGACGGGGGCCCCGGGCTTCCTCCGGTCAGGGTCCCTCGATCTCTTCCTCGTTTTATCATAGGGTTTTTTAACCATTCTTTGTCTGGCCCCTCACCTGAGACCACTTTGCCATGGGAGACCCTACCAGGAGCACAAAGATCCAGACAACACAGCCCTCAGGTTCATAAAGCGGTTAAACTGATGTTTTTGTTGTTTTTAGGTGGTTTAGCCGCTGCCTTCGTTAACAGCAGTATTTGTTTTTATCTTCTGTGTCGGTTCTCCTGTCAGCTTCTATAAACTCGGAGAATTCTTTTTCTTAAATATCCGCTTTTAAGGTCTTGTGAAAAAAAAGTGGATTTCTTGGAGTTGTATTGGTATGAAAGTAACAGATGTGTAAGAACTTAAAGCCCTTGCGATGTTTTTGTGTTACAATGCTGTAGACTAGAGTAATGGCGCGTGTGGCCAGAATATCATAGTTAATAAAAATGCAGCGTAGTGACGATACACACATTTCATACACACCACGTGTGTAACTCCGTTGACCCGCCATTTGACCCCGTGCTGGACCATTCATAATGAATCAGCCGTCTCTCTGTGAGTAGGCCTTGCATACGTCCATCGCACTCTCCCTAGCTCTTTTAATCCGCTATTGTTGAAAACAAGTGACTTTTTCTTCTTCTTCTTTTTTTAACCCTTGTATGGTATTCGGGTCAAATTGACCCATATACACCCAGTATACATTGTTCAAATCAACGGCCTTACCTTATTTCCTGTGATAAACATGTATTCCTGACTCAATTCTGAACATTATTCTGGATATGACCACTTGTGTTTTTTCCATAGTGGATTTTTAACATGAACTATAACCTTATGACAAAAAATTAACCCTACTTCCATCTTTAATTGTGTGCTAGTAGAGACTGATTGCATTCCCTAAACATATGTTATCTCAATTGTTGGAATTGAGATAAAGACAATATTTGTTAATAGATTATGAAATAAAATTTTATTTCAGAATTGTTTAAAAAAACAAATAAGTCACGAGTCAATTTGACCCGAGGGAAACAAGACGGTCCTGAAAGTGACAACCCAAGGGTTAAATATATCCTAGGCTATCTATTTCAGATATTTATTTACATGTGTTGCAGCAGAATGTATGTACAACTTCAACATAAGAGAAATGTGGCACAATATGGATGTGAATGCAGAATAATAACCTTTGTGACAATAAAATTTATTTTGGTTAAAATCAACAAATAATTGTGATAATTAATCGTGATCTCAATATTGATCAAAATAATCGTGATTATTATTTTTAATCGTGCAGCCCTAACAATATATCTGTAATAATCTAGTAGTCTTGTTGTACTTGGAAACCCATTATTACACTTTCCGGCCGGCATCTGTCCATTATCGTCACTTTTCTCTTCATGTCGAGACGCCTCTTAAATCATTCATACTCAATTTGGTGTGAGCTATGAATATTCCACTCACAGTCACTGTTCCCTTCATACAAATGTTCCCTTCATACAAATGACCGTAATTACTCACTTTAATGTGCCAAGGCAAGTTATAGCCAACGCAGAGGCAACAAGGATATGGTTGTGAAACAGAAATCATTGATTGGTCTGCATTTGACTCTGATTGATGCCCTGGTCAATTTCATCTCCTACATCTGCAAGGACATTTATGGAAAATGAATTGCATAAAAGTGGCGATGTAATAGACTTATTGTGAATTTGCCGTCAGGGAAGGATACTTTTTGTTTTCCTCAGCACTTTGAGTTGCCAGTTCCTCCTCGTTACTCAATGTCACTATAGCTACATGTGTTGGAAATAACAGCACCTGCAGATGGGAGTTGTATATGTATCTATATCTCACCACCGTATTTAATTATGTGTTGAATTCTGGTATTTAAAATTGAAGCTTCCAACATTTTAACCTTACTACAATCCCCACTCTCACACTTTTCCTTTTAACATTCATACTAGTTTTCAATTTGTTTTGGATCACCATATTTTGGTTTAGTTTCCATGTCCAAAAATTTGACAATCTTAATAAAAGGTAAATTTTTTTCAGGTGATATTAAATTAGTTGCATCCTCATTTGACAACTCCCTTTACAAGCTGTTCCACTATATTTTGTGTGTTAGAATCTTTTTAAAAAATCTAGTGAATTAAATACAATTTTTGAAATAAAAATATAAGTGTATAACATCCATGTGCACTTTCTCCTTTAACCCTGGTGTTGTCTTCACCTTCTGGACCCTCTTGTGTCCCTCAGGTCAAATTAACCCGAGACTTATTTGGGGTTTTAAAAACAATTCTGAAATAACATTTTACTTCATAATCTATTAACAAATATAGTCTCTCAATTTCAAACAATTGAGATAACATATATGTTTAGGGAATGCAATCAGTCTCTACTAGAACACAATTAAAATGGAAGTTTTTTGTCAAAGTTATAATTCATGTTAAAAATCCACTATGGAAAAAACACAAGTGGTCATATCCAGAATAATGTTCTGAATTGAGTCAGGAATACATGTTTATCACAGGAAACAAGGTAAGGCCGTTGATTTTCAGGTAGAAAAAATGTAACTTGGACCATTTTTCTTTATGTAAAAAATTTGAAATGGGTCAATTTGACCTCAATACCACACAAGGGTTAAAAACCTCCCTCTCTTACCCTGGAAATCCAGAGTTCTCGCGAGAGCACATTGGAATTTCCCGAGCGATACTCTGGCATCGAGTAATGCTGCTCATTAACTATGCAGTTGCAGCCGAGCTGCACCAATCACATCGGTGTATCTGATGTAGGCGGGGCCAGAGGCGAGCTGCACTGCTCTGTGAATTGTTGTGATTGGTTGTAGTCTTATCCAATTGCGTGCAGTGAGATTTTCACATCTCCCCGCCCCTTGACATGGGCAACTTTCATTACTCAATGCCAGACGTTTAATCTTTAGGCTTTGGGTCTGGATTTCCAGGCTATCCCTCTCTAAAGATTAGTCTTAGTCTGTGTCTGTATTAACTTTGTATTCAGCGTTGCTCTTTTAAAAGTCATCCTCTTAAAGAGAAATTAGATCAGATCGTTTTCTCTAGAATACATGAAGAGATGTCTGCAGTTTTTAGACTGTTTTGAATGTGAAGGGATGTCTGGAGGATTAACTTGGATGTCTCAAACAGTTACACAGCAGGTAATTGCAGGTTTACTAACTGCACAAACTAGTGTGACAATATGACGCACACAGGGATTACCTGCCAGTCAAACAGTGCGGAGTTAACCTGCAATGGTGACTGATGCCGCTCTCAAGAGATTAAAGTCTTGCTATTTATTTCCAAACAATCAAAGTTCAAATGAATTGCTTCCTGCGTGTTGGAGAGACGGTTGTTTGTCTTTGAGTCTTTATTGATCCGGCTCTATATATTGTATGTGAAGAGTAACATAATACAAAATGATGTACGTGGCATTGAAATCATTGTATGAACAAGTTGGCTCATGAAATGGCTTGTTAAATGTATGCTTTACCAGTTTCACATCAGAGACGGATCTTTATTTGTCATTTCCAGTGTTTTTATAAGTGTCATGTTGCTCCATCTCCCTATTTTTTGATCTATTTCCTGCTTTAATTTCCCCACACACTAAACACTTCGTCAACACTCCCTGTTGTCTTTATTTAATTGTTTAAACTGTTTCATTCTGCAACCCTAATTAAGTCAGTACAACAACCTGATTATGTCAGACTCTCTCTGTTCATCTTAGTTTGCCCTCTTTAAGAACAACACCGGTTTAATTGACTGCAAAAATTATGCGAAATTATTGTGAGATTTCTTTTCCTTACACCATTTAGCAATTATTCTACCTCTCTTTGTTGATTTTCCCAGGCTATGAAGCCAGTGAAGACCAGGCTTTCAAGGAGCCCCTTCTAACCGACCCAGATGAGCCTCCACCGGTGCCAGTAATGCTGGACGAGCCGGCCCCCGTGGCATCCGTCACCCTGGAGTGCTCCGAGCCAGCCTACACAGAATACCCCGAGCCTGGGCAACCAGGGCGCACAGGTGGGCTGGTTAGTGATTGGCTGTGGGCTGGCTGCAGATCAGTGGGGATTAGCCATGTGTCTACAAAGTCCGGAGCCTTTGTGCAGCTCCCACCCGTACTCTGTATGTGTGGTTGGTTGTGTGGGCACCCAGTCAGGGACAACTGGACAATAATTAGTCTAATGGTTTGAATCAAAACCTGGACCAACATGTCATGTGGTTCTGTAGCTTTTCAGTAAAGCAAACAGGATTTATGTTACTCTGTGTGCTTTGTTGCTGCTGAAGTAGAGAGATGAAATCAATTTTTTTTTTAACATTTTTTTATTAATGTGATATTGTTTTTAGGGTTTTCTAAAGGTTTAAATCGCAGTAACAATATTAATCAACGATAAATAAACAGATATTAAAGCATTCTCAGTTCTGCTGCTTTCAGTATTCTGGTAAAATAAAACAAACTGCTTGTTGAATTCAAAACAAATTAAATTAAATCATTTCAACATTATTTTATTGAGAACATTGAATTAAATATAAAAGGCGCCACTAAAAAAAAGAGTTGACAGTTATATTTTGAAGTGCAGTTTTCTACTTAGTTTTTTTTTCTTTTTGCCTAAGACAAATAATGTCTTTAGTGATGTGTTTATACGTGAGTTGATATTGCGAGGATAATTAAAACAAAACAATATACTGTGCAACCTTAATTTAATGGGATTTTTTTTGTGTGTGTGGGGAAAGTACCTTCAATGTACCGAGTTGTAAATCCCCTGTCGAGCAGTAATGGCTCTTTTATTTTCTTGGTAGTTGGGATAAAATGGCATCATGTTGTTAAGATCTGTGCTCAATCTCAAGCAGCAGAGTTTATAGACTGGAAGCGTACAGTGACCATTTAAGAGCTTTTTGTTGTTTGTTTTATTTATGGCAGCATTAAAGTTTAATAGACCAGTAGCAGACAATATCCGGGACAAGACATGTCTCTAAATGCCCGCTAACCTGAAAGAAATGTCAATACTACCAAAGCTGGGAGGCGTAGTGTCAGCAAATGTTATAAAAAAAAACGTTGTACAAGTACAATAGTTTAATGATCAGCTGCAGATTAACCTGAGCTCAGGTTGATCTATGGAGGCTGGCAAATAAATGGAGATTCAAATGTGTATATGAGCCGCTAGTACAGCTCCGAAAGTTGTGCATCAGAAGAAGATGGCTAAATTAATTTCTTTAACAAATTAAAAATGTGGGCGCCTGGGTAGCTCACCTGGTAGAGTGTGCGCCCATATACAGAGACGCAGCGATTTCAGCTCATACCTGTGGCCCTTTGCTGCATGTCATTCCTCTCGCTCTCTCTCTCTCTCTCTCTCTTTCTCTTCTCTCTCTCTCTCTCTCTCTCTCTCTCTCTCTCTCTCTCTCTCTCTCTCTCTCTCTCTGCTTTCATGTCTTCAGCTGTCCTATAAATAAAGGCCTAAAATGTCCAAAAAATTAATTTAAAAAAAAAGCGAGTATGCAACCAGAACCACTTTTTCCCTTGATGTGTAAATTTGCTTTAAAAAACAAAGGTGGTTAACCTGAAATTACACTGGTTGAGGTTTTGTAAAATACAATATGAATACACTTGTGTGTGTGTGTGTGTGTGTGTACTTTTTAGCATAAGTAATCCTTGAAATATCCTATGTTTCTGCGCTTCCTTGTCCTCATCCTGCTTTAAATTCAGTTTATTTTTCCCCGCCTTCCATTTCTTTCTGTTTTAATTGAATGTTTTATTCCCAGGGTCAGGGATTAGTTAAGGTGCTCCTTTTTAATTTACCAAAACATTTCCACCCGTGTCAGCAGGCAGCGATCCCCCGCAGGAGAGTTCCCAGGAGGGCTTGAGGGAGCACCTGAAGAAGACCTTGGAGTTCTGTCTGTCCCGGTGAGTTCAGTAAAACCTGATGAGGATCTGGGCGTGGTGTCAACACGAGTAGGTTTGCTTACACGGAGGTTTCAGCAAGTTGTGTTTCTTGGAAACCAAGACACTGAATAGTGAGGTTAATCATTCATGTTCTCTAAATTATAGATTGTAGTCATTGTGTATTATTGGTAGTTCTTTTCTTTGGACTATCAGCGTCCTGTTTTTTATTCTTTAAAGAAATTCTCAAAATATTGAAGCATTTTCTCTACAATACATCAGAAGAAGGAAGGAGAACATTTTATACTAAACCGCAAATTGTAGAGGAATATTTGATTTTATGTACAACAACACTTCTCATGTTGTCCAGCAGCTGTTTCACACTTGTTAATGGGGGGAAAAATATCTTAATGCCTGTCGGGCTCGGGTCGGGTTCGGTTACTGCTCTGTCGGACGCGGGCCGGGCTCGGACAGAAAAATCCGGCCCGATCCGCACTCTAGTGTGTATATATGTGTGTGTGTGTGTGTGTGTGTGTGTGTGTGTATGTATATATATGTGTGTGTGTATATGTGTGTGTGTGTATATGTATGTGTGTGTATATGTATATATGTATATATATATATATATATATATATATATATATATATATATATATATATATATATATATATATATATATATCTCGTCATATCAGATTTTTAGCCAAATATTTGCATCGGTATCTGACTTAAGAATCTTTTATCGGTCGGGCTCTACTAGCAATCCTGTTTATGTTTCATGTAATGCCTTAGTTGTATATTTCTTACCTTAATTTTGGTGTCTATGTTTCAAAGCCGTCTCCCGCGGTGACGGTTTTGGTGGAGCAAGAAAGCAAACGTGTTGACTACAAACTCCATCAACACAACACTATGTGCAGTTAAACTGGACGGGCCCAATAACCTCTGAATAGTTCTCCATGTCTCCCCCTAGTTCTATTATTATAATTATTTTTAGTTATTTAACTGTCTAGTAAAGTTTGTTAAAGCGCAATCCACATGTTTACATGTGTTTATTATAGTAAATAATCATTTAATTACTACTAAGTGTGGTAAAGCCACATATTTGTTTTTATATTTCTGCAATCTGCACTTTAGTTTCTGTGATTTGTTTCTGACTTTCATATGAATGGTGGTTTCCCCCAGACTCCGAAACTGTGGTTTAAGTAGTTAAATAAAAGATATACTCTGTGTGTGTGTGATAATAAATTCATGCTAATCACCTAATTTCCAGGATCTAATCTTGTGGTGTTCATACTATACAATGATTTATTGCTTGTCCTCGTTGAATAATTCAGAAACTTAAAAAATAATCGCAATTTAAATTGCGATCACAATATTTTGGTGGAAAACAAATTGCAATTAGATTATTTTCCAAAATCGTTCATCCCTACCACCAATCAGGGCATTGGAGAGAGGGAGAGATGTAAATAAGTGAAATAAAATTAATCAAATGAATATTCTCACCGAGACAGCCCATTGTTCCATGAGCAGTGCTTTCGTGTATGTAATTAGCAATGTTTGCTAACAATCCATTACTAGATTTAATTAAATTTAAGCGACATAGTATTCATTTCATGAAGACTAATCAACTCGAAGCACAGTTGTCTCCTCTCTGTCTGTGGGAGTCAGGCGTGGTCTGAATGAAGGCTTTATCTCATACTGTCGAAGGCCTCTGTGCTGCTGGTTTAGTTGCTGGTTTGGAGGAAATCAGGGCCTCACAAAGTTTGGCTCGTCGGTTTTCCCCTCATCATCAAGTATAGTTTACTGTTCTGGTAGCTTCTCCAGAACTACTGCTACAAAAAAATAAATAACCAAAACAAAATGGCAGCCAGGAGACATACAGGAGAGACCAAGGCCAGGAGGACTGAACGTTTGCTCATGAAATACTTAGAAAATATGTTTCTAGAAAGTGAAACCATCAACATCTACATAACATTTCCTTTGAACTTAGTTCCCAGTTGCATAAGCAGCCAGGGGTGTAACAGATGTAGACTGAAGTATCTGAGAGTTTCACTGGTTCACATCCCCATATTTGTTACCTTTTGGGCTTCCCAAACAAGGTGGCTTAAAGTGCCCATATTATGAAAATATCCCTTTATCTGAGATATGGGGTGTTATTTTGTGTCTTCAGTGATTCCACCCGCTTAAACACTTGGGGTTAAAAACTACCCATGCTGTTTTGAGTGAGATCCGGTTTCTGAATGTCCTCTGTCTTCAGTCTCTGGTGAGCTGTTCAACATCTGCACGGCTTTCTACGTCACTAGCTGACACAAGGTGGTTAACAGTAGCATGCTAGCTCGTTCTCAATGGCAAAACACTGCTACAACACCCACTAGTTGACCATAATCTCCAAAAGAACTACTTCCTGTCCCTGTTCTACTTCCTGTCCCTGTTCTGCAGGTATTCCACTAGTGTCCCTGGTCTAGATGAAGTCTCCCAGCTAATACTGCCTTGGATTGACCAAAGCTGGAGAAAGAGTTATCTAGCTGATGGGATCTTACCGAGCTACTGAGCATGTGTGACTCCCAACAAAGATAGTATAGAAGTGAGATGTCTCACTCTGGAGCTAAAACAGAGACCTGAACACACAGGGTGAAAACAGGATCTGCAGCAATGTGTGCAGTACAACAAAAATAGGGTGTTTCTTTTTGAATGAAATCATGTAAACCTTCTTGTACAACCTCAAAACACTATTGTGAACCTGAGAATGAGCATGATATGGGCCCTTTAATGCTACATTAGATGTAGAGTGCAGTTTAACAAGACACCTCTGAGGTGAGGACACTGCAGGTGGTAATCAGAGAAGTGCACTAAACTTAATCTGTGTAAATAACGGTTTAGTTTCACATTGGCACATGTCACCTAAGCTAACCACCTCTGTCTCCTCTCTTCTATCAGGGAGAATCTGGCCAGTGACATGTACCTCATCTCCCAGATGGACAGCGACCAATATGTGCCAATTGTAACGGTGGCCAACCTGGACCACGTCAAAAAGCTCAGCACTGACATGGAGCTGATCGTGGACATTTTACGATGTGAGTAAAAGTTATGGTTAATTGTTTGCCTTATTGTCCACTTGATGATTTTACCCACCAACTAGAATCCTGGGAGTTAAACCCGGACCTTTTAATGCTGATGTTTACCTGCTCTGGAGGCTGTAAATACGAAACTAACCTACCAGGATTGGAGATTTTTTCTATCAGCATGTGGTTGAGGTTGATTTCCCAGGAGAGGCTGTTAAAGTGCATTCAGCAGAGTCTTACCTGCTTGAGTTTGATTTAATCCGCATACTTAATTTACTACGTAAATGAATCCTGTCTGGCTTGAAGCGGCACTCTCATTTGGCACAGTGCCAGGATAAACAACCAGGATGTAACTTATTTGTGCTGCTGTTAGGCCTCATGTATAAGTTTTTCATCTTTTTCACTTGGGTTTTAGGCATCCGGGTTAACACTCACGGATTCTTTACAGTTTAAAACACTAAGTTTGCTTTCACACCTACCTTGTTTAGTCCGGACTTTCTGACTTTTCAGTGTGATCTGAAATCCAAATTACAAGTGTAAAACCTCCCTTTGACAACAGATCAAATTGAAACGTGATCCAGTTAGTTTCTAGTGTGAAAGCACTTTTTGTCAGACTTTTGTAACCGGACGCACCAGAACCAGCTGAGAAGAACCTCATTGGAAACTTTTTTGGGGGAAATTCTTCCTTAAAATAATACCTGGTAGGCGATTGGTGGAACCATCTGTCTGTCAGGTCCACCATTGTTGTTTTGAAAATGCAGTCCCAGCCTTCACACACACACCTAAACCACAGCCGTAGCTGAAGTAGCTTCTCACCAGACACTGATTGGTTTGGTCCGCTGCCGTTCGGACACACACACATTACTCTGAAACCTGACGAGATGGATTTTCATGTGATGTTGATATTGCAAAAATTAGGGCTGTCCTCGACTACAGAAATTCTTAGTTGACTAACACTTACATGATTTTAATAGACAGAGCTTTGAGAGGTGGTTAAGACTAGAAAATCATGATATAAATGTAGTTAATTAACCATCTGTAAAACTGGGTTTCTACACCATTAATCCTGCAAAAGCACCACTTTAAATCTTGTGCTCACCAGAAATGTGCTTATAAGTTTCTTGGAAATGAGTAATAAAGCATAAAAAATGACTTGTCAACTAAAGAAATCTTAGTCGACTAATACCAAAACCACAGATTAGTCGACTTATCGAGGGGACAGCCCTAGCAAAAATCTAGCTGCCGTGCAAGGTACGGACTTTCGGACCAATTACAGGACGTTTGGGCGGGATATCGTCAGGTTACAAGAGTAGGAAACCCCTTACAAGGAGTAGCTCAGCGCTTAGTGTGTACAGAGCAAGTGAGTGGTCGAGCGAGAGAGACACTGTGATGAGCTCAGGGAGACAGCTGTTGGCGATTGGAGTTGTTAAGTGGGTAGTAAATTAGTACTGTTTTTGGGGAGACGCAGCTCACATTAGCGATGACAACAAAACGTATACAGTGGGTACGGAAAGTATTCAGACCCCTTTAAATTTTTCACTCTTTGTTTCATTGCAGGCATTTTCCAAAAATCAAAAAAGTTCATTTTATTTCTCAGTAATGTACACTCAGCACCCCATCTTGGACAGAAAAAAACAGAAATGTAGAAATTTTTGCAAATTTATTAAAAAACAAAAACTGAAATATCACATGGTCATAAGTATTCAGACCCTTTGTTCAGTATTTAGTAGAAGCACCCTTTTGATCTAATACAGCCATGAGTCGTTTTGGGAAAGATGCAACAAGTTTTTCACATCTGGATTTGGGTATCCTCTGCCATTCCTCCTTGCAGATCCTCTCCAGTTCTGTCAGGTTGGATGGTAAACGTTGGTGGACAGTCATTTTCAGGTCTCTCCAGAGATGCTCAATTGGGTTTAAGTCAGGGCTCTGGCTGGGCCATTCAAGAACAGCCACGGAGTTGTTGTGAAGCCACTCCTTCGTTATTTTAGCGGTGTGCTTAGGGTCATTGTCTTGTTGGAAGGTAAACCTTCGGCCCAGTCTGAGGTCCAGAGCACTCTGGAAAAGGTTTTCGTCCAGGATATCCCTGTACTTGGCCGCATTCATCTTTCCCTCGATTGCAACCAGTCGTCCTGTCCCTGCAGCTGAAAAACACCCCCACAGCATGATGCTGCCACCACCATGCTTCACTGTTGGGACTGTATTGGACAGGTGATGAGCAGTGCCTGGTTTTCTCCACACATACCGCTTAGAATTAAGGCCAAAAAGTTCTATCTTGGTCTCATCAGACCAGAGGATTTTATTTATCACCATCTTGGAGTCCTTCAGGTGTTTTTTAGCAAACTCCATGCGGGCTTTCATGTGTCTTGCACTGAGGAGAGGCTTCCTTCGGGCCACTCTGCCATAAAGCCCCGACTGGTGGATTGCTGCAGTGATGGTTGACTTACTACAACTTTCTCCCATCTCCCGACTGCATCTCTGGAGCTTAGCCACAGTGACCATTGGGTTCTTCTTTGCCTCTCTCACCAAGGCTCTTCTCCCCCGATAGCTCAGTTTGGCCGGACGGCCAGCTCTAGGAAGGGTTCTGGTCGTCCCAAACGTCTTCCATTTGAGGATTATGGAGGCCACTGTGCTCTTAGGAACCTTAAGTGCAGCAGAAATTTTTTTGTAACCTTGACCAGATCTGTGCCTTGCCACAATTCTGTCTCTGAGCTCCTCAGGCAGTTCCTTTGACCTCATGATTGTCATTTGCTCTGACATGCACTGTGAGCGGTAAGGTCTTATATAGACAGGTGTGTGGCTTTCCTAATCAAGTCCAATCAGTATAATCAAACACAGCTGGACTCCAATGAAGGTGTAGAACCATCTCAAGGATGATCAGAAGAAATAGACAGCACCTGAGTTACATATGAGGGTCACGGCAAAGGGTCTGAATACTTATGACCATGTGATATTTCAGTTTTTGTTTTTTAATAAATTTGCAAAAATTTCTACATTTCTGTTTTTTTCTGTCCAAGATGGGGTGCTGAGTGTACATTACTGAGAAATAAAATGAACTTTTTTGATTTTTGGAAAATGGCTGCAATGAAACAAAGAGTGAAAAATTTAAAGGGGTCTGAATACTTTCCGTACCCACTGTATATGCCATGTATGGTTCGTTAGTGCTGGATCAATTATGAATGATTAGACCTTGGTTCGGTGTAAAAAAGTCACTAAGAGAAAGGAGTTCAAGGTTAAAAGACGGTAAATGTGTGTTTTTCTTTTGTTTTTGATTCAAACCCAAATCTGTACACGCCTCATTCTGTCGTTCTAATCTCCAGCTCTGCCATTGGTCCAAGTGGACGAGAAGGGGGAGAAGGTGCGGCCCAATCAGAACCGCTGCATCGTGATCCTCAGAGAGGTTCCCGAGAGCACGCCTATAGAGGTCAGTGGATGTCGGATGGTGTTTGATTTGCAGGATGATCCTTATTGTTTCTAGACGTCTGGCCGTGATTTGATTTTCCCAACATGGAGTCAGCACAGACTAGTGCGATTATTGAATTTATTTACACTTTCATCGACTCTGCCCATGTCCTAAAAAGGAGCATAACATATGTGCCTTGAAGGTACCAAACATGGCTGGATGTGTGATGGATAGTTTGACTTCAAGGTCACTTTTCTCGGTATGTCTTCAAGTAGATAATCAGGATATTTATTTCTAATTTTCAAGGTACAACTGTATGTGACACTTGGCTGAAATTAGAGTTGAAATTACACTTGTGTGGTGTTTTAAAGTGTTCCTTAAAATGTCGTCTCTGCTTATCTGGTTATTTAGTTTTCTTATATGCGTAAATTTGCCATATTTATGAATCCAGACTAAAAATCACCGTTAGAATCAGTACCTTGTCCAATCCTAGCTCTTGGTGATGCTTGTGGAATCCAGAGACTGTTCAGTCTGCAGAACACCATCTGTATATATATTTATATATATGTATATTATGTATATTTCAATATAGAGGCACAGTCTGTCTTTTTTTCACTAATGCAGCCACAGCGTAGCTTTCACCAACACTACAGTGCAGATTTTTAAGAGGTTTAATGTTATTCTGAAGCCTTTTCCTGCTGCAGCCGCAGACAATGAAAAAGACTGAACAGTCACTATAAAAATACCTTAATTTCCTGTCTTGTTCTGCAGGAGGTTGAGGCTCTTTTTAAAGGGGACAACTTACCCAAGTTCATCAACTGTGAATTTGCCTACAACGACAACTGGTTCATCACCTTTGAATCCGAAGCAGATGCACAGCAGGTAACGACAAAAGTGACAAGAAATCCTACATTTTACTTTTTCTTAAAACTCTCTTTCCCCCTGATGCACTTTGTTTTCCCAACATTATTTTTTACCCTGTATGAGTGATTGTACTGTTTGTAATTTATTCCTTGAAGATTCTTCTAGTACTCAGATCAATCAAGTTATCATTTATGTTTCTGTTTCTAACACGGTGTTGTCTTTCTCTTAATAAAGGCATATCAGTATCTCCGTGAGGAGGTGAAGACCTTCCAAGGGAAGCCTATTAAGGTAGGTTACACTACACTACGTTCCTCAGTTCTTCAATGGGCAACAGAAACGACACACTATAGCTTTAACCCTCATGTTGTCCTCATGTTGTCCTATATCAATGTTCTTTTTAATTCCCCAAAATAACATGATTGATTCCACACAACACATTTGAAAAGACAAATGGAAGTGTTTTTGAAATAGTATTGAGTAAAAGTTGACATATTCCAGTCTGTGATTATCCATCAACATCCATTCCTTTAATTTTAGTCTCAATAATTCCTAATTTCTGCTTTTCTAACTCAAAACATTAGGTATTATTTATGAGGTTTATTGACCATAAAATCTAAAAAACCCTGTAAAACTAAAGTTAATAAGTTAGTGTTAAATGTCAAAGTGACTAACATTGAAAAAAAGCATCAAGTGTTGAAAAATGGGACAAAACATTAAAAGTTAAACATCTATAATAAGCATAGATTTTCAATTTTTACGAGAAGACAGCACAAGGGTTAAACAATAACCTTTTTTTTTTAAAAGAGCATCATATACTTGGTACATAACTCGGGTCAATTGTCGTCCGCTCTCATGAAAAAAAATCTAAATTAAACACACTCATTGTTCCGTTAAAATCCTGGTTTCAAGTGACGGGCGGACTGATGATGAGCATGGCGAGTGGTGGCGGAGAGTTACAGGACCCGTCGGCCTCTTGGGTTCCCCAGGCAAGAGAGTGGTGGATAAGACTGCTGGTGTAGATTAGTGTTACGTTTGTAGTTGTTTGAGTTCTCACTAAAATAATAAAACAGAGGAACATCAAAATATATTAAAGTTCTGATAAATAAAAAAATGAAAGGTATGAAGTCCTTTGAACAAAAACATTAACAAAAAAAAATCAGTGTTGCCAACAGGGACGTTGTAGAGCGCCCTCTGGTGGACAGACTATGCAACGCCATCACTAACAGGGACGTTGTAGAGCGCCCTCTGGTGGACAGACTATGCAACGCCATCACTAACAGGGACGTTGTAGAGCGTCCTCTGGTGGACAGACTATGCAACGCCATCACTAACAGGGACGTTGTAGAGCGTCCTCTGGTGGACAGACTATGCAACGCCATCACTAACAGGGACGTTGTAGAGCGTCCTCTGGTGGACAGACTATGCAACGCCATCACTAACAGGAACGTTGTAGAGCGTCCTCTGGTGGACAGACTATGCAACGCCATCACTAACAGGGACGTTGTAGAGCGTCCTCTGGTGGACAGACTATGCAACGCCATCACTAACAGGGACGTTGTAGAGCGTCCTCTGGTGGACAGACTATGCAACACCATCACTAACGGGGACGTTGTAGAGTGTCCTCTGGTGGACAGACTATGCAACGCCATCACTAACAGGGACGTTGTAGAGCGTCCTCTGGTGGACAGACTATGCAACACCATCACTAACGGGGACGTTGTAGAGTGTCCTCTGGTGGACAGACTATGCAACAGCAACACTCATAACATGGTTGACAGTCCGTTTTTTATATATAAATATTAATTTATCACAATCATTCATTTGTCATGATGAATAAATATTTATATACATTTATTATATTAAAATAAGATGATATAAGATATCGCCGATATATCTGTTGGGCTCTACTGTTTACGTCATTACTTTACTTTACACACTTTAGGCTGTTGCAGCTAGCTCAGGGGAGAGACTGTATGACACTAGGTGGTACAGCCTGAGACATCAACAATAAAAACAAATTGCTTTCTGGATTTTTCTTTTCCCTCCATTGTACCGAACTCGTACCAAACCATGATGACCGAAACAGTTAAATGCTGATGTTGGCTCTTTTTTTATGTGTAATTCTTAGAAGGCCCAGGGGTGTATGAAATGTGCACTGCATCCATGTTGCTGACTGCTGCAAATTCCCTTCCCTCCTCCCAGGCGAGGATAAAGGCAAAGGCAATCGCTATCAACACTTTCATGCCAAAGAACGGCTACCGGCCGGTGGAGGTGAACCCGTACGCCCAGCAGCGCTACACTTCCTACTACATCCCGCCGGTTTACAGCCCCCAGCAGCAGTTTCCTTTGTACAGCCTCATCACGCCGCAGGCCTGGTCGACCACACACAGCTTCATCGACCCCACGATGGTAAGAGTCGGTGGGGAGAATAACCAGAAAATTAAAAAATTTCAAATTGTAGGCCTTAAAGGTTTAGTGCGTAACTTCTGATATTGAAGGTCCGGTGTATAACGTGTATTTGTTCATTATTAAAATACACCACCATTAATTCAAAGTGTTCCTTTTGGCTTGAAATTTTACATCTGCATTCCTGTAAACTGGGGTAAATGCTCCATATTCATGCGCCATCTTGAAATACGGTAGCTGGTAAAGGACATAGATTAGATTAGATCATACTTTATTCATCCCACAACGGGGAAATGTTATTACAGCAGCAGCATTTTTTTCAATAACAGCAAAAAACAAACACACACAAACAAGTAAGCACACAAGAAATACAGGCAAGCAATAGACAATGATCATATGGTAGACTGAGTAAGCAAAATGGCGTCAAATAAAGGTATTTTAAAGTGCGGTTGCTATGATACATGAAACAATATTGCGGTGTAAGTGACGTTAAAATTAAATTGAATGTGTAATTAGAGTAATGGAGCAAGAGTCGGTAGCATAATTTAAATTATATTAACCTGTGACCATAAATATTGAAAAGTAAGTACTTGTAATAAACTAATATAAATACCGATATTAAAGATGAACAGAAAGTGTGTGGTGTAGATGGGAGAAAAACAGGAAGAGAAACTACAACATTATCAGGTGGTGCAGGTGTTGGCCGGGATGAAGGACCTGCGGTACCTCTCCTTCTTACACCGGGGGTACAGGACATACATGGACCTACTGCTCCACCTTTCGCTGTCCCATGGTAAACTCAGAGGTGCTGCTAATGTGTATCGTCGCTTCCTGGCCCCGGCACGTTTGAAGAAGGAAACTTGGAGGACCACGTATTCAAAATCCAAATTTCAGGAACAGGAGTCTTCTTCTTCGGCCACAAAAAGGAGATTGAAAAGCGTAAAAGATGGCTTTTTGAAGCATGACGACCACCGAAGCTGGCTGGTGGCTTAATTTGTAGCAACCATTGTCAGATGAGTTGCTACAAAGCTAATTAAGACCATCAGCTAGAGACCAACATGCAACTTATTTTACAGCCAATCTAGACACCAGTCTTATAACGCCAATGAAGAAATCGTGGAATAGTTTCAGATTATGTTTCCGGACTCTGAGTTAGTATATTTTTTTATGTTGCGATATCGGTCTTACATTTTAATTTATAATGGTCTTGAAAAGGTCTTAAAATTCTTCAATTTGACTTAATGAAACCTGTAGAAACCCTGATAACAAACAATGATACTAAGAAAGGTTTTTCAAAAAAAGATGTCACTTTGGACTCACTGAAGTCATGAAAGTGGTATTCAGTCAGTGTGTTAAAGGTAAATCCTCTATATTCCAGCCTTGTCTGTCACCTTTGTACCAGTGCTTTTGTTAATGTTGAGGATGACTGTTTGAATGTTTTCTGTTTACCAGGTTTCCCCATTTCACAACAACCGGTTCATCAATGGATTCACCACATCACACAGTTTCAAACCAGCGACGTCCCCCCTCACTGTCAGACACTACTCGCCCAGGAACAGGTTTGAATCTGTCTTACACTGAAGTTGGGAATTTCTCAGGTCATATTATCTAGACCCAAAGTCCTGAATGTGGTTGAATGTCTGAATTTGAAATGTCTGACATCTTTTAGTTAATTTCAGTTTTAAAATCTGTCTCTCAACATTAAAAACATTGTGCATTATATGCAGCTTATTGTTCTTGCGGAGTCATTTTTCACACGTCACACCTGCTGAGTGAAGTGTTCCTGTGTCCTGCAGGAACCACAGTAAACCTCATTTGAGGCCGACCATTCCCACAGCGGACCGCAGCGCCGGGCTCCTGGACAACCCGGGTCTCTTTCCCAGCTTCCCCAGCGAGCGGCTCAACGGGATCCGCAGCAGCCCGCCGACACGACTCCCCGCCAGCCAGCCCAGAACCAGGTTACCCTCCACCGCAGCCTTCCCTCGCAGAGACACCGTGGGCACGGGGCGCGTGACGGAGCCCGTAACCCCGGACTACTCCCTGGGTATCGGCCGAGGAAGGTACGGCACTGCTGTGGCTCGATGGCGGCACCATGCTCTCTGTGGTTTTCAACACCCGTCACTTTAAATATTCTGATCTTTGCATCTGAGGAAACATTTATAGATGTACATTTTCACCAGGTAGATGAACAACCATCTCCACATTGAACATCACTAGCTACAAATCAAAACATTAGGGCCTTTACATCTAGATTTATTAATTTTATTTATTATTGATTTCTAATCTAATGTCCAAAAGGCTTTAGTTTCACCAAAGTAGCGACCACCAGCTACTCAATCCTATGTGTAAAAACCGTGAGATCACCATAAAATAAAGCTTTACTGCTCATCTGCATGACAGTGGATATTGGCTCTAACTTTGTCAGTCAGCCTTCAGACATGAACTGCAGGCCGTTAAATCAAATGATGTGAATACTCTAAAATATGGTTAAAATGGGGCAGAAGTCATCTTTTTTTTCTTCTTTTTTACATTGTGCAAGGTGAAGTCATTGTTACAGGTAGACTGGATGTTTGTAAAGTGAAGTGTTCTCTTTCTTAAAGGAAAAATGTTTCTGCTTCTAGGAAAAAGAGGGATGAAAAGTTTACAGTAAGTACCTTTTTGTTGTCCTCATCATTCTAATGTAGCTTTGGTATGAGTTTAGCTAATTTAGGCGTATGTAAAGGAGACCATGACAGCAGGATAGCATTGATCCTGAAATGTCATTACGTACATTATTGTCATTGGTTTTTGTTTTTAAGCTTATTTTGGGTCAAGAGCTATCTGCAGGTGCAGAGTTTGACTTTGTGTTTGAAAGATGCCGCCCCCCCTCCGTTAGTTTTGCACTGACTCTCTGTTTGTCGCCGCCGTTTAGAGAGTGACGCCTCAGTCGCCTCCTCCTCCCAAACCCCCGTCTCCGAGCTTCGAGCTAGGCCTCTCCAGCTTCCCTCCCCTGCCCGGAGCAGCTGGCCAGCTCAAGACAGACGACGTGTTCGACAACCGGCTGGCCAGCAGCGTAGTCGTCGGCAACGCCAAGGAACGGGTAAGGACTGGCACTGAAACTCAGCTAACTCACAAATAGTCTCTTAGATTTAGTAAGCCAAGTTCCGCACACATAAAATATGTGTCATCGCACATAGCTTTTCCGTCGAGCCTCCTTTCTTCTTGAGACCCATTTTAGGAATTGAGACAACCGTTAACATGGCGCGCTAAGATCAATTTCTGGGTCAAAGGCAGGAGGACCGAGGAGTGGAGGAGGAGTAACTACAACCATTAGATGCTGCGTTTCAAACGTTTTTAGTTGTGAGAATTCAGGGTTAAAAGCTGCAGCACCAAGACTGTCATTTATCATCAAATACTTATATTTAATATGTATGTAGTATAGAAAGTTAAACTGATGATTCTACTAGAAGAACTTGCATTAATGCTTTTGTATCTTGCCGTTTGTGTGTTTTCATTGCAGAATGTAAGTGCTGATTCCAGTGCTGGAGGATCGCTGTCTCCAGCGGGCCCCAAAGAGCCGCTTCGGACCTCCACGTCACCGATGCCCACAAGCTTCCAGCCCTCGCCGACCCCAACCGCAGCCTCGACTCTGACCCCAGCCGCCGGCCCGCCACACAGTCCCGCTCCCTCCCTCCCAGCTGCGTAAGAACCACACTGACCAACCACATTGAATGTAAAGTGTAACCAAAATTTGCAGGAACTACAAGAGAAAATGGAAATAGTGGCAATGGCAAGAGGGTCAGTGTGTTATATAACTTTAAGATGCTGCAGATAAAAAATACAGCTGATCTGTTTTCTGGACAAGCGTAGAAGCCAATGGCATTTAAGGATACACCTGAGAATGAACTGTAAAGGGCAAGACACTGGTGACTTATGAGGTGTGTCAAAATTGGATGGATGGATAGATATGGATCCTAATAAAATGGGAAATTATAGTGTTACAGCAGCAAAATATCAGTCACACAGCACAGAATATAAATGAAATACTAGGATACAATATACATACAATTTACATGAAATATTAGGATAAGATACAAGAAAAAATATTTGAATACATGGTTCCTCCTGCTTTTTCAGTTATGAAATAATAATGAAATAAAAACGATAACTGCTGCTTTATCAGTAATACTATTTTTATTTTTGTGGAACAGTGAGAACTGCTTTGTTAGTCATGGCCTCTGCCAGGTGATTGGCCCTGCACAGTGCACCTGCAGTGCTAGAACAGCTTACACATCAAGCATCAACGCTGATTTATGGTTCTGCGGAGGCTCCATGCAGAGCTTCCTCAGTAGCCTGCATAAGTGGCCTGAAGTTTATATTTGTGCGTCGGTGTGTGCGTCGATCTCTTTAAAATAATAGCATGGCCAGCGTGCGTGTGAGTGAGAAAGTGACAGTTATTAGCTTTGGAGGGAGGACTCTAGAGAGGCGTAGTGAGAGGAACAAAGTGTCTCCCCTGTGCTTTTTCACAACGTTTGGAAATCTGTAGCAGGAGAATTTAAATTTCTCCTTGATTTCATGTTTATGGAGAAGGAGAACCAGGAAATGAGTTGGAGGGGGGAAAAATGCAACACTACCAAGCCACATGTAGTGTTTTTGAGAGGGGCACATCAGGTTACAGCGTTGGGTCGCCGTCTCCACGTATGTACCTGCAGCGTCAATTTAACACAGAAGCATAAAACAGGACTCACTCATAATCGAGTCTCTCGAGTCTGCTACCTGTCCTTTTCATCGGCCTTCTCTGTTGCAGTTGACATCTGCAGTCATATCATTCGAAGACGAGACTTTATAGAAGGTTATGAGGTTTATATAACTTTGTATCCAGTCATGTTCTTGTCCGCGTGTACAATAACACAGCAGGACGATATGACATCGCCCTGACAACCAGAAAAGCAGTCATTTCATGACATCTGTCCCTGATCGCGGCTGCCTTACCTCGACTACTACTTATTTTTGTTTGTACTGTGCATCCGCTGTATGCTACAGGCATCACATTTGCTGTGTGTTGCTCTTCTCTCTCTTTCCCATGTTCACAGAACGTAGCTGTTCTCCCCCATAAATACTCTGACTGACTCCCTGGGTGCTGTAATGATCATGTAATTGACACGTGAGGCGGTCCCGCTGCTCACATTGAGTTCCTGTCATGTTTCGCAACCTTTTCACCACCTATCTAATATGGCGTTGCCTCCTGTGTGTTTGTTTCAGGGAGGTGAAGGCGGCGGAGGTGAAGTCGAAGGAGGTGCAGTTGTCTGTGGAGCGAGTTCCCGGCACGCTGTCCACTGCAAGCAAATCAGTGCAAGTCAACGGCGCAGCCACAGTCAGTATTGATTTCTTCTTTAACTTTTTATTCTGTGTCTCACCTCAGTGCTTTTTTAAATGCTTACAAGCTCTCGGACAAATTAATCCTGCACCGTATCATATTGATTTTGATTACAAACCAGTAACTCCTGGGAAGTAAAGTTTTGCACTTTTGAAAACACATACAGGTATCTGTCTAAAAGATTTAGTTTTAACAACGGCAAGGAAAGTTCTTATTATTGTTCGTAATTGATGCCACTATCCCATAAGGTTCCTGAAGAAAATTGGTGCCATTTATAGGGAGAGGCTGGCTCTGGCAGACAAACTCTCTGCTTCAGTTCAGGTGAAATTCCCCTCAGCTTCAGTTTTAAGAATTGCAGTAAAACACAAGACAAGTGCTGAAAGCTGCAGCTGTAACAGGGTGATGGAAAGCAGACTGAGACTATGTAGATGTCAACAGAAATCCCCAAAGGTAATGTAGGGTACAGCCAATTAAAATCATTGCTGTAAGAAAATGTTGACATTTCAATAAGTCAGTTTTTCCAGTTTTGCTCAGTACAGTGGTAGTAACAGCCATGTTTTAACTTTGGTGGCTTTATTTTTTTACATATTTCTTAAGCTGTATTTAGATCGTGTCTAGAGATGGCACCGGTCGGTCCGCTTGTCTCGGTTTGGAGCGCGTGTGTGTGTGTGTGTCTTGCACGGTTCGACGCATGCGCAATGTAGCCTCGTGCCCGTATGTGACCTCAGACAGTGTGTTTCCCTTTCACACGAAAGAAGAGTGAACAAGTTACAAACAAAACGTACAGCAAAGGCCGTGCAAAACACGTCAGACCGTCCCGCCAACCTGTAACAAGTCAACATCAATGTACGCTGCAACGATTTTTCACTCTAAAGTCGCTAAAGCGGCTTCTGTTTCAATCCTGTCGGCTCTGCAGCGGCCGGGGCTGCTCAGTTCCCCCCGTGACTCTCTCTCACACTCACACACACACACACACACACACACACACGGTGGATTCAGGGAAAACCGGAGATGAGACGTACAGGATGACCTAAATTGAGGACAGCTACGCTCGTTATTGTAAATGCAATGATGAGTTACTGTCCAATAAGTCCTTTATCAAACCGTATGAATGTGTCCCAACCCAACAACGCCACTGTTGATATTTTATTCATTCAATAAACTATTTTTTGTCTTAAATCCACCAACCATTTTCATGTTATACCAACGGCTGCAGCATCCTGAGCCTTTTTGGTAAGGTTACTAGGAAAACTCAGCTCAGAGTAATTGTATTCTCCCCAAAACAAGTTTCCTTTTTTCCTATTTTTAAAGAACTATACAAAAAAATTCACAACTTTTTTTTACTGCTAGAAAATCCGTGTAACTGAGTTATCATATTGTCCAAACTATGGTGGAAACCTAAATCGTATTTGAGATATTCATTAACCGGCCAGTAGGCTCTGTGCAGAATATTTCATGACTCTGTTGTTGTTGTGTTGTTGTTTTCCTGCCAGGAGCTGAGGAAGCCCTCCTACGCTGAGATATGCCAGCGGGTGAAGGACATGGCGACATTACAGCACCCACCGACCCCCAAGGAAGCTAAGCCAGCCTGCACTGCCCCCGGGGGCGAGGAGAGGAAGTGCCCCGACGCCACCGCCCCTGCAGGGGAGGCTAAGGCCAGAGAGACACATCCCACGTCCTCCAAACCCGGCTCAGCTGCTGTCACCCCGGGCAGATCCACGAGGGAGGCACGAAGGCCGGCCGGCCGGTGGGCCTCCCCGCCCTCACACCCAGGGAAAAACCCCAGCAAAGATCCCCACCACACCCCGCCCAAGTCCCCGCAGTAGGGCGACTCCCTGCCCCTTTACCGAGTCCTCCAACCCCCCCCTCTCCCTACTAAACTCCACGGATGCGTCAAAAAAAAAAAAAGGAAATATAAGTCAGGGCTACTCGATACTTGTATCCCAGAATCACCGGTCACAAATGAGAACAGAGGACACCTTCTTTCCTGGATCAGGGCTTGCAGACAAAAAGCACTTTACTGTGCATGTAGAGCAACGTTTCGTTCTTTTTATTCTATTTATGTGCTTTATTTCTTTCTTTCTTTTAATTTCAGTTTTATTTCTCCATTTCTCTGTCTGCATTGCGTAGTTGTGTTGGCTTCTAAGTCGGCACAGACAACACTGAAATGTATTCCTTCTGTCCAAATGGCCTGCTGGGGTTAAATCGGTCTCTTCTGCGAAGCATCAGGGCATTGTTGGAAGCCACTCGGGTGGATGATGGGAGGGCTTGCGTACAACAGACTCCACCATGTTTTGCTCTCACAGCGAGGGGTTTGTTTGCATGTCGAGTGGCACTGTTGTGCATCCTCATGTAGCTTAATTATGGGTCATAATTAGCTGATGTGTTTTTAAATACATAATCGCATCCATATGCAAGACTTAACACCTGAATCTCATCAAAACAAGACTCTGATCTTTTGGTGTATGTCGGCACAAACACATTTTTCTTTAGGTTTATTTACACTAGATGATTTTCGTTTGTTGATGGTTTTTTCCTCCAGCAGCTCAGCGTTGACTGCGGACTCGGTACAGTTCCTCCCGGTAATCGTCGCCGAGTGTCTCCTCGGCGATTTCTTCCACTGATTGTCTCTCTAAAGAATCACCTGGCTCCGCTGTGTTGTTTTTTTTTTTTTTTCTTTTTTTTACTGTGTGCTAACACTGCTAACTAGCTAGCTGTATTGGATAGCTTTTGTCTAACGATTGGGATGTGACATCAGTGCTGGTTTGAGCATCAGACGTGAAGGGCGTGTGGATATCTGCAGGTGTTGAGGCAGTTGAAAATGTCTGGAAGTGGGTTGAGGTGTTTTTGTTTAGTTTCTCGCGGCGTTTTTGTGTGAAGACCTATGAGTCGGGGGGGGGGGGCTGCATTTTCTTGGCATTACATTTTTGGGAAAAGCAGAGCAAGCTTTCACAGATACGCACACCTTTCTTTTCATGCTAAAAACTGTGGACTTTAACTATCAGCGGGCACATAGTGCCAAAGGAAGAGACGCGAGGGGAGGGGGGGGGGGGGGGGTCATAGGCTGACAAATTTAAAATCCAGATGTGATGAAAAACGTCTGCTTCCTGTCTGAAGAGGTTCGGTTCCTTCTGGAGGCAAGGAACCGCGGGTGAGCTGCGATTTGGCCAGAGGAAATCTAACACTAGCCGCGATGGTTCGGATGCTCGGTTAACCGCTGTGACGGGTAACTTAACGCCATAACGACGGGGCGTTGTTGTTCTGATCATCTGCTGAGACGGCGTGGCTCTTCAGTGGTCACGAAGGGTTAATCCCCTCCCTGAAATGCACCAAGAGGTCAGAGTTTTAGTACAGAGAGGCGACGGTGTGACGTTTCTGGTTTCTTTCTCCTAGATACGGTGCTAGGATCCTGGAACCTGTTACTACAGCTCAACTCATATTGCACCTAGAAAATACTTGACTTACATCGACAGGACTTAATTTGCTCACAGGCAAACGCATTATTAGATTATAGTACCTGGAGCGAAAAAGGGAATTGATCCTGATGGTCGAGGGAGAAAGAAATAAGGTTTCCAGGAGCAAATGAACCCTGCAGCGCCCTCTCTGTGGACACAGTCGCTGAAGCCTTCTTTGTTTGTGTTGTCGTGCCTTTTGTGGATGCCTGTGGAAAACACACTGTGGCGAAGGGTGGGAGTGTATATATTTACAGCGTCAGATGACTTTACAGATTTATATCTAGCTTGTATTTTTTTCGCTGAATGGGGTTGGTTGCTCTTTATAGGCATGCAGTGGTTTAGATGTTGGCCTTTTGGTTCTGTATCAATGAAGATTTTCATGGAGAAAGTGCTTGTGAAACTGTTGGCTTTGGAAAGTTAGACGGTTGAATAGACCCCGAATGTTTTACAAAAAACAAAACCGATCGAGGTAAATGACGAGTGTTTTTTTGGGGGGTGGGGAGAGTGTGAAAGACATGTTGTTGGGAGTCCCGTTGGGGCTCATCTGAACAGCGTTGAACCAACCATCCAAGCTTTGAAGGAACCCGCTGACAGGCAGATAGGAGCGGGAGGGTTTACAGCCCGGATGCGATCGGGGAGATCTGAAACCGTCGTATACAACCATCTATCCATCTTCTGGGTGACGATGTTCAGCTTTCCCTTCTTCCTCTGCGGCGAGTCGTTACCACTCGGGTTGTTTTTGTTTTTTCTGTCGGCGTGCTCCCTCGTCGGCTTCTTCTAGTTTGAGTTCGCACACTTGGATTAATCCTGAGTTGTTTCTAAAAGATAAAATCAATAAAGATTTACCAAAAGCACACGGTCCTTCTTGCTGCTTCACTCCCGTGTCGTTGGGGATGAATCAATTTAAATTTAAAGCACAGAGCGTAAAGGAAAACCACCTTTTACATCCTTAAGTCGCCCTTTTCACGGAGGCGCTAACTCCATATCGGGCTCAATGGGACTTCACCCGATGGTTGTCGGTGAGCTGGTGGGACATTTTCATCCCTTCTTCAGAGTGAAGTAGCAAGAATTGGGATACAGGGAGGAAACTGGTGTCAAATTGAGCTTTCAGTCGGGAGGTCGGTCTACTGTAGCAGCCACACGTTTGGCAGATAACCAACCAAGTCTCGGATGTTTTACTGTCTTCTACAGATGGACGAAATGGCAAGAAGTGATTGCTCTACAAGTTTTGGAATGACACCCGAATGATAAAACTGTAATTATGAAATGTCGAAGGTTTTTTTTTTAGTTTTTTTTGTCGTCGTGACAGACTTGAAGTGAGTTTCCCTCCCTGGTCATCGCGTGCTCGGGTGCAATCTCAGATGCAAAACACCCATAAATAAATACCACTGTATTATACACACTGTTCTGGGGTTAAACACGAAGTTAATGACGTGGGACCTTGCATGTCTCGCCAAAAGTCTTCCTGCAACAAGGAGCATTATGGGTAATCCCACTAAGTGTAGAACAGGAGCCCATCTGGAGAGCCCGTCCTCCTGCTCATAGCTGCTTTTGATTTGGACGCAAAATCTAGAGTTTGCTAAAAACATTTTTTATTTAAATTACTTTTTTTTTTTTTTTTTTTTGAAGGACTGCGATGCACTTGGATGGTTTGTTTATTTTCTCACGGGTGGAAATGGTCAAAGAGTCCACCATATCCACCTATTTATAAACCAACGCTGGTTATTTCATGAGAAATATTGTTATGTTTTCTTTTTAGG
>CM057248.1:25753258-25963258 GCA_029931835.1 Etheostoma nigrum
GACTATCATTGCCACCTATTCAGATGTTTTGCATACATGCAAATTAGTGAGTGTAAAATGCCAATGGTACAAGAATAAACTAAACATGTTCTGAATGCATTCTAACAGTGATAGCAGACTATTTTCCATTTTTGTTTAATCCTACGTGAAACTCAATATACAGGGCTCAATTAAGCCTGTGTGCTCAAACACCAGTTTATCTCGAGCGTCCATTAACCTGAAAGTCACTGCAAACCCACTTCAAAAACTAAGTTGTGGAAAATCGTTCTATTGATAGATTCTTGTTTTAAGTGTTTTCACCTAATACAGTTAAAAAACCGAAATGAAGCAGCACAAACAAACTTAGATTTTATAAGACCAATCATTTTTGAGTGAATCTAAAGCAAGTGACTGCGAACCGTGTATATGCTACTACAAAAACTTAAATGGAGCTGGTTCAAAAATGCACTCAGAACAACCAAAAACAACCAAAAGGGAACGTTGTGTGGAGGTACAGCGCAACCACAGGAGAACGTTTCAGTTGGTTGGTTCCCCTAACGTTTAGCTAGCGTTATACCCTGAGGGAACGTTCCCTAAATGTTAGTTTTTGGTTCGAACTAACCTTTAGAGAACCTGAACGTTCTGTGTTAGTGGGGTATGACATATACATCAGACACATAAAACATAGCCCAGAGTTTAGTGAAGTGTGTGTGTGTGTGTGTGTGTGTGTGTGTGTGTGTGTGTGTGTGTGTGTGTGTGTGTGTGTGCTATTTTTCTCAAAACAAAAAGCTGATCCTGACCTGTGAGCTCTCGGAGAAGGTCAAAGGTCAGGATCACGGAGGCGAGGTTTCAGGGATGTGACCCACATCCACTACTTTCTCCACGTTGGTGTAATTTCAGTGGGAGTCTATCGCCTCCCAGTGGCAGCTTTAGTTTCCACACCTTGTAATGCTCGTTCTGATATTAAAATGTGTGTTGTACTTGATGCAAGTGTTACATTAATGCACAAAAGAAAATAGAGAAAATGCAACGTCCAAAACAAAGATCAATATTCTACCTTTCTGCTAAACTCTATTATTCTTGGTGGAGTTTTTAAAGTTTTGGCTTTCTACAATATCTGCACACAGAAACTACAGCGTGATTAACATTAGGAGAACCTTTTGGTAACATGGTTTTGTAACTTTATAAATCAATGGTTTCCACGTTCCTTCTCTTTTCTTCTTTTTCCTAAAGCAATTTGTCACTACATATTTAAAAGAAAGCCTTTTGAAAGTGGGATTGTTAATATTTCCAGTGTTTGCTTCCATTGATGTAACATGGAAGTATTTAAAAGAACTCCACATGTAAATATATAATTGTATTGTTCTTCTAATCTTCACTGCATATTGATTAACACAGAAAGTACACTTTCTAACTAAACAATTGTAACCCATCCTTCTTCTCTGTGAACATGTTGCCATGTTCCCTCCCCCTCACTAATCTGTACGTGTGAAGATGGGTGTAGCCACAGTGGATAGGGCAGCAGCTGATTGGTCCTATTCAGTGAATTCAGAGAATTTGCAAATTAAAAGGAACAAAAGGATTGTGTGCTGATTTAAGTCAGAGCACAGAGTAACTTCTGTTCAGAGAACACCACCCAGTCACTGCCACGAGGTGCAATGGCACAGCAAGAAGTTAAGCTGCAACGAGAAAGCTTCTCTTGTTCGATCTGTCTGGATCTCCTGAAGGATCCGGTGACTATTCCCTGTGGACACAGCTACTGCATGGACTGTATTAAACGTAAGTGGAATAGAAGGAGAATCCACAGATGCCCTGAGTGCAGCCAGACCTTCACACCAAGGCCCGTCCTGATGAAAAACACAATGTTAGCAGATTTAATGGAGCAACTTAAGAAGACTGGACTCCAAGCTGCTCCTGTTGATCACTGCTACTCTGGACCTGAAGATGTGGCCTGTGATGTCTGCACTGGGAGAAAACTGAAAGCACACAAGTTCTGTCTCATCTGCCTGGCCTCTTTCTGTAAGTTACACCTTCAGCCTCATTATGACTCCCCTGGGTTTAAAAAACACAAGCTGGTGGAGAAGAAGCTCCAGGAGAACATCTGCTCTCGTCATAATGAGGTGATGAAGATGTTCTGCCGTACTCATCAGCAGTGTATCTGTTATCTCTGCTCTGTGGAGGAACATAAAGGCCACGACACAGTCTCAGCTGCAGCAGAAAGGACTGAGAGGCAGAAAGAGCTCAAGGGGAGTCGAGAAAACATCCAGCAGAGAATCCAGGACAGAGAGAAAGAAGTGAAGCTGTTTCAACAGGAGGTGGAGGCTATCAATCGCTCGGCTGATAAAGCAGTGGAGGACAGCGAGAAGATCTTCACTGAGTTGATCCTTTGTATGACCAAAAAACGCTTAGATATGGAGCAGCAGGTCAGATCGCAGCAGGAAACTGAATTGAGTTGAGTCAAAGAGCTTCAGGAGAAGCTGGAGCAGGAGATCACTGAGCTGAAGAGGAAAGACGCTGAGATGAAGAAGCTCTCAGACACAGAGGATCACAACCAGTTTCTCCACAACTACTCCTCACTGTCACCACTCAGTGAATCTACATCCAGCATCAATATCCGTCCTCAGCGCTACTTTGAGGATGTGACAGCAACTGTGTCCGACATCAGAGATAAACTACAGGAGCTTTTGAGAAAGAAAAAGACAAACGTCTCCCTGACAGGGAATACAGTGTTTGGTTTACTGTCAAATTCACAACCAGAGCCCAAGACCAGAGATGACTTCTTAACATATTCACGTGAAATCAGACTGCTTCACGCAAGTTTGTTGGAAGATGCACAGCCTCGTTCTCATCACCCAGACAGAGTCAGTAAGAACAGTGTGGCTGGACTCGTGTGGACAGTTGCTACTGGGAGGTGGAGAACAAACGGTATGAAGTTGGTGTAGCAGTCACATACGAGAATAACAAACGAGCAGGGCACTCGGGTGCCATTGCATTTGGACACAAGGATAAATCTTGGGCATTAGAATGCAACAAAAAAGGGTATACATTTTTTTACAACAATGCACACATCACTGTCTCAGGTACTCTGTCCTCTAAAATAGGAGTGTACCTGGATCACAGCGCAGGTTCTCTGTCCTTCTACAGCGTCTCTGACACCATGACTCTCCTGCACAAAGTACAGGCCATATTCACTCAGCCGCTCTATGCTGGACTGGGTTTTTATTCTACTACTGGAGACACTGCAGAGGTCCTAACTCAATTTGTCTCCATATTTGTTGCTCAGACCTGATTGTTGTGGAAATTCTCGCTGCACGTAGATCAGCTATCAATCAAGCGTGGTACTTATTTTTGTAAATAGTTGCATTTTTTTTTTTTTGCTTTGTCGATGGGGTGCTTGAACAGACGGAAGGTTTACATGATGAATAAAAAAACATGAACAAAGTATTTTCTTGTTTTCTTTATTCCAGGGTATCTTACAAAGCCCATAGGGAAAATATGAAACTGAAATCAGAGTATAACTGAGGTAGTTCTCTTCCAGAAACACATAAAAAGTATAGTGTTAATTTTTAGAGCAGAAGAGCATTTGTCAGTCAGTGTTACCAGGCGTCATGGTAGTATTATGGGTAGTATAGAAAGTGGGTTATATTATACTTAACTAACATAGTTGGGATCAGCAAGAGACAAATAAAAAAAAAAGTATTTAGTATTGTAAAATGTACAAAGTTTAACAGTGGTTCCCAACTTTTTAGGTCTAAAGTATCCCACAGTCCTCTCAGGTGAATTCATGTAGCCCTTCATTTGTTTCCAATGTACTGTATGTTTATAACTGTACAACATGGGTTATGCAATACTTATTCAACCATTTATCCATTACTTTTAGCTAACTAAAGTAATTAGTGAAGACATTATCTTAAGCGAACTACCGTATTTCATCTGTTTAGCCATTACATTTAGCTATTTCAATTGCATAGCCATTACTTTTAGCTAACTATTTATTTTTTTAGCCATTGCATCTAGCTTACTATTACAACTCTATAGCTATACTTTTATCTCATTGTTTTCAACTCTTTAGCCATTACTTTTAGCTTACTATTTCTACTGTTTACACATTACATTTAGCTAACTGTTTAGCCACTGCTTGTTAGCTACTGTAACTACTTCAACTGTTTAGCCATTACTTTTAGCTAACTATTTCTACTGTTTACACATTACTTTTAGCTACCTGTTTAGCCACTGCTGTTAGCTAACTACTTCAACTGTTTAGCCATACTTGTAGCTAACTATTTCTACCATTTGTTCATTATTTTAAGCTAATTACATGTTTAAACTTCAGTGCGTGCTATGAAACTAGCTTTCACACACTCTTACATAACTGCAGCAGATAGCATTCGGTGTTACATGTGATATATTCACAAACATTGCATGTGTAATTCATGTCTCAATTCAAATGGGATCAACCATTATTTGTCTCTAGCCTGTCACTACTCAGGCCTACATATGTTTTCTGAAATAAGGTCTCATTGGGTCCACCGACTTTGCCTCTCTATATATTTTGACTGTCTAAGAAATTTAAACAGCTACATTCCTAATTTTTTTGTCATATTAAATAGGTTTCCCTTTGCTCATCATTATATATAACCTATGTTTTTTTTGTAAACACAACTACTGGTTTAGGCTTTGATAATCTGATACCGGTATATGATTTTAAAAAAATGGTTACATGAAGCACCTTCAAAGTAATTTTAAGGCATTTGAGTAACCAGTGTGATATTTGAGTAACCTAAAAGGGTTTCCTAAGATATTTGGGTACCCTATTGGATATTCAAGGCACTTTGAGTTTGTGTCTGTCTTGAACAGCCTGTTAACGTCCCTCGATGGAGAGAGTCGTTGGTGTCAGGACCGTCCTATTGTCTTTTAAAACGATTCAGGGTGTTGGCCATACACAAGTTGTTATGTTTGCAGGTGGTGATTTGTCTCAGACCCTTTCAGACAGATCATTTAGAAACCTTTTCCTCTGTCCCTGAACAATGCAACAAGTATCCCCAACACTCAGACCTGTTTCTACCCACTGCAACAATCAGCCACAAACAAAGCCCAGAGAAAAGTGTCCATTTAATCACTTTTTACAACACTGACATAATAAGCTCAAAATCAGGTGTGATGACTGCATTGAATGTATGCTGCTTGCACATTGATGCAACAGGATTATAGTTTATTATAGTCCAATTATCATTCACAGGGGCCAAATGTCTGCAGAATGAATGCCCTGTGTCTTTTATTCGCTCCTTCTTATTTTGTTCATCTGTAAAGCACTTTGTAAGAACAGTTTTAAAAGTGCTGTTTCAATAAAATCAGTTACCCTGCTGGTAACACACAGACACAGTGTTTGTCTTGATGTGAAGAAGTTGTCCTTCCAGAGAGAATAAAGACATGCATGCTAGGTAACTCAGACTAGAGTAAAAAAATTAGCCGACTGGCTAACACTGGTGCAGTTACAGAAATGTTGATTAATGTGGATTAATCCTAATCAAATTAATACATCTTAAAGAATATAAAACTGTCAGTGCTACAGAGTGTGACTTAATGTGAACAAACTGACACAGTGTGATATTACATCTGTTTAAATGTCAATTTAAATGTTATTTGTTTTTTGACATGTCTTCTTGCAGTGAGCATCACAGCAGGTTAAAACTGTGAAAACGGATGCACAACACCAGAGGGCGCCTTCATCCTGCTAACCAAATATATAGTGGAGGTTGAACAGTCTTAGTTTAGACCAGTGATTCTCAAACTTTTTTCAATAATGTACCCCTTTTGATATGTTTCTTTAAGCCAAGTACCCCCTGACCAGCGCTAATCATTTTGGGTAGAAAAAAAGTCAATATAAAGAGGAACAGTACAGCGCTGTCAGCGATAGATTTACTTGTAACTGAAAAAAAGCATTTTGTTTTTTGTGATCAAATATTTTTATTTCATTTATATTTAAACAATTAACAAACAATACACCGGGACATAGGAACGCGTCCCAGGACCAAAGAGAAATAAAAAATGAGATGGGGAGGGGGGAGACCTAATAATAACACAACAGAGCTCGCAGCTCACCAGTAAGACTGAATTAAAACATTTAAATACTAATGAGAAAAGGAGACAAAAACTGTAAAAAAGGACAAAACTTTGGAAGCAGATGGTAGAAAAAGAGAGAAACTTGTAAAAAGTAGAAGGACAGTAGAAGGAAGGAAGGAACAAGAATAGGTCGAAAGAAGGCGACACAAATGTCAAATTTTTGATAATAAAAAAATAAGTCTACATAAAGAGGAACAATGTTTTTGGACAACAGCTTTGTAACTATTAAACATTTTGTTGAATATCTCACGTACCCCCTACAGTCCTCCAAAGTACCCCTAGGGGTACACGCACCCCCATTTGAGAAACTCTGCTTTAGACTATACTCTGCCCTTATAATAAATCCAGTAATCTCCAGTGTTTGACGTTTTAATGTTGTGGTTTATTCTTTACTGATTGTAGCTTCTGCCTCCAGTTACTAAAGTTCAGGATCACTACAGTGTGTGTGTTTTTATGTTCATGTTTTTGTGTGAATAAACATTAATCCATAAAACGTCACTGTTGTGATGAGAACGTAACTGCTAAATGTGGTTCACTGTGACAAAACTCAAAGGGTATGTATTCAAATAAATATAACTAGTCTCCAACTTACTAGAGTAATGTTCTGGTGCATTCATGTCCTGTGGGATTCACAGTTGCAGCAAATAACCGACTAGGTTTACTAGGTTGTTTGCTTCCAATAGTGAAGTACAGTATTCATTATCAAATTGTGTTTTTAGGAGAACAGAAAAGAAAATTATGAAATCATGCAGGCATCTCTGAGCCCTCTGATTCTAACAGATTACCTCGTAAAAGCTGAAAGAGCAGAGTTTTTAACCCTCATGTTGTCCTCGGGTCAAACTGGACCTGTTTTCCTATTATCAATGTTTTTTTTAACTACCCAATTGTAATTACCCAAAATAACATGACTCTTTGACAAGTACAAATCTCTACTTTCATTAATTTTGGGGCGTCTTATTCAATTTTATAGTATTTGTAAAGACAAACTGGAAGTGTTTTTGAAATAGTATTGAGTAAAAGTTGACATATTCCAGTCTGTGATTATCATCAACATCCATTCCTTTAATTTTAGTCTCAATAATTCCTAATTTCTACTTTTCTAACTCAAACATTAGGTATAATTTCCTATAAATGAGGTTTATTGACCATAAATTCCAAAAATAACTGTGAAGCTAAAGTTAATAACTTAGTGTTAAGTAGTGTTGAAAACGTCAAAAAATGTGACAAACATTTTTAAAAAAAAGCATCAAAAGAAAAAAAAGGATTTTCAATTTTGACGGGAAGACAACACAAGGGTTAAATTAGAAATGAGCTACGTATACAAGTATTGAATACACTATCTCTCTCAAACCGCTCCTCTCCCTGGAAGAAATCATAGCTTGGTAACCCCTCCCTCCTCTTCCTGCTCTCAAGCCCAGTGAACTCCTCTCTGTCCATATATGTTGTTGGTCCCTCCCCTTTAGATCTACAGTTGTAAGCTGGGAGGAACCAACATGTAGTGAAGTGCAGGAGCTGACGGGCCCCATTCACTGCAGAAACACATGCTCTTTAGATCACAGCTCAAACTACTTTCATTTTCTAGAAAGTGAAACTCAGACAGGCGTTGTCTCTGAGAGCAGAAATGGCGCAGCAAGGAGTTCAGCTGGACCGGGAAACTTTCTCTTGTTCGATCTGTCTGGATCTCCTGAAGGATCCGGTGACTATTCCCTGTGGACACAGCTACTGCATGAACTGTATTAAAGAGTTCTGGGATGGAGAGGATAAAAAGAAAATCTACAGCTGTCCTCAGTGTAGGGAGACCTTCACACAGAGGCCTGTACTGGTGTCAAAAACACCATGTTAGCAGATCATAGTGGAGCAAATGGAGCAAGTGAAGAAGACTGGACTCCAGGCTGCTCCTGCTGATCACTGCTATGCTGGACCTGAAGATGTGGGCTGTGATGTCTGCACTGGGAGAAAACTGAAAGCAGTCAAGTCCTGTCTGGTGTGTCTGGTCTCTTACTGTAAGAAACACCTTTAGTTTCCATAATGAATGTGGCTCCATTCAAGAAACACAAGCTGGTGGAGCCATCCAAGAATCTCCAGGAGAACATCTGCTCTCGTCATGATGAGGTGATGAAGATGTTCTGCCGTACTGATCAGCAGTGTATCTGTTCTCTCTGCTCTGTGGATGAACATAAAGGCCACGACACAGTCTCAGCTGCAGCAGAAAGGACTGAGAGGCAGAAAGAGCTCAAGGGGAGTCGAGAAAACATCCAGCAGAGAATCCAGGACAGAGAGAAAGAAGTGAAGCTGCTCCAACAGGAGGTGGAGGCTATCAATCGCTCTGCTGATAAAGCAGTGGAGGACAGCGAGAAGATCTTCACTGAGCTGATCCGTCTCATGGAGAAAATAAGCTCTGATGTGGAGCAGATGGTCCGAGTTCAGCAGAAAACTGAAGTGAGTCGAGTCAAAGAGCTTCAGGAGAAGCTGGAGCAGGAGATCACTGAGCTGAAGAGGAAAGACGCTGAGATGAAGAAGCTCTCAGACACAGAGGATCACAACCAGTTTCTCCACAACTACTCCTCACTGTCACCTCTCAGTGAATCTACAGACTCCCTCAGCATCAGATCTCCGTCCTCTGCTCTACTTTGAGGATGTGACAGCGGCCGTGTCAGAAGCCAGAGATAAACTACAGGAGCTTCTAAATGAGAAATGGACAAACATCTCACTGACTGTGACTAAAGTGGATGTTTTACTGTCACATCCAGAGCCCAAGACCAGAGCTCAATTCCTTAAAATATTCATGTGAACTCACACTGGATCCAAACACAGCGCACTCACAGCTGTTATTATCTGAGGGGAACAGAAAAGCAACATTAACAAAAGCCCAACAGTCTTATCCTAGTCACCCAGACAGATTCTCTGTAAAAGTTTCAGGTCCTGAGTAGAGAGAGTCTGACTAGACGTTGTTACTGGGAAGTGGAGTGGAGAAGCGAAGTCATTAATGTAGCAGTCGCATACAGAGATATCAGCAGAGCAGGTAGCGTGTTAGTATGGCATGTATGTAAATTTGGACGAAATGATAATGTCCTGGGTTTTAAAATGTGACAAGAATCAGAGTTACCACTTTTGGTACAACAATGTCCCCACATTCGCCGCTCAGGTCCTCAAGGTCCTCCAGAGTAGGAGTGTACCTGGATCACAGTGCAGGTACTCTGTCCTTCTACAGAGTCTCTGATGACACCATGACCCTCCTCCACAGAGTCCAGACCACGTTCACTCAGCCTCTCTATGCTGGACTACAGCTTTCCTGTTCATGAATATGGAGACACTGCTGAGTTCTGTAAACTGAAATAGACATTGAAGTCATTTAAGGGTTAATTTCTGTGTTTTAACTCTTAAACTTATTTTGTCTCCATGTTTGTTGCTGAGAGCTGATTGTTGGGGCCTTTCTTCACTGCACAGAGATCAGCTGTCAATTCTTATTATTATTATGTAGTTATTCAAATGTTTGAGTTTCTTTAGGTGGCGCTACTTCCTGTCTGTTTAGCCATGGAGACGATCACTGATGCTCATGATGTTAGTTTATTTGAACTGAACATGTCCACTTCTCTGTTTGATGAATATTTGTATTGATTTATTTGTAGGTTGTTGTTTCTCTTCCACTGCATGAGTCTGAAGAGAGAAAGCAGACCTCCTTTATCAGAGATATTTTATCTTTGTGTACATTTTCAAGAAATCTGTAATCATATTTGATTTTTTTGTTTTTTGTTTGGCAGACCAAATGTTGTTGTTGTCATATGGTATTATAGAACTGTATTGATTCTGATATTAATCAATGAGAGGGATAAGAATCAAACAAGGTGATTGTGTTGATGAAGTTAATCTGTTAACATTGAACAGACGTTGCTGATGGGATGTGTGAACAGACTGAAGGTTTACATGATGAATAAACTAACATGAACAAAGTATTTTCTTCTTGTCTTTATTCCAGATTATCAAACAAAGCTGAAGGAGAAAATGTGAAACTGATCTGAGAGTATAACTGAGAGTATAACTGAGGTAGTTTTCCTCCTGAAACCCCACAAAGTACAGTGTTCATGTTCCAAGTCCGTCAGTCTCAGTCCTTTCTACTTTTCTCACTAAAACAGGTAAAGTCACAGAGCAATGAGCAGTTTTCCATCCCTTGTTATCAACGTTTTCACTTAAAGGTTCTAAAAACACATAAGATATATATTGTGCACTTGATTCTTTACATTTGGTTACAAGTATTTTAACGTTGTTTAACCCTCATGTTGTCCTCGGGTCATATTGACCCGTTGTCCTATATCAATGTTCTTTTTAATTCCCCAAAATAACATGATTGATTCCACACAACTCTCTTTGCCAAGTACAAATCTCTACTTTCATTAATTTTGGGGCGTCTTATTCAATTTTATAGCATTGTAAAACAAATGGAAGTGTTTTTGAAATAGTATTGAGTAAAAGTTGACATATTCCAGTCTGTGATTATCATCAACATCCATTCCTTTAATTTTAGTCTAAATAATTCCTAATTTCTACTTTTCTAACTCAAACATTAGGTATAATTTCCTATAAATGAGGTTTATTGACCATAAATTCCAAAAATAACTGTAAAACTAAAGTTAATAAGTTAGTGTTACGTAGTGTTGAAAACGTCAAAAAAAGTGACTAAAAAAAGTGTCAAAAGTGTTGAAAAAAGGGACAAAAACGTAAGAAAAAGTTAAAGTCATCGATAAAAAAGCATCAACAA
Source organism: Etheostoma nigrum (assembly GCA_029931835.1). Classification (NCBI taxonomy): domain Eukaryota; kingdom Metazoa; phylum Chordata; class Actinopteri; order Perciformes; family Percidae; genus Etheostoma; species Etheostoma nigrum. The sequence continues at coordinate 25,764,117 of CM057248.1, forward strand.
AAGTGTTGATTTTCAATTTTGATGGGAAGACAACATGCGGGTTAATCAAAACTGTAGAAGTCAGAGAGATTTTAACATTTAGCTTCCAATCTCACATTCCCAAATACTATTTACAACCTAACAGCTGAAACTCTTCTCTTCTATGTTCCCCATGGGACCTGAATCCAGCATCAGTGTAACAGAGTGGGACTCATATGAAAAAGCTGACACAGTGTGATATTACATCTGTTTAAATGTCTCTTTACAGATGTTATTTGACGTTTTGGACATGTCTTCCTGCAGTGAGCATCACACCAGGTTAAAACTGTGAAAACTGATACACAACAAAGACGTAGTGGAGGTTAAAGCACCACGACTGTGTAGACTTTTAGTTTAGTCTGTACTCTGCCCTTATTATAAAGACTGTACTCTCCAGTGTTTGACATCTGACAGATAGTGAGGGCTGCTTGTTATTCGTCACTTATTTTAGCTTCTGCCTGCAGTTGCTAAAGTTCAGGTTCACTACTTTGTGTTTCTTTTAACGTTGATGCTTTTAACAATATACCTTAAACACTTCACTCATATGAGAGAACAGCCCGGCTAAAGCTGGTTCCTTGTGACAATACTGGAAGGATATCACACTGTAAATGCTCCATTTCTCCAACTTAACAGCAGAGGGAAATGATGTGGTGCATTCATGTCCTGTGGGGATTCAGAGTTGTGACACGTAATCAACTACATTTATTAGTTTGAATGCATCCAACATGTTAAATATAGCCATTAAAAACGTTAACCAAACTGTGTTTTAGGAGAACAGAAGAAATCATTCTGAAAAGCAGTCTCCAAAGCCTCTGATTCTAAGAAGAGTTTACATCCTAAGAGCTAAAAGTGAAACTCTAAAAGAGAGTTTTTAAATGAGAAATGAGCTATGTAAACAAGTGCAAACAGAGTATATCTTTCACACGGCTTGTCCTCATGGAATGAGTCATAGCTCGGTAAGTCCTCTCTCCTCTTCCTGCTCTCAAGCCCAGTGAACTCCTCTCTGTCCATATATGTTGTTGGTCCCTCCCCTTTAGATCTACAGTTGTAAGCTGGGAGGAACCAACATGTAGTGAAGTGCAGGAGCTGACGGGCCCCATTCACTGCAGAAACACATGCTCTTTAGATCACAGCTCAAACTACTTTCATTTCCTAGAAAGTGAAACTCAGACAGGCGCTGTCTCTGAGAGCAGAAATGGCGCAGCAAGGAGTTCAGCTGGACCGGGAAACTTTCTCTTGTTCGATCTGTCTGGATCTCCTGAAGGATCCGGTGGCTATTCCCTGTGGACACAGCTACTGCATGAACTGTATTAAAGAGTTCTGGGATGGAGAGGATGAAAAGAAAATCTACAGCTGTCCTCAGTGTAGGGAGACATTCACACAGAGGCCTGTTGTTGTCAAAAACACCATGTTAGCAGTCATAGTGGAAGAGCTGAAGAAGACTGGATTCCAGGCTGCTCCTGCTGATCACTGCTATGCTGGACCTGAAGATGTGGCCTGTGATGTCTGCACTGGGAGAAAACTGAAAGCAGTCAAGTCCTGTCTCGCGTGTCTGGTCTCTTACTGCAAGAAACACCTTCAGACTCATTATGACTGTGCTGCGTTTGAGAAACACAAGCTGGTGGAGCCATCCAAGAATCTCCAGGAGAACATCTGCTCTCGTCATGATGAGGTGATGAAGATGTTCTGCTGTACTGATCAGCAGTGTATCTGTTATCTCTGCTCTGTGGAGGAACATAAAGGCCACGACACAGTCTCAGCTGCAGCAGAAAGGACTGAGAGGCAGAAAGAGCTCAAGGGGAGTCGAGAAAACATCCAGCAGAGAATCCAGGACAGAGAGAAAGAAGTGAAGCTGCTCCAACAGGAGGTGGAGGCTATCAATCACTCTGCTGATAAAGTAGTAGAGGATAGCAAGAAGATCTTCACTGAGCTGATCCGTCTCATGGAGAAAAGAAGCTCTGATGTGGAGCAGATGGTCCGAGTTCAGCAGAAAACTGAAGTGAGTCGAGTCAAAGAGCTTCAGGAGAAGCTGGAGCAGGAGATCACTGAGCTGAAGAGGAAAGACGCTGAGATGAAGAAGCTCTCAGACACAGAGGATCACAACCAGTTTCTCCACAACTACTCCTCACTGTCACCTCTCAGTGAATCTACAGACTCCCCCAGCATAGATCTCCGTCCTCTGCTCTACTTTGAGGATGTGACAGCGGCCGTGTCAGAAGCCAGAGATAAACTACAGGAGCTTCTAAATGAGAAATGGACAAACATCTCACTGACTGTGACTGAAGTAGATGTTTTACTGTCACAACCAGAGCCCAAGACCAGAGATGACTTCCTTAAATATTCATGTGAACTCACACTGGATCCAAACACAGCAAACCCAGAGCTGTTATTATCTGAAGGGAACAGAAAAGCAACATTAACCCTAACCCAACAGTCTTATCCTAGTCATCCAGACAGATTCTCTGTATCATTGGCAGGTCCTGAGTAGAGAGAGTCTGACTGGACGTTGTTACTGGGAGGTGGAGTGGAGTGGAGGAGGGATTCATGTAGCAGTCGCATACAGAGATATCAGCAGAGCAGGGGTGTCGGGTAAATTTGGACAAAGTGAAATGTCCTGGGTTTTAATATGTGACAGACAGAGTTACCACTTTTGGTACAACAAAGTCCACAATTCTGTCTCTGGTCCTCGGTCCTCCAGAGTAGGAGTGTACCTGGATCACAGTGCAGGTACTCTGTCCTTCTACAGCGTCTCTGATGACACCATGACCCTCCTCCACAGAGTCCAGACCACGTTCACTCAGCCGCTCTACGCTGGACTACGGCTCTATTATAAATATGGAGACACTGCTGAGTTCTGTAAACTCAAATAGACATTAAAGTCAAAGATTCTGTTTTAACTCTTAAACTTATTTTGTCTCCATGTTTGTTGCTGAGAGCTGATTGTTGGGGCCTTTCTTCACTGCACAGAGATCAGCTGTCAATTATTATTATTATTATGTAGTTATTCAAATGTTTGAGTTTCTTTAGGTGGCGCTACTTCCTGTCTGTTTAGCCATGGAGACGATCACTGATGCTCATGATGTTAGTTGATTTGAACTGAAAATGTCAACTTCTCTGTTTGATGAATATTTGTATTGATTTATTTGTAGGTTGTTGTTTCTCTTCCACTGCATGAGTCTGAAGAGAGAAAGCAGACCTCCTTTATCAGAGATATTTTATCTTTGTGTACATTTTCAAGAAATCTGTAATCATATTTGCATTTTGTTTTGTTTGGCAGACCAAATGTTGTTGTTGTCATATGGTATTATAGAACTGTATTGATTCTGATAATAATCAATGAGAGGGATAAGAATCAAAAAAGGTGATTGTGTTGATGAAGTTAATCTGTTAACATTGAACAGACGTTGCTGATGGGATGTGTGAACAGACTGAAGGTTTACATGATGAATAAACTAACATGAACAAAGTATTTTCTTCTTGTCTTTATTCCAGGGTATCAAACAAAGCTGAAGGAGAAAATGTGAAACTGATCTGAGAGTATAACTGAGAGTATAACTGAGGTAGTTTTCCTCCTGAAACCCCACAAAGTACAGTGTCCATGTTTCAAGTCAGCCAGTCTCAGTCCTTTCTACTTTTCTCACTAAAACAGCTTTTAGAGAAATGAGCAGAGTTTTCTGTCACTTCTTGCTTTTAAAACCAACATTTTCTTTGTGCCCTGAGTCAATAAAAGGATTTCATTTATGACAGCTCCCAGGCTTCAAGGCCTATAAAGTCCCCTTGGTTGCTGGGATCTGGGGATTGGCTAATAAGGACAGATGATTGACACCTGGACTCACATGTCCATAAATAGGAGGGCCTGGGCAGTCGCTCTTCCTCTCTCCCTCCTCAAGGCTGCTTGGTGTGTTTGGATTTTGGGTTGTGTTACTTTTGCGTTCTAACATTATGCTTCACCTACACACATCCCTACACTATGTCCAGGCACTACTTTTTATGGACAAGTGAGAAATCAGTTCATCCACTCATCAGTCCTTTATTAGCCAAATCCCAGATCCCAGCAACCAAAGGGACTAGGATCTGTCACACATTACACAGACTCAAAGAAAAGAAATAGTCAGGCGTTTGGTTAAGTTTGGACGTGAAGGCGTTCGTTTGAATCCTGACACACATAAGACAACTTATATTGTGTATGTTGTTGACTTGAGATCCCGGGTGTAATCTGTCATTCTCCAAAACAGCCTGCTGTGCTGAAGAGCCTTTGCTCAACTGGTAACAAGGAAATGCATTCTCAAAAGTCACATGAGGGTTTGGGGACAACTGTGATTGATTTATTGCACCATTACAGATAAAGCTCCACCTTTCCCAGTACTAAAGTCCTGATTATATCCATATAAAATCATGCACTCAGTTCAACATTACAAAGACTCAACGTCTGAAAGCTACATGTTCAGTCTCAATTTTAAGTCATCAGGACATCATTTGTAATTGTTGGAGATACTGTATGTTTTTCCTGAGAAATGTTCTGAGCCTTCACTGCGGTCAGTGACTCAGCTTTTACAAAAATGAAAATGTGCAGCCCATACGGTCCAGTTACAAAAACACAAAATGATTAAATAAATATGATTATTTACATATGGTTACAAGTATGTCCATGTTGTATATTCAGAATGAATATTACTACGCTTTTTAATTACAGTTAATTCCCAGAGAAACGGGAATGTCTGTAACCTACCATTTTAATATGTAAAATAGCATTTGATGATCCCCGGTGCAAGATTTAGATACACTGTTCTAGTACACTGTTCAAAATAGGAAGGCATAACCAAGATGTGAGTATATTACCCTATATTGTTAGAATTATGTGGAAGAAAGAGGGCATTTGATTCAAAACACCGTGCAATTCTCTTTGTGTCTCTGTCTGTAGGAAACGGGTTGAAGATGCTTATGAAGAGAGCAAAGATAACTTCACATTATGATGAAATAGATATTCTACAAAAGAACTCAACAAATGAGTGTCATTGAGGCTACTATTTCAGTATCTTAGACAAATTGTGACCAGTGCCATCTGCCATCTCATATTCATCTGTATATTCAACTGTACATGTACAGTATATTCTCCCCATATGTAAATAATGACCTGAATATGCCTTTTTCATATATATTTATCTGGATATATATTCCCCCCACCTGTAAATACAAGAAGTGTTTATACTGTACATATTACCATTATTGCTCTATTTTTATTGTAATATGTTTATTTCTTCTTTGTGTATTTTTATGTTTAATGTGTATTTGCGTAATTTTGCTGTGCTGCATTGAACTGCTGTGACAAGTGAATTTCCCTATTGTGGGATCAATAAAGTCTATCCTATCCTACATTGATGTGATTAAGAAGACATGAGTTAAATGATTTTTATATAAATAAATAATGTATTTTGGAATATATATATATTAATTATTCTAAACCACACTCCATATCTACCAACTGGTGGCGGTAATGCAACCAAATCAACCTCAACCTCCAAGAAGTAGCCCCCCGGGGGTTAGGTGTAGTAAGTCGGATTCCACCACTAGGGTCCTCCCGGTCCTCCCTCTGGTTCAGCAGCTCTGCTCGGCTCTGTTTACCTCCCAGCCCAGCGCTGCTGTACTGGGGCCAGCTGGACACAAACCACCAGCCTCAGCCTCCCCTAGCCCCGAACAATACTAATGTAAGCTGCCTCGCTTTTAATCCTTCGCGGATTTCCTGCAGCGCTGTGTGTACGCGACACCGTAGCAAAGGTGAGTTAGCTAGTTTGTTTTTTTAATTATTATGATGAAAATGGCTCAGTGACAACACGGCGGTTAGCACCGTTAGCTTAGCCGTAGCTGCCTTTTCATATCCCGTGATGGAGGATTGTGAACATGGCGCCCTCCAAAACAAACGACTAGGTGTCTGGCTGTGTTTTCGCTGTTTTGTGACGGCGAATGGAGCTTCAGGTAGTCCCGAAATACTGCTAGCTTGTCGCTTTGTTTGTGAAGCTTGTCTGGGTTCGCTGACAAGTTGGCTAGCTTAGTTTTACCAACCAGCTAGCTAAGGTAAGCTACAGTTCACTAGCATCGCTAATATAAATTAACTAACCACGACAGCCTGTCTTCCCATCAACCATTCATTTTACGTGCTTTTGGGGGGTTATGTACTGTCAATAAATATATATTTATTGCAAACTGTCTGGTTTGAGGTATTTAGTGCATGTTAAATCAGTAATTCTGTCTCGACACGCGTTGGTTTGGACGTTAGCTTAGCCTGCTGCTAGCTAAACTCAGCTTCTTGAATGGCAATGCCTGTGGCCTTTTACGGCTAACCTCTTTGTTGCCAAATCTACAACTGGTGTTTAAAGGTCCCATATTATGCTAATTTTCAGGGTCATGTATGTATTTTGGCTTCCTACTTTAACATATTTCCATACTTTGAAGTTCAAAAGCTAAATTTTCTCATACATCTGAATATACCTGTATTCGCCCTCTGCCTGAAAGCTCTGTTTTAGCACCTGTCTCTTTAAGCCCAGTCTGCTCTGATTGGTCAGCATTTCCAGAGTCTCTGCTCTGATTGGTCAGCATTTCCAGAGTCATTGCAGCCGGGGAAGGACTGTAGTGGCACTTTTTACGTTTGTATAGTATGATTGTGATACAACTAGGGCTGTAATCAACCAAAGAAAATCTTGGTTGACCGAAGTCATGAAAATGTCGACTAAAAAATCGACTTGTGGGGGTGCGGGGTGCGGAAAGAAATGCTAGATTAATTAACTGTACTGTCCTGCAGTACTTGTCCTTGTAGGCTATTTGCAGTATATTAAATCGTCCTCGCACGGAGCGCTGAACATCGGAGCGGCTCAGACACAAATAGACTATTAATTTAAAGCTTTTACTCTTAAACACAAAAGGCACGTCCACTTTAATATATACTGTATATTTAAACATATCTGTGGTCAAGCTCAGTGCCTCGCTGTGTTGTATTAACTCTGAAACTTTCTCACATTTTGCGTGATGGTGTGGCATGCTGGTGCTGTATATTAACAAGTTCTTATAACCTCAGCCCTCCACAACAGCAATGGGCCTCATATCCTGAGACATAAAGTCGACAATTCCTTCCGTGATATTATTTTAGCGTTTGGATGGTAGAGGCTTAACATCCAGCGTGGTCTGGGGGGGTCTGGAGGGGTCTGGGGGGGACTGGGGGGGTCTGGAGAACGCTATCATGGTTGTGGGTGGGTGTGCCGGTAGTTATAAAACGATTATTAGACTATGAAATATGCCAACTCTGATATGTTCATACAGCCTACTCCAAACAGACAGGGCAACCTAACGCAGACAGGTTAGCTTACCGTTTTTAGGTGATACGCCATGTTTGTAGTCCAGCTGTGATATGCAAACTGTTGCATTCAACTTTTTTCCGTTATCTATTTTTGTAAAATGCTGCCACACTGCCGATGTCTTGGACATGGTAGAGGAGGACTGACTGGAAACTAAACACTCACAGTTACATAAATATTCAGCTAACCATCAGACGAAGGCTTTCTAGTTCTTTCTTCAATCTGTCTCCGGTGGGTCGGGCTAATCCAAACAAGGTGAAAACAAGGGGGGTGTTCTGAAGACAGCCTGTTACCTGTGAAACAGGGGTGCTCTGTAAACACCCCCATTAGCAATTAGTGCTTTCCACCCATAGACCGTAACTGTCCATGCTTCCACCTGATGGAATAACACGGCAAAAAAATCGACCAATCAGAGTTTTGGTCGAGCCAGAACGTATCGACCAATAAATGGACCAGTCGACTGGGAGGTTACAGCCCTAGATACAACCATACGGCAGCCCTGACAGCCCAATTGGTCCCCTGATATTGTTGTCAGTGTGGTTGCTAGCTGGCTAATAGTGAACGGCAGAGAGTCACGTTTAACATCTTTGGACAGCTCTGCATCTTTCAAAACTGTACATAGCCCCCCAGAAAGAGCCATGTCTAAATCTGTGTTGACAGTTTGCAAATCGGTGTCCACAGATATATGACCTAACGCACCGTCTCTGTGTCTCCGACAACGGCAGCTGCCGACTGTTACGTCCCGGTGTTGGAATCCTCTACAGGGAACTACAGTCACACGTTACACCGCTCAATGTAAGCTGTCAGCATTTTAACCAATGTGTTTAATAACGTAGCGTCCCGTGTAACAATGCTTTTGGGGAAAAAAGAGCCGAAGGCACCAAAATGATGCACCAACATTTTTTGTTGTTATTCGGTCTTGTTACTACTGTTTACGCCGGAACCTGTGCCCTATTGGCACCGCGTTTTGGTACCCAACCCTAACCACTACATCTCTAGACGGTATTTTTAGCCTGTTTACTGCAGCTAAACACATTGTTTGTGTTGATTTTAGCTTCATTTGCATTTATTTTTGGGTGATTTGCACATTTGCTGTCAAAACCAGATATGTTTCTTGCATGTTTTTTTCTTTCACCCAAACCATAGTCAGTTCATACTCTCATGATTAAAAATGTGAAAAGGAACATCTTCTCTCGACTTCTTCACATCCTCTCATGCCACAAAGTGCACTAAAGCCAAGCCTCCTCCTTTTTGTCTAAAAATGCCCCAAGCATCATTATGGTTAGCTTTTGGCTGTGATTTATGAAAGTGACATCTTAAGTTTCACGGATGGTTAAGAGGAGGACCGCATAAAATTGGATTTGAGGATGTACGGGAAAGGCCAGGCCTGTACACCACAGTGAAGAGGCAGCAGGTATTATTCAGAGCCTTTGAAGGTCTAAGACGTTTCCTTGTCATATTCTCAGATATTTTCCGAGTATTCATCAGCATCGCAGTATTTATTTGATGTCCACACGTCACTGAGGGAAACAGCCTGTGATGAATGTGGCAACTAGGCATGATATAAATATGTTTTGATATGTGATGTTTTTTTTATATATATGTATGTGTGTGTGTTTTTAATAAACAGTACTTGGATAGGACACTGTAATTCTAAATGTATGCCTGTTTTGTAGCTTTATGTTGATTGACGTCAAACACTTAGCATTTGAAGAGTGATCACAACAAATATGTCAGTGCATCAAAGCCACCGCACTTTTCCCAAGTACTTTTATTCAAAGAATTTCAAACTTTTGTGATTGCACGTAAACCTAGGCCCAAACATCTCGAGCATGTTGTTATTGAGCAGTTTGCGTTACATACTGTATAAAAAGGACTTGGTTGTTGCTGAACTATCTCTTGCACAACAGGAAGATTTAAAATGAAACTATACTGCTACTACAACTAATACTTCTATTACTGACACTGTTACCAGTGTTTCCCACAGGTTGAGAAGTTACTTGTGATTGGTGGCGCAGGCTGTGATGACTGGATTCAGTAAAAACTAGTCAAATGAAGGTTTATGAAATTTTATGGTTCAGCAGATAAAATACCCGATTCCCCGAAGCCCAAATAAGCTATATGTAACTTAACCTTGATACTATGATCCATACAGACAGTTACGTGTTATTAAAAATCTCAACACTGTCACTGTAGATCTGTTTTTTTTAAAGTGTTTTATTACGTGTTTTGGGGATTGTAAACAATTAAATTCAACTTTATTTATAGTATCAAATCATAACAAGAGTTACCTCAAGACATTTTACAGATAGAGTAGATCTAAACCACACTCTATTATTTACAAAGACCCAACAATTCCAGTAATAACCCCCAAAAGCAAGCATTTAGTGCGACAGTGGCGAGGAAAAACGTCCTATTAAGGAATAGTTAGTAACATTTGCATTTCTGGGACATGGATGCACAAAGATTGAAAGAGAGAGGAGAGCGGGGCCAGTGTGTCAAAGGGAATCCTCCGGCAGTCTAAACACACTGTTTTGTTGTCCTTGTTGCATTCATTACAATCTTATCTGAAGATTTCTGGCATTCAAACATCTCTTGAGTTGTAGTTTTAAAACGTTTACAGCCTACTTAATAAAATCTTGGGTTTTATCCGGGCCCAAGTCCATAAATAACATGGATTCAGGCGCGAAGAACGGCAACCGAAGGCTCAGTTAGCAACGGTTAGCTCCATTATAACGATATGGAGTGGGGGAGGCTGCCGCGGACAGGAGTAACAAGCCAACTCTGATAAATGACGTTCAGGGAGCTTTCACAGCCGTGTGGCCGCGGCATTTCTGTGGTTTGTAAACCCAGTGAATCCCACGGCGGGACCACCAGCAGCATGCTACTAGTCTGAAGTAAAGCGAGGACGCTGTCATGCATGTGGAGCGCCGACTTCACAAGGAGGAAGGGCTGGAGGCCGCTGTGAAAAATACAATGTAATTCAAATTTTATCTACCTGGGCGGTGCACCCAAGTAGAAGCATGCTTCCTCGGATCAGGGAGGCTCCAAAATCATGGTTGCAAAATCATGGTCGTCGCCATGGTCCCGATACACGTCCTGCGATGCCCTGCTACGTCCTGCTACGTCCTGCTACGTCCGGCTGGGCCTTGTAACGCCGCACAGTGCCCTGCTATGCCATGAACTACTATAAGAACTACTACATAGTACTATTTTTTGGGACTGTTATTGCCACTCTTCATTCTAACCCCAACCGGTCGTCAGACACCACTTACCAAGAGCCTGGGTCTGGGTCTGGGTCTGGGTCTGTCCCAGGTTTCTGCCTAAAAGGAAGTTTTTCCTCGCCACTGTCGCCCTGTTGCTTGCTCTGGAGGAAACTACTAGAACTGTTGGGTCCTTGTAAATTCTGGAGCGTGGTCTAGACCTGCTCTATCTGTAAAGTGTCTCGAGATAACGCTTGTTATGAATTGATACTATAAATAAAATTGAATTGAATTGAAATGTATGGGAAAAACAGGTTACTATTATATTAAGGCTTAAACCCCAGCTGTCATCACTAGAAACAGTACCACTGGTACTCTTTAACTTGTAGTACTGCTGCTATAAGAAATGTAGCCTCTCTTAAGTTCTGTTTCTTTGTAATTTGGTACCACAACTCAACTACCCTTGAACCTACTTTAAATTCACAGAACAAAAGAAAAATACATCTGCTGATCTGTGTCTTTTTCTTTTGTTTCCCCACAGTTGAGATGAATAAGGAAGTCATGTCACGTGTGGTGAAGAAGAGGCAGGCGGACCCCAAGGTGGTCCAGTATGTGTGGGCGGCCATCGAGGTCGTCCGCAACCAGAAACAAATTGCAAACATGGACAGGATCTCCAAGTAAGTTAATCCCCGACGAGACGGATATGATGTCCTGGGTCTTTGCATGTCTGTACGCTGTCTGTAAACGTTTGAAAGGGTTGGTTCATCTGCACGTTGTCTGTTGAATACAGTTTACACCTATTAAAGGATACCTTTCATAAAGGGTTAGTTCAACTAAATCAAAAAACATAGTTTCACTGATCACGCCATGCAGGCTGCTCTGATTTCATCGGCTATGATTTTAAAATACATTACATTACACATTCCTTAAGTATTCTTTAATCAGCCCAATACGGATGAGTTGAATGGGATTTTATTTGTACAGTTCACAGCACTGGAAAGGGACATTTAGTCACTGGAAACTGTTGTCATGGTGACTACTTTCATATTTTTGTTGTACAACAAAGTGGCAGTACATACGGAAAAGAGTGAGAGGGGTGATGGACTTGTGAGATTTTTCAACATTTGAGTAAATGGCATGCGTCTAGGCCCACGTATCCACGGTGATGTACATTTATGAGTATTAGAGGTGAAAATGCAATGTCCTTTTTTATAAGGAATTGTGTTTGGAAGGATCTTTAACCTACATATGGGTTTCGGCTACTTACGTGTCCTTAAGCAAGGTATTCCCTAACAGCTCCTATCGGCATGGTGATAACCGGGGGAGGGGGGAAACAGCTCCACACACAGACATGCCATTACTTGAACCTACTATATGTTAACATGTTGTTTTTACAGGAACCATTTCCCAGGCTTTTTGTGTTATTATGCAGGGTGACTTGTGTCTGTCTGCAGAAATCACTTATTTATTTAATTTTTTTTCCCATGGCTGCAGCTATCAATTATTTTAATAATCAAGTAATGGGATTAGAACTGCTTTTGCTTTATAGTAAATAGTAAATTTGCAGAGTAGCATGCTGTAGTTGTGTAAAACGCTGGACGAGAGACTGCATGCAGACGTTAACGTTACCTTGTGTAATTTGTCCAGATGAGGTTTTTTTGGGGGGGGGGGGGGGCAGCCTCAAGTGATTCTAAACTTTCGGTCATTTTCTCCGCCTGTCCCGTCTCTTAGCCCCTCACCAATGATCCTCTCTTCCTCCATTTTGTATCCTGCGCCGTCAGTCTTCACGCCATGTGTTTTACAGCAGCGTCAGCCCGCCGTGTGACGGTAATGATCGTCCGTGTGGAAACGCAGCTGTATACAACGTTGGTTACATTGTTTAAACAAAGCTTCAAGGGGAATTATTCGAGTTACTTGAATCGTTTCAGCCCTAAAATGAAATATCTATACTCGGGGCCGTTCATGAAGAATGCTGAATAACTCACAAATACATTTATCGGTACAGTTTTAACATAATCAATAGATCATTTATTGTATAAAATGACAGAAGTAGCAATGATATCATATGGAGAAAGGCATTAAAAACGTTTGAGAAGCTGGAATCCCGCCATTTGTGCTTGATAAATAACTTCATGGTTAATAGAATTGATTAGTAAAATGTTCAAAATAGTTAGTCATGCCTAAATGACCTCTTCAAATTACTGTGCATGTCCAAAACCCAAATATATTACATTTACTATGACATACAACGGAGGAAATTGGTAAAAACAGTGGAGGTGTTGGAACTAGAAAACGTTTGGTGATTAAAATATTAAAAATCATTAAAATAGTTGCTGATTAATATAATTAATTATTGATTAAGCCACTAAATGTCAAGCATTGGTGTTAGTGTGCATGTGTATTGGTGCAAAGGCAAGGCATTGATGTTCTGTTGAGCCGTACCGGGCTGCAATCAGATGGACAGCTGTTGTGGTTTTGACATTCTCCAGCTGTCATTCGCTCGTTGCCATTCTTGAAATGAAGTCCGCCCCCCTCCCCACCCGCGGCAGACTTCACCGGTCAGTCGGCAGACGGGCTAAATGAACCTCATATACGGCGAGTTGGCGAGCGCCTCGGAGCTGGCTGCTTGCCAGATCAATACCCGGCGGCGAGCGGCTGTTGTCCTGGCAACAGTCAGCAGCGTGCGGGCGTGCAACGGATAGCCCCCAGCTCTCCCATACACCTCCACCCTTCACCCGGTCACACTGTGGCTTCACTTCACCAAACTTGCTTTGTGGCCAAGAGGGGGATGACTTTGGCTTTGAGGAAATAGACTGAAGTCAGCGAGGCAGCGGCAAATAATTAACCGCACTCTCTCTCACGTGATGGAAATGTAATGTAACTGAATGAAACTGTACTTTACTCGTACGGCAGGGTCACAGCCGCAGCAGTCAGGCTGCTTATGGAACCAATTAGTTCATCATTAACCAAGCTAAGTGCTAATTTACATAACCTGGCGTGTGTTTAACCAACTGTAACATTCACGGGATATTTGTTTTTTGTTCCTTCTAGTTAACATTTTATAGTCGAAATGATCAGTCGGGGTAATGAGAGAGTACCAAAGATACAAAATAATGCCTAATCACTCACAACATACTACAAAATAATAATAATAATAATAATAATAATAATAATAATCTTTATTTGTAGAGCACTTTTCAAAAACAAGTTACAAAGTTTAACAAGTGCTTTAACAAGTGTACAGACAATAATACCCAAGAGACAATAATACAAAAAGATAAAAGCATGAAAACATTGAAAAGACTAAAATACAGATAAAAATAAAATTAGTGAAATACAATAAAATAAAGGGGATAAAATAAAGTCAAATAAGATCGGGAAAGGCTCTCTCCTGTAAAAGTCTGTTTTAAGAAGGGACTTAAAAGAGTTCCCTGACCCAGCTGACCTGATTTCCTCGGGCAGGCTGGTCCAGAGCCTCGGGGCCCTGACCCCAAACCCTCGGTCCCCTTTAGTTAACACTGTACAATATCGATAAAAATCAACCACATGTAGAAACAACAAACATCTTTCTCATTTGGCTGAACTGCTGTAAATGTATTTTTAAGCCAATTAAAAGAGCACGCTGGGTTGGGGGGGTAGTTCTCAAAATGTGTAATGCTGCCCAGGGCTGTCCATAACGATGATGATTATTATTTTTTTTTTAAACTATTAATCTAGCGATCATTTTTTCGATGAGTCGACTAATCTAACAATTTTTCAATTAGCAATTATTTTCCCATTTATTAACAATTTACACCAAACAAAATTCAATAAGGTTCAAATATCTATTTATTAAAATGAATTAAAACATTGCACTGTTCAAGTAAAATGAATTTGTAGTGCAACCTGAAGCCAGATGTAGACCATCACTGCAACAACAAAATAAAGTCACTTTCAGGAGGAATATAAGAAAAAATAAAAACTTAAAGTAAACAGAGCAAAAAGTAGTAGGTAAAATAATGAATAAGCTCTCGTTTAACGTCCGAGCTCTTCTCCCTTTTAATCTTACAGTAAAAAAAAGTGCAATTTTAGCAACATATGAACTCAGATGCTTCAAATACATCCAACAATAAAACAAATTTCAAGTCACTTTCAGGAGGAATACACACACATTTCTAAGGGAATTATGAGCCCGAGCCCGCTTGCTTTCTTGGGACGTTATAAAGGACTGATATGTGAAACTGTCTGGCCTGGTTGAATTATCGAAGACAGTGCTGCAGATGGGGGGTCAGTGCAGGACTTCCTGTATACGGGCGAGCGACGGGAGACCCCGGAGAGGCATCTCACGGTGTTTTGCTGCTGTTATTTACTTATTTTTTTAACCTTTATTTATCCAGGTAAACTGTTTGAGAACCACTTCTCATTTACAAACATGACCTGGCCAAGAGGCTACAGAATAAATAGGAACATACTGTACAACTTTACATAGTCAAACACATGACACATAGAACAAGCAACCGAATTAAAAGGAGATAAACATACTGTACAACTTTACATAGTCTAACACAAAGCACATATAACAAGCAACCGAATTAAAAGGAGATAAACATACTGTACAACTTTACATAGTCTAACACAAAGCACATATAACAAGCAACCGAATTAAAAGGAGATAAACATACTGTACAACTTTACATAGTCTAACACATAAGCACATATAACAAGCAACCGAATTAAAAGGAGATAAACATACTGTACAACTTTACATAGTCTAACACAAAGCACATATAACAAGCAACCGAATTAAAAGGAGATAAACATACTGTACAACTTTACATAGTCAAACACAAAGCACATATAACAAGCAACCGAATTAAAAGGAGATAAACATACTGTACAACTTTACATAGTCAAACACAAAGCACATATAACAAGCAACTGAATTAAAAGGAGATAAACATACTGTACAACTTTACATAGTCTAACACATGACACATAGAACAAACAGCTAAACTAAATTAAAAAAGGCAGTCAACAAAGAAAAAAAGGAGTAGAGTGCTTAAACATGTGTGTATAAATATAGTTCATATTTGTCAGCAAGAGCAAGAGTCAACAATGTACTTTTAGAAGGTTTTGCTTAAAAGTGGAGATTGGGATCAGAGATGTAAGTTTCAAGGTATTTTGTAGTATGTTCCAGTCATGTGTTGCTGCAAAACGGAAGGCATTACGTCCAAAGGTTATCCTGACTCAGGGTCCACAGACTACCACGTTGTTGTTGGCATTAAGAATAAAATACTCCTACACTTAAGACTGTGTGCGAGTTTTTTTCTCAACGAGGAATCCTCACTTGCGCTGTTGCCGGAGGCAACCATGTTGTTTTTAGATTTCCACGCGACGCAAATCATTTGTGTCAACGCATTTACGTAATCGATTACGTCTGCGAATGGTCCCAGCCCTAATGCCGCCTAACAACTAGACCCAATCAAGTAGCAACTAACTTTTGTGTAATTTGATTTTAAGTCTTTTTTTTAAAAAAGTTTTTCCTCGCCACTGTCGCACTAAATGCTCACTTGCTCTTGGAGGTTATTACTGGAATTGTTGGGTCTTTGTAAATTATAGAGTGTGGTCTAGATCTACTCTATCTGTAAAATGTCTTGAGGTAACTCTTGTTATGATTTGATACTATAAATAAAGTTGAATTTAATTGTTTACAATCCCCAAAACACATAATAAAACACTTTTAAAAAAACATTAGATGGTTGGAGCCCCAAAATGTTTGAAGTTTTTCTTTCTTATATGATAGTTAACTGGGTTTATCTATGAGTCCTCAACTTTTGTCAGAAAACAAACGAGCAATACGAATGTGTCTCTTTCTCCTCAGGGAAATTGCGATAGCCCTTTTCATATTTTCTGAAATTTTAATGGAGAAAACGATAAAATAATAATAGTGACTGTATAGTCCTACACGATTACTATAAAGCTGTTTTTAAAAGTATAATTCTAAGGTTTGTACTTGTGTTCCTGAACTGAAATAGCCAGTTAAAGCCACCTTACCACGATAAGACATTCCTAAGTAAAGTTGTGATATCAATTCTGTGCAACCCCACCCAAAAAAATTTTGTTTTACTACAAACGTGTTCACAGTAACTCCAGAAAACAGTCTGATACAAGTAAAGGTTCCTCATGTGTTCACTGGGGGGGCCTGGATGAGCCTCGTCGGGGCTCCCTGGTTTTAACATCTCTTCTTTAAGTCATCCAGTCTGTTTTGTGATCACCTCCCCGACATACTGTATACTGTAGGCCTCTCCATTGTAACTCAGGAGTAAATACTGCCTCTCACCTAATTCCCCTCGGACACATTCGGTTCGTTGGCTGTCGGCCACAGTAGAGGATCCATGACCTCGGTCAGAGAGGTGCACCGCCCGTCAGCAGGCAGCGGCAGGAATGGAGCAGGCCATTATTTAAAAATGGTGGGATGCATTAGAGGAGGAAATGGATAGGAAAGACATTCTCTAAAGTAAACAGTCTGTAAAAGAAGAAATAGACTGTGTCTCGGGTGGTATAATTTAGTATTTTTCAGAGCTTTGGGGTAGGCCTGCACGAATCACGTTTTTTTTAGCTTAGAATTGATATTACGATTCTCTGTCACGATTTTTTCTCACGAAGGGTAATGTTAAATGCACACATGAACCATAACAAAACAAAATGGCAGTACCAAACATAGATTTTATTCACAAGCCTGTAAACAAAGGCTTCAATGAAGAGAAGGGAGAGCACTGCAGCGCTCAGGAGCGCTTTAAAACCTATTTTATCAGTTTTATCAGAAGAAAGTAGTAGCGTTTGTGATGCAGTCGGCTCATACAATGATATATATTTTTTTAATTACAAAGACATTTTTTAAAACAAAAAGTTATTAAAACAAAATTGTGATTCGAGATTGTGATTGTATAACAATTAACCGTGCAGGCCTACTTCGGGGTATTGTTACCATATTGAAAATAGTATTGATAAACTACAAATCTGGGAGGCAAGCCATTTTTAGACCATATAAAATGATGATCATGTATACCACGTGTCAAACTCAAAGGCCCGCGGGCCAAATCCGGCCCCTCGCAGATTTAGTTCCGGCCTTACATTTAGTAAGTTTACTAGTTTTTCACTTTTCCTGACATTTTTGGCATATTTTTCAACGTTTTTAGCGCTTTTTCTGTCATGTTTGATGCCTTTTTTTTTAGACGTTTTTGACGCATATTTCAAGTTTTTGGAGCCTTTCCCACCTTTTTTTTCAAGGTGTTTGAAGCCCTAACTGTAAGTGAGAAGACTATATGAGACATGCCTAGTTAGGAAGGCTCTGTCACTTAAAGATGACATGGTAAACCCACTGAGGTCACAAAGCACCCAGACAACTTATTTGCTGAGCGGCGGCCGTGTCCTCCAGAGGACAGGTCATGTCTTCGCGACAAAAATCTATCTATCTATCTATCTATCTATCTATCTATCTATCTATCTATCTATCTAAAAAATGGCCGGAATTCTCCTTAATGACGGTATTGAAACTGATACTGTTGTTATTTTTAAGACCCCGCAGAATATTGTATTACCGCCCAACCCTAGCACACACTAGTTGACCATAATCTCCAAAAGAACTACTTCCTGTCCCTGTTGTGCAGGTATTCCACAAGTGTCCCTGGTCTAGAAGAAGTCTCCCAGCTAATCCTGTTGGGACTGACCAAAGCTGGAGAAAGCTGCTGTAGAATGTGTGACTTCCAACAAAGATAGTATAGAAGTGAGATGTCTCACTCTGTAGCTAAAACAGAGACCTGAAGATCTGCAGCAATGTGTTCCAATATGGTGTTTTATGAAAATGAAACCATGTAAACCTATTCTGGTACAACCTCAAAATACAGTTATGAACCTGAAAATGAGCATAATAAGGGCGCTTTAAGATGTATAAGCCTCTGGCCACCTAGCATGGGGCTCACTCTGAGGGTGGCCATAATCCAGACAGGGGATGTGGAACTTTGAGAAAGCTTGCTAGTGAAAACCTTGTGTAAAAACATGTTGTTTTTGTTTCTTATGTTTTTGCTGTGGATGTCCTGCGTTTTGTTTAACCACTTTTTTTTTTGTAAATACAGTGCCTTGCGAAAGTATTCGGCTCCCTTGAACTTTTCGACCTTTTGCCACATTTCAGGCTTCAAACATAAAGATATAAAACTGTAATTTTATTGTAATTTTTTATTATGTAATTTGATTACACACAGGTAGAATTCTATTCATCATCATTAGTCATTTAGGTCAACATTGGATCATTCTGAGATCCTCACTGAAAGTAAAGGGGCGGAATAATTTTGCACGCCCAATTTTTCAGTTTCTTGTTTGTTAAAGTTTGAAATATCCAATAAAATTTGTTCCACTTCAGGAATGTGTCCCACTTGTTGTTGATTCTTCACAAAAAATTAAAGTTTTATATCTTTATGTTTGAAGCCTGAAATGTGGCAAAAGGTCAAAAAGTTCAAGGGGGCCGAATACTTTCGCAAGGCACTGTAAAAGCACCTTTTGCATTTCCAACTCAAGCCATTTTTGGTTCAGACACCCAATGCTTTCTTTAACATTCTCTTAAATAAAAGCATGTCAATAAACTCCACATGTGGCCCTTGATGTGAATCTCATTTTCCAGTCTGGCCTTTAGTGAATCTGAGGTTGACACCCCTGATGTATCGGTCATTAGAGCTGGTTTCAAGGATGTCAAGCATCTTGAGCAACCATTAAAGCGTTTTTCAATTAATGACAGCAGCGCTAATCCAAGTTGTAAATGGCACACACAAATCTGTACACACACACACACACACACACACACACACACACACACACACACACACACACACACACACACACACACACACACACACACACACACACACACATAGAGCTCATTCTTTTCTCATCTCTTCTCATTCTCCTGTCCAGGTACCTGAGCCGTGTGTTTGGCATGCACCCTAAGGAGACGGCCAGGCAGCTGAGCTTGGCCGTGAAGGACGGCCTGGTGGTGGAGACCCTGACCGTCGGCTGCAAGGGCTCCAAGGCCGGCATCGAGCAGGAAGGATACTGGCTGCCTGGGGATGAGATGGTACGTTTATCCGGTTCCTAACACCGTGAACAGTGAATCCTGTTTCTAGAATTTTTTTTCCCGGTCTCCAAAAGAGAGCAGATTTGTCCTTTTTTTTGTCCAATATTTACCGGGTGGTGTGTCCGTCGGTGCCTGTGTATTCACTCTGCGAGCAACATTTCCAAAAGAGCTGAATTTTGTAAAAGTAAAACTGTTCAATAACAACTAATTAACTCTGCTTTCACCGGCCCCTAACGGCCAACAGGATGTGTTGTGTCCTATTGGATGGGATTTTATTTTTTATTGTATTCTTTAGAGAACTGTGAAAAATGCCCATCAGTTTCCTGAGGCCCCGTGTGATGACATTACAGCATTTCTTTTTTAACTAACAGTCCAAACTCAACAAGTTACTGTAATGTAAGATGGGGAAAAGCAGGAGCTTCAGATATTGGACAGGGGAAAGCTTTACATTAATCGGCTAATAAAATAGTCAATTTTGTCTTTTAATCATTTGGACTAATTGTTGGCAGCTCCTTGAAAGATTATAATACTAAATGGAATAGAAGGATCGTAGAATGGCTGCATGTTAACAACGGCATTTATGGGAATGTCAGGATGTTGATTAAAATATTTATATTCTTTTATATAATAATTTCTTGATTCCAGATTACTGCTTCAGTTTTTTATCTAATTAACTGAGAAGCATATCAGACAATAGGATTATTCATATAAGAAGAAAAAGAAGTGAAAAGGAATGAAATTGTCCACGTAGCCGTAATGTACTGCAAAGGATAAAAATCAAAGCAACAAAAAATAAAAAACATTTGGCTAGAAAAAATGCAAAGCACATCTTCAGTGATGATGTATTCGAGACCAGCACACACATTCTGTCAGGGTGTAGCCGCCCATCTGTCAAGTTGCTCGCAGTGTGAACACAGTTTTAACGAGAGTCACAGCACGCAGACATTACAGGAGGATGGAAGAGGAGAGGTGGAAAAGTTCAGGAAAAAGATTGATATTTTGGCTAAATTGAGGACTTCCACGTTTAGTTCTGTGTATATATGAAATTGTATAATCTTTTGACCGGCTCAGGCAGCCCTCTGCTGTGCAGCGTTGTGATATTAATGTTTTTTTTTGGGGTTTTCATGTAAAGTCCTTGTTGTCATTTTGTCTTATTTCCCTTGTTAGTTCACAGTGTGTAGTGTCAGTAGCGCGGTCCCTTCACAGCACTACCTGGGGACAACCCTCATGCCTTCTGCCATTTGAAATGCAGAGAGCACTTAATGGATTACTGTGCAAGTGCCACATTAACATGTGTTTGGTGGCTGCTTTAATCCCAGTGCTTCCAACACCTTGGCTAAATCTGCTATGCTTTACTCATTATACTGCAAGAGCTTCACAAGTGATTTGTAAGAAAGAAATCTGCAGGAAAAACAGAAATAACGGATGATCCGAATAGTAATAATATAACAAACTAAGCCTAACATGAACTAGTTTGTGGATTTGACTTGCTCATGTATAACACATGTACCAGTTTATATTGACTCAAGGTACATTTTGTAGATAAGATTTGAATCCAAGGTTATTTGTTATGGTTACAGGCCAGAAAATGAGTCATGGATATCCTGAAAAATAGGCATCCAAAACTGGGGGAAAAAATGGGTCCGTCTGTACCGTTGTGGTGTCACCACAAAATATTTATATGATTTGGAAAGGAATCTCTTTCACAACAAGAGGCTGTCCGATGTCCAGCGGAGCTCAGGATGTTTTTAGCAACAGGACTTTTAAACACTACTCTCTGAATCACTTGCAATCACAGGAGCCGAAAGCCGAGGGAAGCAAGGTAAGGGCTGCATTGTTACTTTCAAAATCAGGGTGTTTTCCCCTCATCCGATCCCTTCATTTTCTCCCCCCTACCCTCCCTTCCACCCCTCTCTCTCAACTAACATCATTCTGTGAGAAATCGGCTCTGCCACATGCAGTGCTGTCGGGGATTTGAGTGAATCTTTTTTCATGCAGGTTGCAGACAAACTAAACAGCGCAGAGTATGTTCTGGTCAGTTCAAAAGGTTGTAGGCTATGTTTCAATTTGTATGGAAAGCCTTCTGAGCCAGTGGCGAGATATTCAGTCTCCTTGCACTATGCAAGGCTTGAGATTGAGTCTGCTCGCTGCATCATTAAACAAAATAACAAATAAGTGGAAAACGTATCAGCTTTCCATTTTGGAAATTGCCTACAGTACATTCTATCGAACGCACTGCCAGAAGCTACTCGCTGTCATTCAGTTCTGCTGTAAAAAAGCTTCATGAAAGTCTATTGCAGCGCTGCGTCTACATGGCCACATTTCTTGTGGTAGTGATCAGTGATCTTGATGAAATATGGGCTCGCTACTTATCTACAGATGTGCCGTTGCTTGATTTTTAAACGTAAACGCTCCCTTTGTGCAGCTCAAAGCTGCATCCAGTCTTTGGCATTTTAGACGCTGCCAACTAGAATCAAAGATCAAGTGTAAATTTCCGCTTGAACACTTATTAGTGTCAATTGAACGAGACGACAAGCAATGCAAGCATAGCCGCAGGTTGGTATCAAGCATCTGTGCGTTTGTAGTATTTTGGTCTTGGTAGTTGTAGTTCTCCTCAGAGGGGGGTAGTGTTCTGCCGTGTTCTTAACTTCTGTCTGGCATGCGTATTTTCTTTTTTTTCCCCCCGTCATTTTCAATTGATTAAACAGGGTGGAGGCGGGGGAACGGGAAGGAAGTGTGGTCGTGGTTTATGTGGTTGTGTTCTTTAGTTCTCTCTGTGCCTTTCGACCGACTGGTTCTGTCAGATTATTACTCCGTGGACGGAGTTTGAATGTGAACGAGAGCAGCGACGTAGAGCGGTTGCTAGACGGGGGCAGCGCTCCCTCCGCAGGTGCCTGGATTTAATCCAGCCGGCGCGAGCTGTGTCCTTGTGTTGACCGCAGGAATATTTACTCCTCAAACAGACACCACAGCCTTTCAACTCTGACATTTAAGATGGCGGAGTCAAATTCTTGAAAACAAGTTTAATAATGGTACTTCTACCCAATGTATATTATATTGTAATTGTTATGTTATGTAAATATGTTATTTTACTTTTTAGGGTGACTTGTTACAATCTGTCTAAGGACTGCAGATGAAAAACAGCCTTTTGGCTAACTCTGGTGTATTGACAAATGTCCATTAATATGCACTGTCCCTGGTTTAAATAAACCAATAAAAATCAGATTGGATTAAATCCAGGTTTGCCAGGAATGATATTACCTTTTTTTCTGGAAATGTATAACCTAAATTTAGCATATTTAAAGGGTGAATTTTGTAGTTAAGTAGTTTAAAGGTTAAACTAACGTAAATCTGCGCTCTTGTGTTGCATGATAATGAACATTTGTGTTGAAGCACTTGACAGTAACCACACACACTGTTAACGAGACTCTTATTACACATTATTTCATTTGAGTTACTAACCCATTATTTTGACAGTTATGTGAACATCCTTGTTCAAACACGGTCTTCATCTTTATGCCCTCCTCAGTCATGAATGAATGAAGGATGAATTGTGTGAAAACAGTGCTATTAATATTATATATATATATATATATATATATATATATATATATATATATATATATATATATATATAGTGCAGGAGTTCCACCATTGAGACAACCTCCCCTAACATCATGTTTCTAATTATGAACTAAAGCATTAAACGTGATATTTAATGTGGGCTTAGTTAGTTAACCAATTTCCTGCAGGAAATCCTGAAATGGGGGAGAGCGATGTGACTTTTTTGTCCTGTTAGATTTTTATACAGAGATTTCTTTGTCTACAGATGTCTCCTTTGACATAATAGGAAATGTTGCAAATCACTGAGCAGGACTTATGTCAATATTAGACTAATTAAGCACTTAGATTTGTCCGGTATTTAATTAGCTGAATAATTTGTCGGCAGTTGCACTTCTGTTGGTAATATTATTTTGTTAACGCTACAATGGGATATTGCTCACTTGATGTCCAGATCCAATGCTACCACATCATTAAATTACTGTTAGTGCAGTGTTTTTTTTAGCAGTGGGGGAAGGTCTGTCCGCACAACAACCCAACGTTTTTGGTGGAGCACTTCGTTTAATAGTCAACTCAGAAGAAAGCGAACGTTTTGACAAACTAAATCAAAACAGTATGTGGAGTTAAACTCTGAATAGTTGTACTTGTTGTCAAATTGCAATGTGAGCGGCAGTCAATGGGAGGGGGTGCATTATGTCGGCAGGATAATTTAGAAGGCAACCGCGACTACATTGTGCGTCTGCCCTACTTCTGGTACCGGGGCGGCTAAAATTGTGCCATTATGCCACTACAAAATCAACACTGTAGTATTAGCCGTTTTGGTGCCTTATCCCCCTTTTGTCAGGTAAATTTATCTAACTGTAAAGACTGCTAAAGGTGGCGGGAGGGGATTTGGCAGGGAGGAGATTTTCGGCACGAACACAGGTAACGCTAACGGAGGTGTAACGTTACAAATGGCCGCTGTTCTGACTTGGATGCCTGGGTCTGTTTTCTGACGGTTCAGTAAACTGCCGGAGTTAAATGCTGACCAGATTTGGATTGCTGTAATGATAGTGGCTGGTTGCTAGCTGGCTGGGGGCTGACTGTGGATGTGTCCCCAGGGCCACGGCTGTAATGATAGTGGCTGGTTGCTAGCTGGCTGGGGGCTGACTGTGGATGTGTCCCCGGGCCGGGCCTGTAATGATAGTGGATGGTTGCTAGCTGGCTGGGGGCTGACTGTGCATGTGTCCCCAGGGCCACGGCTGTAATGATAGTGGCTGGTTGCTAGCTGGCTGGGGGCTGACTGCATGTGTCCCCGGGCCGGGCCTGTAATGATAGTGTATGGCTGCTAGCTGGCTGGGGGCTGACTGCATGTGTCCCCGGGCCGGGCCTGTAATGATAGTGGATGGCTGCTAGCTGGCTGGGGGCTGACTGTGGATGTGTCCTCAGGCCGGATCTGTAATGATAGTGGATGGTTGCTAGCTGGCTGGGGGCTGACTGTGGATGTGTCCCCGGGCCGGGCCTGTAATGATAGTGGATGGTTGCTAGCTGGCTGGGGGCTGACTGTGGATGTGTCCCCGGGCCGGGCCTGTAATGATAGTGGATGGTTGCTAGCTGGCTGGGGGCTGACTGTGGAAGTGTCCCCAGGGCCACGGCTGTAATGATAGTGGATGGTTGCTAGCTGGCTGGGGGCTGACTGTGGAAGTGTCCCCAGGGCCACGGCTGTAATGATAGTGGATGGTTGCTAGCTGGCTGGGGGCTGACTGTGGAAGTGTCCCCAGGGCCACGGCTGTAATGATAGTGGATGGTTGCTAGCTGGCTGGGGGCTGACTGTGGATGTGTCCCCGGGCCGGGCCTGTAATCATAGTGGATGGTTGCTAGCTGGCTGGGGGCTGACTGTGGATGTGTCCCGGGGCCGGGCCTGTAATGATAGTGGATGGTTGCTAGCTGGCTGGGGGCTGACTGTGGATGTGTCCCCGGGCCGGGCCTGTAATGATAGTGGATGGTTGCTAGCTGGCTGGGGGCTAACTGTGGAAGTGTCCCCGGGGCTGTAATGATAGTGGATGGCTGCTAGCTGGCTGGGGGCTGACTGTGGATGTGTCCCCAGGGCTGTTGTCAGCTCTCATCCCAATTGAAGCCTTGCAGCGCCGGGAGACTGAGGCAGAAGATGGGTGTGCTAGCTAGCTAAATTACCATTAGATTGGTCATCTATCTATACAGTTAGCGTTACTGATGAATTTGTGGGTTAGCTCAGAGTTGTTAACGTGGTCAAAAACAATCATATTAAAATAACTCAGGGTGTTGAACCATGTCGTAATCTTATGTTGACCACCAAGAATTAGTTAACATTATAGACCAAGCATTAGCATTAGATACTTGTCAACCGGCATCTTTTTAGAGTAGGCTTAAACTGGATCGATCAATTGAAATCAGTCAATATCAATAAAGAAGGTCTCTGTTGTGTGTTGCAAAGGGGCATGTAATCATTGACAAAAAAAAAACGCCTGAATTGTGGCTCAAATCGTGATACAAACCTAATCGTGAGTTTGGTTGATTGTTACAGCCCTAATGTTCATATGAAGCTCTTGACTAAAACAAGCAGGATCCTGGGGGGGAGGTTTGTGTACGTCTTTTCAAAGGCACGCCAACCCTGCTGCTCAGCTTTGCTCTTCACTCTGGCGTGTCTCAGCTTGACACAGACGCTGCAGAGCTGTTAACCAGAGTGGGAAAATATGGCTAACTCTCTGGCTGCCTCAACTCCTCCTCCTGTCGCTATCCAAGTCCCTGTCCTTGTTGGCAGCTTTTAGTCGAGGCCCATTTCTTTCTCCAAAAGCCCAGTGGTATTAAACGGATGTTTTAAGAGAAGTGATTTAAACCCATAAACAGATGGGGTTTTTTTTTTTTAGAAATCTTTTTTTTCTTCTAGATTTTGCTGCTAGACTTTTGAACGTTGGTTGCAGGTCCTTCATTGGCATGGAGAAACCGTCTCATGTTTTCTCGTGCCGTTGTTATCCGCTTTTTGCTTGGACCCAATTCTATCCCCGACACTCCAATGTTGAAACTGAGCTCCAGCCTTTTGAAGTCAGCCACTTGTCTTTCATCAGGCAGCCCAAACAATAGTCAAGTGCCTCTTGACATTCAACAGAACACGAGGACTGTTTGTGTGGGTGAAGAGTCTCTTACGCTCAAAAAATAGAAGTCCTTTGAGGAATCTGTGGATAGTTTTTCAGAGTATATTCTCACCTGGATGGGCTTTAATTGTGAACCCTCGATACATTTCCCTTTTTCAGTTCTGATCATTTGAGATTATGTGCTGTGGTCTACGTGAGGAGCGAGAATGTGATCTGGTCATGACAGGGTTTCCCCTAGGTTGACTGCTTTGGTGCCGCAGGTTAGGGTTTTTAGATTATTCTTTTAAAGGAGTCCCCAAAGAACCGCTGGATTTGAGTTTAGAGTGCATCCTCCTGGCGGGCCCTGCTTCTGATCTGGGCGTCTGGTGTTCTGTCTGGCTGCAGCAGGGACGTCGGAGCTGTCCCCCGTGACTATTTATGGTTACGTATGGGCTTATTTTCCTATGCTTCGGACTGAGGGGTCCACGTTGGTTTCAGTCTGCATGTTGCCGCTGCAGTGTGCACCCTTGTTTAAGGTTTATGCAAATGTATGCAACCTCTTTCTCAGACAGTTCTTTATCGGACCATCACTGCAGTTATAACCTTTTAATGTGCTTCCTCCAGCTCAAACCTGAACACATGGAGAAAAGATCAAGATAGAGACCTTTTTTCTCTCTAGCTTTTATTGGGCGGCCCTCCTGCTCTCCCCTACTGAGTCGCTCCAGACTGTGAGTGGGAGGAGCTGGACTCTTGACAGATTGATAAGTAGTTGAATTTTAAGCGGTTCATGCTTCCCGTCTCTGAGCCATTGACTTAGATTAGATTAGATTAGATTAGATTAAACTTTATTGTCATTACACAGGTACAAGGCAACGAAATGCTGTTTAGGTCTAACCAGAATTGCAATAGCAGTAAGTGCAGGACATGGATATGTACTGAATAAATATAGAAATGAATACTATTATAAACAGAATTTTACAGATAGATTTGTCCTATGAATATAATTTATAGATAACAAGTATTGTGAACAAGATTTACAGCTGGATATGTACTGAATATAATATACAGGTCTTTTTTCCCCGCCAAGAGAAATCAATTTAAAAAGCATACAAAGTCAAAACAAATTGAAAAGTGTTTTTAGAGGTAGTTTTTTTTCTTCTTTTGAGGAGGAGGTTGATTTCAGTGACGTGGGCTCGACCCTGAAACACCCTGACGACCAGAGTACAGTCATCATGCATCTGTACCTCAGAGCTAGTTTTGATTCAAGAATGGAGGATGAATAAAGTTGTTTCCTCCCCTCCCGCTGTGGTTCGCGGGTTGGAGGTGGGGGGGTCACCCAAACTTTTGCTCTGCTGTGTCTTCCCTGCAGGAGTGGGAGGCAGAGAGCCACGACTGGTACTGCTTCGAGTGTCACCTACCGGGCGACGTCCTCTCATGTGACAACTGCTTCCGGGTTTACCACCTTAAATGTCTGTCGGACGAGTTCAAGCCCAGAGACGGAGGATCCCACTGGCAGTGTGTCGCCTGCAGGGTAAGAGAGTGTTCTCTTAAATGGCTTTTAGAGCTGTAGTCTATATCCACCACGTTCTGCGTTGGGGATTGTTAAGGTTTTCTTGGAAATTTCGCTGAATGTTCCTCTTTTTATGCTGGATTGTGTTGTAATTCTAACCTCCGGTGGATTTCTGAAGACTATGGTTACCTGCTCCTCAGATCTCTGCAGGGTAAATCCAGACAACTAGCTAGACTATCTGTCCAATCTGAGGACTATGGTTACCTGCTCCTCAGATCTCTGCAGGGTAAATCCAGACAACTAGCTAGACTATCTGTCCAATCTGAGGACTATGGTTACCTGGTCCTCAGATCTCTGCAGGGTAAATCCAGACAGCTAGCTAGACTATCTGTCCAATCTGAGGACTATGGTTACCTGCTCCTCAGATCTCTGCAGGGTAAATCCAGACAGCTAGCCTGACTATCTGTCCAATCTGAGGACTATGGTTACCTGGTCCTCAGGTCTCTGCAGGGTAAATCCAGACAGCTAGCTAGACTATCTGTCCAATCTGAGGACTATGGTTACCTGGTCCTCAGATCTCTGCAGGGTGAATCCAGACAGCTAGCTAGACTATCTGTCCCTTCGGAGTTTCTTCTTCTGAACTTCTGAATGGACACATGTTCCACCAAAACAAGTTCCTTCCTGAGACTATATTGCAGAGGCACCGTTATTGTGTAAGGTGTTAGCGCCGCCTAGGACAATTGTGATTGGTTTAAAGAAATGCCAATAAATCAGAATGCTTTGTGGACTAGCCAGACCTTCCTCTGCAGCGCTGTGGAGGAAGGTCTGGCAATGGGAGACTATTAAGAGCTGTAACAATTCCAAATTTTGCTGTACAATTAATTGTCTCAGAAAAAAATTTGATTGATTAACATAATTGTCCCTTTCAGTCACAAAAAAGAAATAAACACATTAAAAAACACATTAAAATACATTAGTTTGAATGAATTCCACGATACACCTTTTATTTATATCACTGTTATGTGACCCAAAATAATGTAAGAACACAACTACACAGCCTATGAAATAAACCAAGTGTTTCAGATATCTCCTAGTGTGTAGCAGATTCTGACAGACTCGATGGTTTAGTTAAGCAATTTTATTTTTCCTCTGTTCTTGCAAGGCCGAGAGTGAAAAAAAGGCGATGAGGTGACAGTCCTGATGTGAACAGGTAGTTTCAGGTGGTGTGGGATTTGTGGCAGGTGACAGCAGTAGATCATCTTACAGGCAGGCTCAGCTGTGACAGGTGCTGGAGAGGAGAGAGACGCAGGTGAAGTTAGATTCAGCGGAGTACAACAAAGTTCTTCACCAGAGAATTAGACACTGGAGAATAAGGCCTGAGGAGTCGCCTTATGGTGAGCGTTAACAATCTGGCGATGAGTGAGAAAAGAGCCGGGTTTCTTTTACCGTGCTTGATTGGGAATAGGTTTCAGGTGTGCCTGGTTAAGCCTGTAGAGCCACGTCTCTGGTGATGAGTACGCACACGCACACGCACACGCACACACACACACACACACACACACGCACCACGCACACAGGGGAGGAGACACAGGGAAAACAAACAGAAAACACAGGAAAATCCAGAGGTCACAGACCGGGCCGTGACACCAAGCCTCTTTTAAAAATCATGGAAACATTGTATTTTTTCTTCTTAAATGAACATAAAATTGACAATTGATTAATGTCAGCTTATGCTAATGTTAGCAACTCATTGCGGTTAAGCAAAGAAACCATTATTACGTAAAGATATTGCGATTAGACAAGTATTGGAGCAATCTTTACGGGCCAAATGGCTATTAAGCCAACTTTTCTGACATTTTGTCTCGTCCTCATTACTTCAGAGGGCTGTTTGAGGATTTAGAGAAGGGGTTAGGGTTAGGAAGAGATATGGGGGGTGGGTAGCCATTTACATGCAGCTGGTTGCTAATCATTGTTTTAAATCTTTAAAAAAATAAAATAAGAGGTGATATTTGAAGCTGCAGCCTAACAATCTTCATTTTGTCAGACTTTGGGTTTAGTTATTTCGGATGTATAATGTTTTTCTTTCCTTTCATTCTTCCATGCGGCCACTACAGCGATACTTTGTCTAAAGTTGTCTTCGCCTGCTCATTTTTTAATAAGCTTCCTGTAATAATCATGCCTGGCATCGGCAGACTTAATTCATGAATGCGTTTTAGTGTAGAACACCTCTGTTAATTTTCAATTTCTAAGCGGTGCACACCCAAATGCCTCTGAACGCAACAGACCTATCCAACCAATCAGAGCAACACAACGTGTACGGCTTAGTGACACGTAGGAGTTGGGGAGGTGCTTGGTCCGTTTTTCAAGCAGGACAGGTGGCAAATATTCTCAAATTACAGCCTAACTGTACAATAAGATGTGAAAAATAGGCAATAGAGTAACAGAATCTTAATTCAAAGTTTGATGAGCCTTGTGCGTTGATACTCCCCTGTCAGTCGTCCTCTTAAACCCGCCCCATATATGATAAGCTGTTGTGATTGGTTCGTCCAGAAGCCTGGTTGGCTGGAAGATGCTACATTTCAAGGGGTTATTCCTAATAAAAGAAATGACAATATTTTTTATTTTTTAATTATCCAGTGTCTACAGAGACAAATAAGTCTGGTTTGTCCTGCAGAAATCTTGCTGAGTTAACTGTTTCTCTTCTTTCTCCAATGTAGTCTTGTTTTCATGACATTTAAGACATCAGTTGTCTGCAGAAGCAGACAAAATATGTTAGGGTTACTAATGTTGGTGCTCGCTGTAAGTTTATATGCCGAGAGACGCCTGATAAAGAAAGACAATTTTTTTGTTTCTCGCTTATTTGAAGCCCCGTTTCTGTCCCTCGTTGTCTTTATTCCCTCCTTATTTCTCTTTTCCCTTCTTGTCTCCTCTTACAGTCTGTTGCCTTTTGGTATGTTTGAGGATAAACATTTTTTCTCTCCACATCATCCCTCTTTCAAACCTGCAGGGCAGTAAAAAGAAGAACCTGAACAAACAGGAGATGAGTAAATACCTGCGCTTCATCGTCCAGCGTATGAAGGAGAGGGTGAGAACAACCATATATTCATTTCTACCTGTTATCCGCCTTCAACTTATCAAACCTACCACACGGAAGCCACTCAGAAGGGTTAGGGTAGGTCTAATTTAGACTATTAATCGGAGTCTGTCAGTGGCGAAACAAGCACTTTTGTGAAGGTAAATACAAACTGGACAATTGCCCCATTAACTTCCATTGTAGCTCGTTTCGCCGCTACCGACTGCAGCCATCTCGCTTAACCCTCCTGTTGTCCCCGGGTCAAATGTGACACCTTTTCAGAAAGGTTTCTATATTATAAATTTGGGTTTCTTTCAAACAAATTGTCTAAAGAAATAACGTGGAGGTTCCCTGCATCGCTCTGTACGAATGAAACAAATGATCAGTTCATTACTTTAAATGAATTTAAGTGTTTTATTCAATTGTATTTGAAATTTTTTTTGTAAAAGAACGTTGAAAATAGCTTCAATGTGGGGAAAAAAAACTAGTGACACATATAACATGGACAAAAATGATTAAAAAACATTGAAAAAAAGGCAGTGTCAAAATGTTTTTAATTTTTTTTACATTTCGACCCAGAAAAACACAAAGTTGCCTGGTCGACAGGAAGACATCACAAGGGTTAATACTGGACCAATGTCAACGATCGTTGTTCCCATCAGTCACTCAGACACCAAAACATTGGAGAATAGGGCTTGAACATGGTCCGGGTTGAAAAAAACGGGTAGTTAACTCTTAAAGCAATCAATCAATCAAGTTTATTTGTATAGCCCTTTACAATAGTCGAAAGGTACCCAAAGTGCTTTACAACAAAGCCATAAAACAATACAAAACACATGCCGAACAAACAGATACAATTAAAAGTGCTGTAGTGGTGCAGCGCTGCAGGACATTAAAAGCCTTCCAGAAATGCATAAAAAGGAGCAGACAGAAGGAGGACACCTAAGAGACAGTGTTGTCCTAGTCAGAATTAAATGCTAATTTAAAAAAGTGGGTCTTAAGCTTCGTTTTAAAAAGGCTGAGGTCAGTAGTGGTGCGGATGTCAGGGGGTAGTTTGTTCCACAGTCTGCAAAGCAGAGCGGATAGATAGTGGTGGAACATCAACCACTGACTTGAATGGCCGTGGTTGATGGCGGGGGGGGTCGCGGCGCCTCGGGAGCGCAGTGCAGACGCCCCCGGTGGAGAATTGGGGGTAATTGTTTTCACAAAAAGGCAAAATCCACCTTATATTATCAGCATGTTTATGCTCTCTCCAATGCAAGATTTCTGGTTGTTTTAATGTGCCTCAGTCTGTACTCCGTCTGTGTGGTCTGTGGTTGTGGTCTCTGCTATTCCACGAGTATCAGTACCCACAAAAACCCTCACGCCTCCTTGTAATTAGGAACAAATTTCCCTATTATTCTCTTCCCATTATCCCACCCTTTCATCTGCCGTTTCATCCACTACTTGCTCTCTCAACCTCCTCTCTATTAAAGTTGTTAAATCTCATTACCACCCCTCCCTACTTCTCTTGTTCTCTCCTTCCCGTCTCCCCTCATCCCACCGCTCCCTATAAAAACAGTATTAAATCTCATCAGTTGCCCTCCATGTGTCTGTGCTTCTTTACTTCCCGCTAACGCGTCCTCTCTATGAAGGGGCATTAAATCATTAACCTTCCTCTACATTTCTAGGCGGTGGACCTGCACAAGAAAGGCAAAGACACTAAACATCCCATGTACAAACGGCTGATCCACACTGCGCTGGAAGTCTCAAACATCCAGGAGGTAACCCCCGTGCCCAGCGTCCCCGTGAAGCTCCCATCATCCCTTGCTGTCTGTCTTTCTCTTCTCTATTTATTTATTCATCGAATCATTTTTCGATGGACCTTTTTAGGATTTGTTTTGAACCCTTACACAAATCCACTCAGACTGTTAGATTGAAACATCCCTGCACACACTCTTTCTAGTTTAAAACTTTAACTTTTTACATTTTGGCAAATCGGCACTACTAAGAGTACGATGGATTAGCTTTTAGCAGTTCCTGTGGGCATTAATCTCATGTGTCTCTCACTCTCTCTTTATGTGTCTCTCTCTTTCTGTGTCTCTTTCTCTTTCGCTTTCTGTCATTCTCTTCCCTCTATTTGTCGGTCTCTTTCTCTCTGTCTCTCGCTCTCTCTTTATGTCTGTCTCTCTCTTTTTCTGTCATGCTTTCCCTCTGTCTGTCTCTTTCTCTCTTTCTGTCTCTCACTCTCTCTCTCTTTCTGGCTTTCTGTCTTTCTGTTTGTCTCTCTTGTTCTGTGTGTCTGTCTCTCTCTCTTTCTGTTTATCTTTCTGTCATTCTCTTCCCTCTCTCTTTCTGGCTGTCCATCTTTCTGTCTGTCTCTCTCGTTCTGTGTCTGTCTCTCTCTCTTTCTGTCTATCTTTCTCTTTGTGTCATTCTCTCCCCTCTCTCTTTCTGGCTGTCCGTCTTTCTGTCTGTCTCTCTCGTTCTGTGTCTGTCTCTCTCTCTTTCTGTCTATCTTTCTCTTTGTGTCATTCTCTTCCCTCTCTCTTTCTGGCTGTCCGTCTTTCTGTCTGTCTCTCTCGTTCTGTGTCTGTCTCTCTCTCTTTCTGTCTATCTTTCTCTTTGTGTCATTCTCTTCCCTCTCTCTTTCTGGCTGTCCGTCTTTCTGTTTGTCTCTCTCGTTCTGTGTCTCTCTCTTTCTGTCTATCTTTCTCTTTCTGTCATTCTCTTCCCTCTGTCTGTCAGTCTGTCTCTCTCTCTTTCTGGCTGTCTGCCTTTTTCTTTCTGGCCATCTGTGTCTCTTTCTGTCTATCTTTCTCTTTGTGTAATTCTCTTCTGTCTGTCTCTATTCACTTCTCTCTCTGTCTCTCTTTCAGAACCTGTCTGAAGGAAAGTATAAAAGCTTCGAGGAGTTCAAAGCAGACGCTCAGCTGATAGTTCACAACACTTCCATCTTGTATGGAGGTCGGTCAAAGTTTGAATATATGGCACCTTGGGAATTCACTGTTTTATTTTATACTAATAACTCTTCCAGTTAAGTGAGTTTTTACTTTTGATTTCTCTGGTTTTGTGTGTGTGTCAGTTCACAGCGACCAGGCGGAGATCGCACGGCTGCTCTTCAGCGACACATGCCATGAGGTACCCCTGTTTTATTTATTTTCTCTCACAGCAGTGAGATTTACTTGAATTCTCCTGTTAAAGCTTTAGTGCGTAACTTTTTGGTATTAATGAACGCCCGTTACTTTCAAGCCATTGCCAAATGAGTTGCACACAACTCTCTCTGGATTTCTCAGTATGACGTGTTCATGTGTTCAGAAGATTGTGTCGTCTGGCGGCTTTCCTGCGCAGAAACTTCATCAAAGATAATGAAGAGAGAATGTTTTTTTGTATCGTCCTTGGCTTCTAGCAACTGCGTGTGGGATGGGTGGAGGCAGTGTGCGGTCACAGAAGCCTTGTATCATGCGACAGAAACTACGCACTATAGCTTTAAGAGCTCATACGTTTACATCTCCTTTTATCATTTTTAGAATTTGTGTCTAGTCCAGATTTATTTTATAAGTTTGTGCACATTTAACTTTTCTGTCTTTCCCTTCTCTATCTTTTGTCCCTAATCCCTTTTCCCTGCCCGTGTCTTTTCTCTTCCAGTTAAATGAGTTGTTGTTGTGTAAGAACTGTTTCTACCTGTCGAACGCCCGGCCAGACAACTGGTTCTGTTACCCCTGTGTGAGTACAGCCAAACCTGCTCTCATCAGCCCAGACCACAGTGCAGCAACACAGTTTTAATAGTAATAATAATTCATTACATTTATATAGCGCTTTATCATAGACACTCGGAGCCCTTCAGAAAACCCATACAGACACGGGGAGAACATTCAAACTCCACACAGAAAGGACCGGGGCGACCAGGGTCCGAACCCGGTACCTTCTTGCTGTGAGGCAAAGCAGCTTTATTAGTAGAGCACATTTCAGCAACAGGGCAGTTCAAAGGGCTTTACAAAAAAACTGTTTAAAAAAAGGAAAAGATAAAACACAAGAATAAAAGTTACAGTGCAGTATAAGAAATTAAACATTAAAGAAATAAACATAATTTAAAGAAAGGCAGCATCAAAAAGAAAGGTCTTCAGCCTGGATTTAAAAGAACTGAGAGTAGCAGCGGATCTGCAGGTTTCTGGGAGTTTGTTCCAGATATGAGGAGCATAGAAACTGAAAGCTGCTTCCCCCTGTTTGGTTCTGACTCTGGTGACAGAAAGCAGACCTGTCCCAGACCACCGGAGAGGTCTGGGGGGGTCATCGTGTAGTAGCAGACCTGTCCCAGACCACCTGAGAGGTCTGGGGGGGTCATAGTGTAGTAGCAGATCAGAAATGTACTTTTAGTGATTATAAACTAGCAAAAGTATTTTGAAATCAATTCTTTGAGGCACAGGAAGCCAGTGTAAAGACTTCAGAACTGGAGTGATGTGATCCAGTCTCTTGGTCTTAGTGAGGACCCGAGCAGCAGGGTTCTGATTGATTTTTTAGGGAGACCTGTAAATACACCGTCACAGTAGTCAAGTCTACAGTAGTCAAGAAAAGGATTTTTTCCAAATCCTGTTGACACAGAAGTCCTTTAACCCTTGATATATTCTTAAGGTGATAATAGGCTGACTTTGTAATTCCTTTGTAGTCTTAATGTGGCTGTTAAAATTCAAGTCAGAGTCCATTACTACACCAAGATCTCTGGCTTTGTCTGTTGTTTTTAACATTGTCATTTAAAGCTGAGTGCAGACTTTTAATCGTTCCTCTTTGGCTCCAAAAGGCCACAGTGCCAACCATTGGGCCACCATGCTGCTGTATATTTACCTTCAGATGTTTTTATTTCTTCTAGAAGCTTTACAAGTATACAACTATTATATGTAGCAGGTATACGTATATAATGGTATGTACACATCATACTTAAAAAAAATGTGATGCATTGAGCAAAAACTTAAAGAACAAAGCAGGCTGCCTTGCCATTAAAAAAATTTAATTTTAGCATAAAGTCAACCCACTACTAAGTAAAGCGTGGCAGGGTTTTTATTTTTAGAAATACACCCCTGGGTTGTATCTTTGGTCTATATTGTTTCTTTGTGTGTGTGTGTTCCCACGGCAGAGCCCCAACCACGACCTGGTGTGGGCCAAGATGAAAGGATTTGGCTACTGGCCGGCCAAAGTCCTTCAGAGAGATGAAAACCAGGTGGACGTACGCTTCTTTGGCCACCAGCACCAGAGGTTAGCGCAGCTGGCAGACATCACAACACCACACAGCATCACTTTTCTCTTCCACTGGTCTGAGCGCCTCAGGCCGAGACTGCTTGTGTCCCTAATTTTTTAATAATTGTTCTTCACAACCATTAGGCTAACCATTGTTAGCATATTTTTACAAAAACGTCTGCTATGGAGCCATAACGTGAGCTACAAGGCAATGGAGCCTTTTATACATTGTCGTGTTTCTTTAGAAATAAACAATGAAAAAATAGAGTCTTTAAACGCTTCGGCTGTGAAGTTATTCGCTGTCAAAGTGACGTATAAATGAAAGGGAGTCAATGGGATGCTAACTGCAGGTGATGGCTTTGTAGCATTAAAATGGCGCCAAGGGAGCTATGCTTAGAGAGGAGAGGCTTACGCCCTTGGGTATGCACGAAGGAGAAGGGCTATTCTGTTTTTTTTTTGTGTTGGTGGACATTTTTCTTCTTCTTCAGGATTTAGCGGCAGACCAGAACACTTTAAGGCGTATATACTGACCCCCTCGGGTCCGGAAGAATTGCACCCCTCGGTGCCTACAGTACTGTAAAAAAGTACCGTCACATTTTCAGAATTTTGCCATCTACTTGGTACTAAATTACCAGTTTTTGTGATTACATACTGTATTTATAAAGCAACTTCACTCTGATGAAACTAGTTTAAGAACGTCTCCGTTCTTGATTTAAAAAAAAAAAAAAAAAAAATTGAAACTTGATCCAACAAACAAACCAAAACACTAAGAAGATGGAACTGAAACAGATTAAAAAGTTGTAGTGCTGCTTGGTAAATGTCGAGCACTGTTTTCCTTGTCCTCCCCAGAGCGTGGATCCCCTCGGACAACATCCAGGACATCAAGGTGAGCGTCCAGCAGCTGCAGGTGAAGCGCAGCAACGGCTGGAAGAAGGCGTGCGAGGAGCTGGAGGTCTACCAGCGCTTCCTAAGGGAGGGCCGCTTCTGGAAAACAAAGATGGAGGAAGGCACCATGCAGTCACACCAGCAACTGCAACAGAACCTGAACCAGAGCCAGAATCAGAATCAGAACCAGAACCAGAGCCAGAGCCAGCCGCAGCAGCAGGAGGGCAGCGGGAGGACGGACAGGCTGGAGCGGACAGACGAAGCCGAGTCCAGCATCTCCTCCACCAGCAACGAGCAGGTCCGACATGTAAGTAGGCTCAGTTTAAAGGTGCTGTAGGTAGGATTGCACTATGCCATAAAGGTAGTTTTATTAGTCTTACCTACTGCACCTTTAATTCTCAACCCTTTGAACTCTGCATCAGAAAATCAGGGCGGCCCCTTCCCGAGCCGTTTCACGCAGCCCCGAATCCAAATGAATGTAACTAAAAGATCTAGGGAGTGAAGTTGGTCATGAGTGGACTTCTTTTGTCTTTTTGAGGGGTATTTATGTATCATCTGCTCTAATCTGTTCCAACGTTTTAGACACAAGCATGGTGATAACGGTCCAAAATCATGTGAAAAACTGTCGCAAAACTAGCACGAAGTGACACAAAACAAAATGAATGGAACAAAAATGACCAATAAGAAACCCAATAACAAAATGAATGGGGGAAATTATTATTTTTTTATTAAAAAAACCTTTTCTTGAGGAATGACACTAAAAACTATTTATTTTTGCTTATTGTGATGTCATATCTTGGATTATCTTCAAATGCTCTACATCCCTAAAAATGAGTACAACCTAAGCCAAAAGCATATGCAAAGCAATAAACCATAATAACCAAAAAGGTTTTGATACTGTCATAAAAAAACAGATTTTGGGGTTTTATTTATTATATATTTATTCAAATTTGACTTAATTTTACACGCTAAATGTTTTCAGTGTTTCCCTAAACTTCCTTTGAGGGTTTTCACTTCTGTTGTACCTTTTCCTTTCAGGCTGCTGAAGACTTTCACTAAAACCCCAAACCAGCGGGTAGTTTAGTGTGAAACCGTTTCAAACCAAAGTTATACAGTGCTTTAGAGAAAAAGAAACAAAAAGGATAGACGCCGTTTTATGCTTCTGTGTAGAATCGACGGCCTCACGTGCACCTCTCGAAAAATGCAACTACACGTCGTGGCGACACGCGTCTCTCGGCCCTGGCTTGGTAGTGTTGCATCCCCCCACACACACACACACACACACACACACACACACACACTCGTTACCTCGTTCCCCTTCTCCATAAACAACATGAAATCAAGGAGAGGGTTAACTTCTCCTGCTACAGATGTCTCACCGCGGTGAGAAAACACAGGGGGGACACTTTGGTTCTCTCACTATGACTCTCTCTCTCTCACTTCTCCCTCTACCACACACACACACACACACACACACACACACATACACACACACACACACACACAAATATGAACACCAGGCCACTTATGTAGGCTACGGAGAAAGCTCTGGGTGGAGACTCCGCAGAAGCATAAAACATAAAGCCTTAAACCAAAATGCATGAACTGAAACGGTCGATAAATACAGTAAACATCGCCACCTGGTGGTTGAACTGCACAATGCTAGTACAACACCTTTGCAGGTATTTTTTTTTACATAGCTGCCAGTGTTTTTTTGTTGTTTTTTTTTAAAGTAGCTCTGTAAAAAATGATTTCATTCAGAATAATTATAGCTAAAACTTCTCAAATGGCCAAAGACTTTTTTCACTATACACCCTCCTTTCAAAAATACACGTAATTAAAAGCTTTTGTTAAACAGAGCACTGATAAGGCTGACAGCTTTGTTTTTACTGCTACTACTTTACTTTAATTCCCATTTTTTTCTTCTACTTCTGAGCCATCGCCCTTCCCTGATTTTAGCACCGCCGTCTTGTATTATCAAGAGAAAATACAAACGACATGTTAGCTGAGAAGAATGCCATACGCAGGCTTCTACACTACAGATTGTCTGGGAACATCAACTCTCTTTCATGTGTTTCTCTTCCATTTCAGCCAGGACACAATATACAGTATGCATTTTTTTTTTATCTTCAAACGTTTGCAGCTTCCAGGTTCCCTTCTAATTATTAAGTTAAATACTTCACATTAATAAGTGCTTTCTCGGTCTGTACTGGAACAAGAAAAGATCACGTTTTTTTTATTTATTATTATATATATTAGTTAAATTTAGTTATATTAGTTATATTTTCTCAAACAGTTACAAACAACATACTGGGACACAGGAACGCGTCCCCGGGCAGAACAGAACACATTTAAGATACTTTTTAACATTTTACCAATAGTTTTATTTTTGTGATAAAGTTTGAGCAAAAGTAAGAAAGTTTTTGGTCTTTTCTTTTTTTTTTTTTTCTCCAGCTCAAAAGCAGCCTGGAGCCCAAGGCAAAGAAAAGCCGTCGAACTCAAATAGTCAAACCCAAAGAAGAAGCCAGTGTAAGTTAGACTCTCATCACACGCATAATATTCTGTAAAAAACAGTCATATCTGTCAGTAGTTTGGAGAAATGTATCATCTTTGGTTAGAGTGTGTCCTATCTGCAAGACCTGTACCATTATTACATGTACTTTTTGTTTTAGAAACGTCTCAATCCTTATGTAAATGGTTTTGTTCTTGTAAAACATTTTAATATATCACAAGATATAGTTAATGGACTCAAATATCCATCATGAGACGAGCTAAAATCTTGGCCTCTTCAGAAACTTTAGCGATGATGCCAAAAAGGTGCTTGTTGTTTTCTGTTTACTATCTACCACATCAGCTTTATTGTCTTTGCAACAGGAAGGTGGTGAAGTTTCACAGGAAGTGTTGAGACAATAATATGTCACCAGAAGTGGCCGTTAATGTCTGAATGCTTTTTGTTTTGTTTTCAGGAAGCTAATGTAGGTCTAACATCCAGGCTTTCTGGCATTGGGTTTCCTTATAGGCCTGAGAAAAGTCTTTAATGTTTTCTCTTTTGCTGTTGCGACACGCTATTTGTTTAACACAGTACTGTTAAATGATTCAATTATTTAATCGCAATAATGTCATAGTAACGTGCAATTAATCCCACATTTTTATCTATTCTAAATGTCCCTTGGTTTGTTTTTGTCCCAATATTATTTTTTCTCATCTTAATGCACTTATCAACATGGAAAAGTGGAAAGCTGCTTGCTTTGTGCAATTTTTTAAAATTGAAAACAACATTAGCATAAAGCCCACTGTAGTTTTCAATTTCACACGTAACATTCTCACTTGGAGCAAATAATCTCTCACACAATGTAACACTGTCCATCAATAAAAGGGTGAAAATAATACTAAGTATTAATAAGACGAGGGTAGGGGGGGGGGGGGATTGGCATCAGCTGTGTGCTCGGCCATCAGGTGGTATTTCAGACTGGCCGTGCTGCGATGATAGCTCAGTTCACAACGACACACACACAGATCATGTTAGTCTTGTCAGTGGAATTTGCAACTTTTCAAAAGTAAAACTTTCCATTCTGAATCTTATTGGGATCCGTCTAGCGCTCGCCATCCACTCAAAACGTAACTCTACTACTTTTTGGCCGGCTCGCAAGCCGTGTGTGTGTGTGTGTGTGTGTGTGTGTGTGTGTGTGTGTGTGTGTGTGTGTGTGTGTGTGTGTGTGTGTGTGGCATGCCTGTTGTTTTGTTTCCAGTCCTAGCTACATCCGGTGGATGTTGTAGATTTTCTAACATTACTAGTTGTTACTAGCATGTGAAAATTTTTAAAACGTATTACTTATATTTATAACCTAAAAGTGGGATTGTCTCTACAGTGAATTGATCTGCGGGAGGCTTTTTGTGGTGTTTCAGTCGGCCAATCGCTGTCACTGCTGCAGCTAAAGCAGTCAGGAAGCTCATTGTTTCATAATGGGCATGTGTGTCGATTTCAGCAAAAACTTAAATGATTTAATTCACAGGTCGGTTCCATTGAAAGCCACTTATCCGGATCTAAGTTGCATTTATTTCTTTGATTGAATCATTCTGAATTATTGTTGTTACTGCTGGGAAGATCTACAAAAACAAATTATATAATAAATTCTAAGGCTATCTGGAGGGATAAGCCTTTCAAATTCCCTCTATATAGGACAGCGCTATGACCAACCAGAGCAACGCTGGTTGATGGATTAAACTTTTACCGTATCCGGTCGGCGAAACTCCGATCACATCTTCCTTTTTTAAGAATGACTTCAATTAGAGCTGGGCAATATATCGGTATTATATC
This sequence comes from Etheostoma nigrum, assembly GCA_029931835.1. Lineage (NCBI taxonomy): Eukaryota > Metazoa > Chordata > Actinopteri > Perciformes > Percidae > Etheostoma > Etheostoma nigrum. The sequence goes on from CM057248.1 coordinate 25,805,437, forward strand.
GATGTCGTGATATTACGATATCCTAAATCTAAGACGATATTTAGTCTCTCATATTGTCATATGGCATAAGTGTTGTTTTTTTCCTGGTTTTAAAGGCGGCATTGCAGTAAAGTGATGTCCTTTTCTGTTCTATTATTGGCCTTTACCCACTTAGTCATTATGTCCACATTGATGATGATGATTTATCAAAAATCTCATTGTGTAAAAATTGTGTGGAAGCACCCATAGTCAACTACAATATTGTTGCGGTATCGATATTGCGGTATTTGATCAAAATATATTTGATTTTCTCCATATCACCCATCACTTCAGAGCTTATCTCCAAGTCTTCCAGAGTCGCGGCCAAAACCGATTCAAAAGTCTGCTGTTGGCCATCAGCAGCAGCCATCTTCTTTGTTTTCAGGTAGCAGGGAATTCACATGGAACCGTCGCAACTCTGCCGTCCTTATGTTAAGCCCCGCCCACAGACTCTATACACGATGTGATTGGCCTGACTAGAGTTTGGTTTTTCCAGCTCGCAAGCCAACGGAGAGTTGCTAGACTGACTCTGCCTGCACATTACAGAATTTCCCTTCGGGGATCAATAAAGTATTTCTGATTCTGATTACATTTGCTGCTTCTAGGATGCGTCTAGGTTTCTAGGCTAGGTGCAACGGATATTAGAGAGGTCTTTAAATGTAAACCTGGTGAACCTTGCAGAAACTCTGTGCATCAGTTTTTTTTATAACACCTAAAATGTGTCTTCTCCTCCTCTTCTTCTTTTTTTTTTTTTAAATCTGACTTTTAGTCTGTGCTTCACTGCTCGTCTCTTCACCAGGACCCGGAGCCCGAGATGGAGGCGGTCAGCTCCAGCCAGGAGATCCCCGTGTCCTCGGCGCCCCAGCAGCCCGAGAAGCTGTCGGTGTCCACGCAGACCAAGAAGGCCAGCGGTGGGTCGCCGCGCACGCTCCACCGCGGCACCCAGACCAACAGCGACGGCGCCTGCCAGAACATGTGCCACGAGAAGTACACCAAGGTCTTCAACGACGTCAAGGAGATGATGAAGGCCGACAACAAGCGGGAGACAGAGAGGGTTGTCCGAGAGGCTCTGGAGAAGGTGCATTTTGTGGGTTTTATGATCGGGAAAAGGTCTGTGAGTAGGACTGGGGTCTAAAGTGTCAAATATCAAGAAAAGGCCTCGTCATTCAGTACCCAATTTCAACACTTAGTTGGAGGAGTAGTGTCTGAAATGATATGTGATATGCAACAAACCTGATTAAATTAAATTTAAAACCATGAAAGCAAATAAATTCCAACATCCTTTTTAAAGATTATTTGTTTTATGGCATCTTTAAGCCTTTATTTTCACAGAACAGCTGAAGACATGAAAGGGTAAGCAGCAAAGGGCTACCCTGGAAATCCAGAGTTCTCGCGAGAGCACAATTTGAATTTGCTCAGCGATACTCTGGCATCGAGTAATGCTGCTCATTAACTATGCCCTTGTAGCCGGGCTGCACCAATCACATCGGTGTATCTGATATAGGCGGGGCCAGAGGCGAGCTAGACAGATGATGACAGTTTAATCTACCAGTCAGCTTCGCTGGTAGCTAAGCGTATGGGGGTCTGGATACGTCACCCTGTGTATTGTTGTGATTGGTCATAGTGTTATCCAATTGTGTGCAGTGAGATTTTCAAATGCACGCTTGGTGCCGCCCCTCGGGATCGGCGACTTTCACTACTCGATGCAAGACTCTTAATCTTTCGGATTTGGGTCTGGATTTCCAGGCTAGCAAAGGGAGCTGCGTCGAGGAGTAAACCTCTATATATGTGCGCCTGCTCTACCAACTGTGCTAACCGGCCACTTGCTAACATTCTTTTATTACACAAACTGAATATTGAATTGAAAATAAAAGGCGCCACTAAAAAAAGGGCCAGTTCCATTTTAAAGGGCAATTTTCTGCTGTCATTTTCTTCCAACTAACACAAGAAATCTCTGAGTATTTTATGCAATATGTTGCAAAAAAGCATAATTTAGGAATCGGTATTGAAGTCACAGTGTTGGTACCAGTATCAAAATATTTTTTAACGATACCCATCACTACCTGTGAGACAGTCTCAGTTTTAAACTCCCGGTCTGCCTCTGTCACCACAGCTCCGCGCCGAGATGGAGGAGGAGAAGCGCCAGGCGGTGAGTAAGGCGGTGGCCGGAGCTCAGACGGAGATGGAGCGGAAGTGTAAACAGGTGAAGGAGAAGTGTAAAGAGGAGCTGGTGGAGGAGGTGAAGAAGGTGGTGGGCCAACACAAACAGCTCATCTCCCAGACCAAGAAAAAGCAGTGGGTGAGTTCTGGAAGAAAAGAAAACAACATAAGCTGTCTGTTACTCGTGTTTTCATACAAACTTAAGATATAAAACTTAGTCCTTTTAACAAAAACACATTAACAAAAAAAATCAGTGTTGCCAACAGGGACGTTGTAGAGCGTCCTCTGGTGGACAGACTATGCAACGCCATCACTAACAGGGACGTTGTAGAGCGTCCTCTGGTGGACAGACTATGCAACGCCATCACTAACAGGGACGTTGTAGAGCGTCCTCTGGTGGACAGACTATGCAACGCCATCACTAACAGGGACGTTGTAGAGCGTCCTCTGGTGGACAGACTATGCAACGCCATCACTAACAGGGACGTTGTAGAGCGTCCTCTGGTGGACAGCCTATGCAACACCATCACTAACAAGGACGTTGTAGAGCGTCCTCTGGTGGACAGACTATGCAACACCATCACTAACAGGGACGTTGTAGAGCGTCCTCTGGTGGACAGACTATGTAACACCATCACTCACAGGGACGTTGTAGAGCGTCCTCTGGTGGACAGACTATGCAACGCCATCACTCATAACATGGTTGACCGTCCGTTTTTATTTTTTAAATATTCATTCATCACAATCAATGATTGTGATGAATGAATATTTAAAAAAAATAAAATAAAAATAAATGCCGATACCAATAGATGGGGAAATGCCTAATATCGGCCTCTACCGGGCTCTGCTTTTGCTCAATGTTTTTAAAAGCTGGTGTATCTTTCCTTTTCTTCTAACCGGGCCGTGTGTGTGTGGTTTCCAGTGTTACAACTGCGAGGAGGAGGCCATGTATCACTGCTGCTGGAACACGTCGTACTGCTCCATCAAGTGTCAGCAGGAGCACTGGCACGCCGACCACAAACGGACCTGCCGCAGGAAGAGATGAACAAGCCCCGCCCCTTTTCCCTTCTGGTCTCACACAGCACGCCATTGGCTCTCGCCTTCTCCTCTACCTGTCAGTCAGTGTCTCACACACACACACACACACACACACACACCTACCGACACACCTACCTATCTCCTGCTTCTCTTATTGCCTTCCTGAAAACTTTGTGGACCCGATGTTTTCTGCGTGAAAAGAGCAATTTGTTCCCTTGTTTTTTTTTTTATTTTGTTTGTATTATTTAACATTGTGTTCATTTTTTTTTCTATCTTCGTATTTTTTGTTCTGTCCCTCTAAAAAGCGAACAGATTGCTCGAGAGCATGGCTCAAATGCAGAGTTATGGTATGGGTTTTTGTGTTGGTTTCTTATTCAGATTTCTTTCTTTGTTTTCTTATTCTTTACTGAAGTGCTGATTTTGAGCTTGTGTCAGAGAATGTGTTATTTAAGTGTGTAGTAAACAGATGCGCGTCGACTGAGAAGATTTTATTACCTGAATTTTTAGATAAAATTTTTAAAAATCACGTTTTTTCTTACTGTAAATGCAAACAAATACACATTGTCGATCTTACAAGAAAACACGCCGTGAGTACTATCGCGTCATCCGACGAGCTCGCTTCCTTAGAGAAAACCTATTTAAAAAACAATGAATTAAAAAAAGACAAAAAACTACCTAAGGTGTTAATTTGTAGACGACTCGGCTTCCCGACATTAACACACACACATACACACACATATATATATATATATAATATATATATATATATATATATATATATATATATATTCTTTTCATGAAACCGTTGCCGTGACGAATAGCACCTTTTTATCATTTCTACCTAAAACTCGTATCGTGCTCAAGTCATTTATTGGGAACAGGGTCAGGAGGTCGGCATCAAAAAGACGTCGACAAAATAAATCTCCAATGTATTATTGTGATAATAATATTATGCACATTTTGGGGCTCTTTTTTTTGTACGAGTCAGATATTAAAAGAAACATTTTAATTGGTTCTGAATTGGGGAATTGTAGAGCAATCTTCCCTGAGCTGGATCTTAGAGAGGTTTTCATGACTTGACAGTGTCCCCCCCCCCTCCCCTTCCCCACTTTCTTTCTTTCATCTCAAATTAATTTCATATATTTATTATACAGGAAAGTTAGAAAAAGTAACATTACATTACAATATAAAAAGGGGCCTGACTCAGTTTAAAAACTGGTTTTCAGCAGGTTCCTGTTCTGCAGAAACATAAAACATGGTTACAGCAGACATTAATACAAGATATCAATATAGAAAAATACATTTCGACAACTGAAAACAACAATACAGTTACATAAGGACAAAGACATTTATACAAAAATGCGTGTAATATTGCCAAAAAAAGAAAAATCTGACATTTTGTTAAACCTACCTGAGAAGATGTGGCGTGTCCTCCCTCGCCCCCCCTCCAAAAACCTTCAAATAGCAATGATGGATGTTTTATTTTTATTTGTATTTTTTTATAGTGATGTAAACTCCAAATTCATTTATCTTTTCTTAACCCCAAGTGACTCTTTCACTTCTTACGCTGTAGTTAGTGGTCAGTGCCTGCCTCTCTTTCTCTCCTTCTTTTTATTTTTTTCGTTTTCTCATCCTCACACTAAAGACGCCATGCATGTTTAGGTTTTTCTTTCTTTACGGTTAAAGAAAGACCAGAAGCTCGCTGGTTGTAATAATAAGCAGTGACGACGGATGGGCCAATATAAAACAATATGCAAATGTGAATGAACAAATTAATCTTTTCTATTGTATTTTTTTTTTCCTGCACTGGGTGTCGATGGTATATAAATATGGTGTTTGGAAACTATTTTTTTTCTTCTTCTTCTTCCAAAATGCGGCAATAAAATTGCCAGTTTTTGATTTTCTTTTGAGGAAGTGTGACTTTTAAAGTTTTCTTGACGGTTTCCTCGGTAATGAAGATGTGACTGAACGGAGGAACGATGAAATACTCTGTACAGACGCTAACACAACAAATAAAATACCCTAAATTCTCACATAGTGGGCAGGACCCTTTTCTAATGATTGATTTTGATAATCTTTGATTCACCTCAACTAAAGAGAGAATCAGACTTTTATGGCAAACTCTTTTTATTTTTTTTTAAAGTCCTGTTGTTTCTTTTTGCTGTAAATGAAAACGCAGTACTTCCTTCGTCAGTGCAGCCGCAAATTCACGCACTACTTTTATCTAGTATGTACTACCACGTCACGCACTAAGCGTACCCAGGCTGTACTACCTATCGGTTGTCATGGTGAATGATTTCTGCGGTACTCTTCCATCCAACAGGAACTAACGCAGCACATGAGCCAACAGACAAAACAAAATGTTTTTTTAAAGTTTTTATACTTTTTCATCTTGATATATTTCTGTAGCTAGTACTCCCAATTCTGTACTACATACTACTACTCTGAATAGAGCATGTACTATACCCTTATACTGTTTTTGCACTTACTACACAAAGTACACGCATTTGAATCGCAGTTTAAATTGCAACTTTGTACTTCATCTGCCAATCAAACTTATTAAGAAAGCAGTTTTTACAAAATCTTGGGACTGGTTTTCTTTTGTTTCGCGAGATGTTGTAGTAGCTCCTCCAAGTCCTTTTGTCAACTTTATTATTTCCATTATTGATTATTTTTCATGTATTTGATTTAGTATTACTAGTTTTGTCCGTTAAACACCAAAAGGTATTCAATTCAAATCAAATAGAAGAGAAGCAAATCCTCACTTTTGAGCAATAACATATTTTTTGCTTGATTGTTTTATTTGATCAGTACTTCAGTGCATCAAAATTGGTGCATATTAATTTTCTTAATAACTTTTTTTCTCAGTGTAAAGTCACTCCAGACTCCGAACTTGCTTAGAATTGGTGTGACGTACAGAACTGGGACATTGTTATATAATAATCTCCTTCCTTTGCCTGGGAAGCCTTTTATTGTGGAATGTGTACAGGAAGTGGGGAGATTTAGCCACGTTTAGCCCCGACAACACATAGCAAATGGTGCATTTAGACTGAAACTGCTGCCTTCTCATTACCACGAGTTTACAGACCCGTCTCCGCTGATTGGCTGTCCCCCGGGACACAGCCAATGAACGAGAGACAACATATCTCAAAGCCTGTTGCAAGCCGCTTCACGCCGTTCCAAGGAAACGTATCGTTCAACCAGGAAACGAGATCGAACGTGCCCCCGGTGTTCTATGGTTTGATTATTGTCGACACATCCCATGTTAGTCCGTCTCTTAATATCGTCTGACATCCTGTTTGTGGCTCTTGGCTCCAAAGCTTATTGCGAAAGTCTTTAAAAACAACAAACATATAGTTTCTACATATACAGCTGGTCACTGTAGTTTTTAATCAATCAAACAGGAGGAAGTAGTGCATTAGTTTGGACTATTTTTAGCAGCGGATTAATCTGTGTGTGTGTGTGTGTGTGTGTTGAAGGAACAAGTGTTTTTAACAACAACGCAGCTCTGACACAGAGGAAGAAGATAAATCAAGCTTTGATACACAGATAATGCTCGTCAGTTGATCCATTATTGTTAAAAAGAATGGGCCCACTATTAGAGAATTTACGGTAACTGTTGTCCCCCACTTTAAAGACATTTAGACCGTTTCCTCTCATCTCTCGAGTCTTTTCTTTGGAAACTCCTTTAAGTGTATCACTTTAAGATGTAACATGTTATTGTACAGTTTGACCTCTCTGTTCTTATCTAGTGGTTTCTGCAGCTTGTGATTTATTTTTGGGTTTCAAAACGTTCTCTTGTTTTTCCTCACATCTTTTCTTTCTTATCACCATTGCACTACATGTAAATAATGATCTCGTCCTTCATATTATATGTACATTGTAAAAGGATTCACAACTATTAGGTTTCAGTTGTTTTTTTCTGTGTTCACAGTGATCTGAATGACTGTTAGTTCTAGTTTTGTACAATGTACAACCGTTAATCAGAAATCAGCTTCTGTTGTTCCCACCGCGCTCTGAGCTTTGTGCTACTTTTACACATACCTGTTTTTTGTGGGTATTTTTTAATTTCATAACACCATTAGAGCTACTCTGCACCTGCGGTTTATCCGAATATTTCAAAACGGCATGTTGACAACCAAGCCAATAAACCGCATGTTCTCCCCGACACTTTGTTAGAGGTCACATGTTTTATGTTTCTCTGTTTTTATATTCGTCCATCCAGCCGTTTTTGATGTCATTCCAGTTTTTATTTTTATTTTTACTGCATGAGTAAAAGGTGTGTGTATCTCCGGCTCCTTTTTCTTTTCTTTTTGTAATGTAAAGAAAAAGATGCAATATGACAATGATGTTTTATTTTTAATTTTTATGGAACTTCAGTTGAGCTAAAACATCTTTTTGAAGCCGTTCAGCTTGGAAAAAAGTGAGTAAATCGATCCGATTGTGGTCCATAACCAGACGTTTGGCTGTTCTTATTCCACAGTATTATAGTACATAATACTATGTGAGTATAAGAGGAAATCCTTACAGAGTTTTTATGTACTTCGAACTGGAATAAAACCAGTCTAAAGGTTCCCTTTGTCCCGGCCTCCTGTGGGTCATCTGTTCTGTCCATATGTAAACTATTAATTGTGGTTTAACATTTTCTATCCTCCTTGACATTATTATTTTTTTTTTTATGCTTTAGCTAGCAATATGTATATAAATATATTCTATGTGCTAACATGGAGGAAATAAATGTATCAACAAGTTAATGTGTTTTTCCAGTTTTTGGTGACTGAACTTTAAGTTTTTTTTTTCTGAAAATCTGAAATATATTTCTTTGTTTTTTGGTCCATAATCTGAGATCAATTCATCTACATCAGTACGCTTGGAAACGTTTTAAAGGGTCAGTTCACCCAAATTTAGATTTTTTCCAAACCTCCTGGTCTGCGTTGCCTTGGCGACAGTTGATTCTGACGTCTTTGTTTTGCTACGACTGTAAAGCTAACCTGTCCCGCCGCTGAGATTGAGTATGGTCACGTGACTGCACAACGACGTGTGATTGGTGGAACACAGTCACGTGGTAGAGCCTTCAGCGGAAGACTCTCTCTGTCAAAATAAAACATTAAAATGAGACGTGTCGGCACACGATCCGTCCTGCCTGCACGATCTGTTCCACAGTAGCGGCCTGCTGTTAGCATCCACCGGAAAGCTAACAGCTAATTCGGCCAACCGCTAGCTGACAGCTTGATTCAGCCTAAAATAACGTTACTCAAACTAAACAGTGGGGAAAGCAGCTACAGCTAAATTAAGACGTTACAGTAATAATAAAGACAAGTCTTGAGTGATTGTATTTTATATGAGCAAAAGTAAAGTAGAACTGACGTAACAGCTGTTACATATTTAAACGGTTATTTTCATTCATTCATTCATTTTACATGCTGTTTCAGCCATAGACATATATATATCTATGGTCTCAGCTAGCGGTTAGCCGAATTAGCTGTTAGCTAAACTAACGTTAGCTTTCCGGTGGAGGCGAATAGACTTTCTTTAACTGTCTATGTGAACAGATCGTGCAGTGTCGTAAATACACGTTCATCATGATATCATATACGCATGCGCGAACATCTAGCACACGTGCAGAACGGATTGTGCTGGCAGGACGGATCGTGTACCGACAAGCCGTACGCTGGGGTAAAAACGATGACGCGTAGAATACCACAGAGGTAAAAAAGAAAAGTAAGGAGCTCATTGTAGCTTGATGTAGCGGAATAAGAGTACAGTTCCCCTTCGAGGGGAACTCGAACTGCGTCGGTTCCGACACTAAAGGCGTTCCCATAGTGTCGTAACCGATGCAGTGTCTCGTTCCCCTATCTCGGGGAACAAGGGTTACATACGTAACCCGAGACGTTCCCCTTCGAGGGGAACTCAAACTGGGTCGGTTACGACACTATGGGAACGCCTTTAGTGTCGTAACCGACGCAGTTCGAGTTCCCCTATCTCGGGGAACAAGGGTTACATACGTAACCCGAGACGTTTCTTCTTCACTAATTTACTCAAGTACAAGTAAAAGTGTAGTGACAGCAAAGGTGGGCCGTACTCAAATAAGGAAATGTTACAATGTTAACGTTGAGTTAAATGTTAAAACAAGTTATTTTGAACCAGAATCAAATTAAGTAAAAAGTTTCATCTCTGAAATTTGTCATTTTGTTTTTACCTAAACAGTTTTTTGTGTTAATTTCAACAGGTTAATTTCAACCAGATTGTTCACTTCTTTTGATCACAAACATTTTCTCAAATCTTAATGTGTAGACAAATTATCCATCCATCTTCATCATCCGCTTATCCGGAGTCGGGTCTCGGGGGCAGCAGCTCCAGCAGGGGACCCCAAACTTCCCTTTCCCGAGCCACATCAACCAGCTCCGACTGGGGGATCCCGAGGCGTTCCCAGGCCAGGTTGGAGATATAATCTCTCCACCTAGTCCTGGGTCTTCCCCGAGGCCTCCTCCCAGCTGGACGTGCATGGACCACCTCCCTAAGGACCCCCCCAGGAGTCATCCTTACCAGATGCCCGAACCACCTCAACTGGCTCCTTTTGACGCAAAGGAGCAGCGGATCTACTCCGAGCTCCTCTCGGATGACTGAGCTTCTCACCCTATCTCTAAGGGAGACGCCAGCCACCCTCCTGAGGAAACCCATTTCAGCCGCTTGTACCCTGGATCTGGTTCTTTCGGTCTTGACCCAGCCTTCATGACCATAGGTGAGGGTAGGAACAAAAATTGCCCGGTAGATTGAGAGCTTTGCCTTCTGGCTCAGCTCTCTTTTCATCACAACGGTGCGATACACAGAATGTAATACCGCACCAGCTGCTCCGATTCTCCGACCAATCTCCCGTTTCATGGTCCCCTCACTCGCGAAAAAGACCCCAAGGTACTTAAACTCCTTCACTTGGGGTAAGGACTCACTCCCTACCTGAAGAAAGCACTCCATCGGTTTCCTGCTGAGAACCATGGCCTCAGATTTAGAGGTGCTGATCCTCATCCCAACCCTCACCTGGAACGAGTCCGACTTACTGCCGAGAACCCGGACACAGCTCTCGCTTTGGTCATACAGAGATTGGATGGCCCTGAGAAGTGACCCCTCACCCCATACTCCCGCAGCACCTCCCACAATTTCTCCCGGGGGACCCGGTCATACGCCTTCTCCAGATCCACAAAACACATGCAGACTGGTTGGGCATACTCCCCGGCCCCCTCCAAGATCCTTGCGAGAGTGAAGATCTGATCCATTGTTACACGGCCAGGACGGAATCCGCATTGTTCCTCTTCAATCCGAGGTTCGACTATCGGCCAAACCCTCCTTTCCAGCACCTTGGAGTAGACTTTACCAGGGAGGCTGAGAAGTGTGATACCCCTATAATTGGCACACACCCTCTGGTCCCCCTTTTTGAAGAGGGGAACCACCACCCCGGTCTGCCACTCCTTAGGCACCGTCCCAGACTTCCACGCAATGTTGAAGAGTCGTGTCAACCAAGACATCCCCTCCACACCCAGAGCCTTCAGCATTTCTGGACTGATCTCATCAATCCCTGGGGCTTTGCCGCTGTGGAGTTGTTTGACTACCTCAGCGACTTCCACCAGGGAAATTGATGACAATCCCCCATCATCCTCCAGCTCTGCCTTTACCACAGAGGGCGTGCCAGCTGGATTTAGGAGTTCCTCCAAGGGTCTCCTTCCACCGCTCTATTACCTCCCCAGTTGAGGTCAACAACGTCCCATCCTTACTGTAAACAGCTTGGATGATTCCTCGCTTCCCCCTCCTGAGGTGGCGAACGGTTTTCCAGAAGCACCTTGGTGCCGACCGAAAGTCCTTCTCCATGTCTTCTCCGAACTTCTCCCACACCCGCTGCTTTGCCTCTGTCACGGCAAAGGCTGCAGCCCTTTGGGCCCGTCGGTACCTTGCAACTGCCTCCTCCGGGATAACATATCTCGGAAGGACTCCTTCTTCAGTCGGACGGCTTCCCTGACCACTGATGTCCACCAGGGTGTTCATGGGTTACCGCCCCTTGAGGAACCTAAGACCCTAAGACCACAGCTCGCTGCCACAGCTTCAGCAATGGAAACTTTGAACATTGTCCACTCAGGTTCAATGCCCCCAGCCTCCACAGGGATGCACGAAAAGCTCCGCCGGAGTTGTGAGTTGAAAGTCCGTCGGACAGGGGCCTCCTCCAGACGTTCCCAATTTACCCGCACTACTCGTTTGGGCTTACCAGGTCTGTCCAGAGTCTTCCCCCACCCCCTGACCCAACTCACCACCAGATGGTGATCAGTTGACAGCTCTGCCCCTCTCTTCACCCGAGTGTCCGAAACATACGGCCTCAGATCAGATGATACGATTATAAAATCGATCATTGACCTTTGGCCTAGGGTGCTCTGGTACCACGTACACTTATGAGCATCCCTATGTTCGAACATGGTGTTTGTTATGGACAATCTATGACTAGCACAGAAGTCCAACAACAAACAACCACTCTGGTTTAGATCAGGGAGGCCGTTCCTCCCAATCACGCCTCTCCAAGTATCTCCATCATCACCCACGTGTGCGTTGAAGTCCCCCAGCAGAACTATGGAGTCCCCTACTGGAGCTCCATACAGGACTCCATTCAAGGTCTCCAAGAAGGCCGAATACTCCGAACTCTTGTTTGGTGCATATGCACAAACAGTCAGAGTTTTCCCCCCCATCACCCGCAGGCGTAGGGAGGCGACCCTCTCGTCCACCAGGGTAAACTCCAACGCAGCGGCGCTCAGCCGGGGGCTTGTGAGTATCCCCACACCCGCCCGGCGCCTCACACCCTGGGCAACTCCGGAGTAGGACAGAGTCCAACCCCTATCCAGGAGTACGGTTTCAGAACCCCGCCAGATCTAACTAGTAGCGCTTCACCCCCCGCACAAGTTCCGGCTCCTGCCCCCACAGAGAGGTGACGTTCCACGTCCTCAGAGCCAGCCTCTGCCGCCCGGGTCTGGTCCGTCAAGATCCCTGACCTTCGCCGCCACCCATGTGGCTGCGCACCGGACCCCAGCGGTTCCTCCCACAGGTGGTGGGCCCATGGGATGGAGATAGGGGGGCCACGTAGCTTCTTTGGGCTGTGCCCGACCGGGCTCCGTGGCAAACCCGGCCACCAGGCGCTCGCTGACGAGCCCTCCGTCCGGGCCTGGCTCCAGACGGGGGCCCCGGGCCTCCTCTGGGCAGGGTCACTCCTTCTCTACCTCGCTTTTTCATAGGGACAAATTAATTAAATCTATTTCCACATTTCCGTAACTCCATTTAACAAAAGTATGATGACGATTTTAAGTGCATATGTTATATTATGTGATTGAGTAAATGTATAAATGGTCTAAAGACACTTTTTAAACATACTTCGGACCCAATTTTCCAAAACCTGCGTTAAAAAAACAAACCACCAACATTATTTTATTGTCAAAATTGTTGAAATATTTATTTAATTGAAAGACTTCATGTCAACTCAAATAAGACATTTTTAAAACCTTAAAAAAAAAACATACTGGGGAGGGGACGACATACATTTCGCTGATAAAAGAAAGAAAAACTGTGAAGAAAGTGCTTTTTTTTTTCCTCTTTTCGACATGTTTGGAGCTACAACATTCTGGTGCTCCCTCGACCTTTGACCCCGCCGCTGCGCTGCGACGGGTTTAAAGGGCTTCTGGGTAAAACGCCTTCACTTCCTGCTTCCTGTTTTCAGTCTTTTTGTTCCTGTCGTGACATCACTGTATGAGCCCTGATTGATCGGTCCGTGTAAAAAATATGCAGGACTTCTGACTCTGGTATTTACAACAACGGCTGCTCGCCTACCTGCCGTCGCCACGGTGACACTCAAAAGTGTTCATGAGGGTTTACCTTTTTTTTATTTTTCTCCCTAAAAATAATCCAGTTGCTGCTCGTTGGTCTGTTTTCCCAATTGACGAGTTTTATTCCAGTAAGGAGAGTTTGAAAAATGTAAAACTTAATTCCTATTTCTTACATTTCAAAGATCTGATAAATAACCACGTCATATTTAACCCTCATGTTGTCCTATATTAATGTTCTTTTTAATTCCCCAAAATAACATGATTGATTCCACACAACGCTCTTTGGTAGTACAAATCTCTACTTTCATTAATTTTGGGGCGTCTTATTCAATTTTTTTGCATTTGAAAAACAAATGGAAGTGTTTTTGAAATAGTATTGAGTAAAAGTTGACATATTCCAGTCTGTGATTATCATCAACATCCATTCCTTTAATTTTAGTCTCAATAATTCCTAATTTCTGCTTTTCTAACTCAAACATTAGGTATAGTTTCCTATAAATGAGGTTTATTGACCATAAATTCCAAAAATAACTGTAAAACTAAAGTTAATAAGTTAGTGTTACGTAGTGACAAACATTGAAAAAAAGAGACAAAAACGTAAGTAAAAATTAAAAACATTGATTATAAAGCGCCAAGTAAAGTGTTCATTTTTTGGCGGCAAGACAACACAAGGGTTAAGGAATAGTTTTAGAAAAGTGGCTCAAACTCCAGTTAAAGGGTCACTCCTGTTTTTTTTCTCCTGTGTTTTGTCTCTGACGTTGGTCAAGTATCAGGAAAGATCGCTGCAGTCGGCAGCGGAGAAACGAGCTACAATGGAAGTCAATGGGACAAATGTCCAGTTTGTATTGACCTTCACTGAAGTCAGTAGGAACATTCAGGTTGAAAAGAAACGGAGGTTACCCTTTCAAAGTGTTTTATATCAGAAATATGGATTTCTTTCAACCGAATTGCCCAAAAATAACATGGACGATTCCATACAACATTACTTTCATTGAATTTTTTGGGTGTTTTATTTAATCTTATAGAATTTGAATTCTTTTTTTTAATGGTTTCCAAACAGTATCCGGACTAAACTTTGACATCTACCCATCTGAGATCCACTCAACATCCTCTGATCTTAACTATTAGCCAAAATAAACCTTTTAAAGTAAAGTATGTATAATTTGATATAAATGAGGTTTGTTGTCATGAATTCCAAGAATAAGTGTAAAACCTGTTATTAAACCAGCTCAGGTTTTATAAAAAGCTCCAAAAGCTGGAAAAAGTGACAAAAAAAATCAGAAAAAGCGACAAAAACACGGGGAAAGCCCAAAAAAATATTAATTTTAAATTTTGACCTGGAAGGACGAGTTCATGGACAGTGTTATTATTATTATAACCACTAGAGTTCAGCAGAGACCCGGGACCTCTTAACGCTCCCTGCACAGTTTGGTTAACCCTCGTGTTGTCCTCCAGAGTCAAAAACCGACTAAAATTTGACATTTTTGTCCCTTTTTTTCAGACTTAAGTTTCCACTAACACTAGCTTTACAGTAGTTTTTGGAATTCATGCTCAATAACCCTCATTTATATAGAATTAGACGTAATATTTGAGTTAAAAAAAGCAGAAATTATGAATTATTTTGACTAATAGTTAAGATCAGAGGAATGAAAGTGATCAATTGTATTAACAAAGAGCGTTGTATGGAATCCAATCCATATTTTTGTGGTTAGTCATGTGGTTTTTAAAGTAGAAATGATATCCTATTGTCCCCCCCCTCCCTTAACCCTCCTGTTGTCCTTAGGTCCAGTTTGACCCATTTTCAAAAGGTGTCTTTAAACAAATTGTCCTGTCTTCAAGCTATCCTCTCAATTAAAGGCCATAAAAATCCCCAAAAATAATCTTGAGGGCAAAATCCTCGGGGAAAGCGACAAAAAGTGTCAAAGGTGATCAACATTTTTTACTTTTTGCCCCAGAAAAAGAAACCGCTGCATGGTCGCCAGGGAGACAATGCAAGGGTTAAGATCTGTAATCTAAATAATAAACATAAATAAACTAATTGTAATTTATGTTGTTAGTTACTAAGAGACAGTAAATGGCTATAATGTGTCTGTTGAATTTAAAATGAGAACGAGGGATTTTATAATCAGCATGAATTCTAAAAAAAAAAATCTCTTGGTCATTATTAACCTGTTGTGTTGTCTTCCCATCAAAAATGAAAATCAACACTTTTATTGAAGCTTTTAAATCGTTTTTTTTTTTTTTTACTTTTCTTACGTTTTTGTCCCTTTTTCAACACTTTTGATGCTTCTTTTTTGATGTTTAACACTACGTAAGACTAACTTATTAACTTTAGTTTTACAGTTATTTTTGGAATTTATGGTCAAACCTCATTTATAGGAAATTATACCTAATGTTTGAGTTAGAAAAGCAGAAATTAGGAATTATTGAGACTAAAATTAAAGGAATGGATGTTGATGATAATCACAGACTGGAATATGTCAACTTTTAGTCAATACTATTTAAAAAACACTTCAATTTGTTTTTCAAATGCTATAAAATTGAATAAGACGCCCCAAAATTAATGAAAGTAGAGATTTGGACTTGGCAAAGAGCGTTGGGTGGAATCAATCATGTTATTTTGGGATATTAAAAAGAACATTGATATAGGACAACGGGTCAGTTGGACACGAGTACAACATGAGTGTTAAAGGCGGCCTGTAACCGACGGGATTACACGGTGGTGTCAGGGAGTTCTACTTAGTTATGGCCCAAAGTGGGACTGGGACACATGGATTTTAAATTCCTGCATTAAAAAAACGGACAAATTATTCTAAATCTTTAGTTTGGCAGAGCTGCAAAAGTCGGCGTATTGATAGGGACACATGCATTAATAAACATTTTTTTAAATAGGACAAATCATTTAAGAGACAGTAAATGGATATATTATAATCAGCGATCTTAGTCGTTAGTTGTATTTTATAAATTACTCACTTTAAAAACGTAGTGCACCAACTAGAAATTCAAGGAAATTAGTCATAATTTAAAGTGCTCATATTACGCGTTTTCCCTTTCCTTTATTGTGTTATATATATATTTTTGTGCATGTTATAGGTATATAAAGTGAAAAAGCCCAAAGTCTCTGCTTCTGACTGGCTAGTAGTCCTTACCTAGGTACTGTCAGGGTCCTCATACTCTGCTCCTGACTGGCTAGTAGTCCTTGCCTAGGTACTGTCAGGGCCCTCATACTCTGCTTCTGACTGGCTAGTAGTCCTTACCTAGGTACTGTCAGGGCCCTCATACTCTGCTTCTGACTGGCTAGTAGTCCTTGCCTAGGTACTGTCAGGGCCCTCATACTCTGCTTCTGACTGGCTAGTAGTCCTTACCTAGGTACTGTCAGGGTCCTCATACTCTGCTCCTGACTGGCTAGTAGTCCTTACCTAGGTACTGTCAGGGCCCTCATACTCTGCTTCTGACTGGCTAGTAGTCCTTACCTAGGTACTGTCAGGGCCCTCATACTCTGCTTCTGACTGGCTAGTAGTCCTTGCCTAGGTACTGTCAGGGCCCTCATACTCTGCTTCTGACTGGCTAGTAGTCCTTACCTAGGTACTGTCAGGGCCCTCATACTCTGCTTCTGACTGGCTAGTAGTCCTTGCCTAGGTACTGTCAGGGCCCTCATACTCTGCTTCTGACTGGCTAGTAGTCCTTACCTAGGTACTGTCAGGGCCCTCATACTCTGCTCCTGACTGGCTAGTAGTCCTTACCTAGGTACTGTCAGGGCCCTCATACTCTGCTTCTGACTGGCTAGTAGTCCTTACCTAGGTACTGTCAGGGCCCTCATACTCTGCTTCTGACTGGCTAGTAGTCCTTACCTAGGTACTGTCAGGGCCCTCATACTCTGCTTCTGACTGGCTAGTAGTCCTTACCTAGGTACTGTCAGGGCCCTCATACTCTGCTTCTGACTGGCTAGTAGTCCTTACCTAGGTACTGTCAGGGCCCTCATACTCTGCTTCTGACTGGCTAGTAGTCCTTACCTAGGTACTGTCAGGGCCCTCATACTCTGCTCCTGACTGGCTAGTAGTCCTTACCTAGGTACTGTCAGGGTCCTCATACTCTGCTTCTGACTGGCTAGTAGTCCTTACCGAGGTACTGTCAGGGCCTCATACTCTGCTTCTGACTGGCTAGTAGTCCTTACCTAGGTACTGTCAGGGCCCTCATACTCTGCTTCTGACTGGCTAGTAGTCCTTACCTAGGTACTGTCAGGGCCTCATACTCTGCTTCTGACTGGCTAGTAGTCCGTCCGTAGGTACTGAAGATGTGTGACTCCCAACAAAGATGTAACAGAAGTGAGATATCTCACTCTGGAGCTAAAACAGAGAGCTCAACACACAGGGTGAAAAGAGGAGCTACAGCAATGTGCAGCAACAAAAATGTGGAAACCTATTCTGGTACAACTTCTAAATACAATTATGAACCTGAAAACGAGCATAACATGAGCACTTTAAGGGCACAACTGGTGTTTTTTTTTCTTTTTGGATATAAAACAAGACTTAATCTAATAAAAGTTGCTGTTTTGCCTCAGAACTCTTGCTGTGGAATAAAACTCCTCAAAGCTTCACTTCTAATTCGACCGAACATTTTAGACCAACATGCAGCTAACAAAGCACCACGTGTCAATCTGCTTCTCTCTGCTGTGAATCCTTTACTTTTTATATAATCTATAATCATATAGCTCTATTTTTCCTTAATACGCTGGACGAGAGCGAGTTTCACTCAAGATAATACGATGCTTTTTTATATTAGCAAATATTCAAGAGCAAAACATTCTTGAACGTCTCGTCATATACTTCTAAAAAGAGAAACAAAATAAATTAAATCAGTTTCTTTTTGTACATACTTACATGATATGAAGTCTGCAGCTGTTAGCTGTTAGCACTCTGATATTCCCGCTGAGAACGGACGGACGCTTCGGAAAATAATTAAAAAAAACAAGCTGGCATGAAACTAACGTGTAGTACCTCATGGTAACGTTGAAGGGCAGGTGTTGATATCATAAAATATCATTTTTGTAAATATCCTTGTCAAAAAATATCCTAAAGTTTTCGAGGAAATGGCAAAAACTAAACAAAACGAAAAACAAGCAAACACTTAACAGGGGCGTGTTGAATGGACACACACACGACTCTTTGTTGAAGATTGTCCTCTTCCGCCTCTCGGGACGCACGATTGCCACTTTTTAAAACGCTCTGCACAAATGGGATAACTTGGTTTCTCTGGAGAGGGGGGGTGGCTGCACTTCCTCTCAGGCATACAAATACCGCCGTCTCCAAATTAAAACCACAGCCTGAACGTGGGGGGGGGGGGAGGGGGGCGCTGCCTGAGAAATTCAGGGCTGAGAAGCCAACAACCTTCACGTTCCCCGGACTCCTGTTAGATTCTTTTTAGTCTCAGGAGTAGACTGTCTTTGCATTCCTTCATCCAACCTCCATATCGGCCAGCGCAGGGGGTGGGGGTGGGGGTGTGGGTTGGGGTGGGGGGGTGTGGCGCTACATGTTGTAGGCCACGTAGATGGGATCCAGCTGGTCGGCCAGGAAGCCGTCGCGCAGGTGCATGCGCTGCTTCTCGCCGCGGGAGTTGATGGGGATGACGCCGATGTCGACCACCACCACCACGCCCACGATCAGGTAGTGCTCCTCCAGGACCACGTTGGTGACCAGGGGGACCAGGTCCAGGGCCTCGTGCTCCGAGCCATCCAGCTCCACCACCACCACCAGCAGGTTGGTCCACGTGAACACAGCGCTGGAGGCACATGGGAACAAACAACATGAGGTACACGGCCCTGCAGGATCTCAGTCTTAGAGAGGTCATTGCATCATAGGTGTACTTTACAGGGGGGTGGGGGGGTTCCCCCAATAACACAGTCTGGGCTTTTTTCATAGTTTTTTTTAGGAAATTCTGAGTTTTTGTCCCCTATCTTGAGGGTTTTTTTCTGAAGTTTTTCCCTTTTTAACATTTCTTGTCGAGTTTTTTTCTACAACCTTTTCAAAAAAATGTTTGGGCTTTCTTAATACATGCAGCCATAAGAGATAAAGATATCTAGATAGATAAAGACACCCCCACCCCCCCCCATGTTATATTATAGCATGTCAAAAAAGGTCATATCTGACTTACTAGCTGTTTTATTATGTATCATTATTCATTATATCCGCTTTATTGGTGATTATGTATCACAACTCACATTGTGTTAATATTTTGTGAAGTCAACCCTAAAATATCGCGGAAATACATTGATGTCTTTGGTAAAAAATATCAGGATATTTGATTTCTCCCATAGCGCCTAACTCAACTGTGCAGTGTATTGTTATTTTTTTTAAATTCATAATTCATATCGACTGGTGCAAAAGACACTCAGAGATCTTTTGTGTTAGTTGAAAGGAATTATCAGTAGAAAACGGCACATTAAAATGTAAATGTCATAGTTTAGTGCTGCCTTTTATATTCAACACAATGTACAATTTGTTCAATGTTGGGAATTATTTCCTTTCATTTGTTTTAAATTCATCAAGCAGCTTGTTGTATTTTAGTAGAATACTGAAAGTAGCAGGAATGCAGAACTGAGAACACGTTGATATATGTTTATGTATTGCAAGTGATATTGGTATCCTGATATTCAACAACGTTATCACATATATTCCTCATGTTGTTCAGCTCCATTATGTGCTCTGGTGTTCTCTCTGTTTTCTGTCTCCAGGGCTGCAGACCTCTGCAGGTTTAACCAGTAGCATGGGACAGGCCTGGGTCCATTGTGCGCCATATAAAGCTGAGCAGCAGCCAGTCTGTGATCTCCTCACCACACATCTCTACATTGTGTCTTTATCTTCCTTTTCCTTGTTTTTTTTACAGCACATTTTCACTAATTCATTCCATACTCAACAGACTCCTCCCATATATTTGTTGGATTTCTTTGGGTTGTTTTGTGATTAATAAATGACTTTGTTGTGTGTGTCCTGTTTTTGTCACAGTGTTACGGCCAAGCTGTGACAATAGTTTGTCAAATAAAACATAAAACATGTTGACAAAATCAAAACGAAAGTCATAGTTTAGTATGTCGAAAAAGTGTCATAAAAAGTCAGTATATAGTATGTCAAAAAAACAAAAAGTCTAAGTGTAGCGTGTTGAAAAATATTATAAATTTCATAACAAAAGTCATAGTATAGTATGTCTATTCTTTGATAACAATAGTATGTTGAAAAAATAAAAAGTCATAGTTTCGACGTCGAAAAAAATCAGTAAAAAGTCATAATATAGCATGTTGAAAAAATCAGTAAAAAGTCATAGTATAGTATGTCGAAAAAATCAGTAAAAAGTCATAATATAGCATGCTGAAAAATGTCATGAAAAAGTCAGTATAGTATGTCGAAAAAAGTCATAGTATAGTATGTCGAAAAAAATAATTAAAAAGTCATAATATAGCATGTTGAAAAATGTCATGAAAAAGTCAGAGTATAGTATGTCAAAAAAAGTCATAAAAAAGTTATAGTATGTCGAAAAAATCAGTAAAAAGTCATAATATAGCATGTTGAAAAAGTCATAGTATAGTATGTCAAAAAAAGTCATAGTTTAGTATGTTGAAAAAAATAATTAAAAAGTCATAATATAGCATGTTGAAAAATGTCATGAAAAAGTCAGAGTATAGTATGTCGAAACAATTAATAAAAAATTCATAGTATAGTATGTCGAAAAAAATCATTAAAAAGTTATAGAATGTAGAAAAAAACCTGTAAAAAGTCATAATATAGCATTTTGAAAAATGTCATGAAAAAGTCATAGTATAGTATGTCGAAAAAAATCAGTAAAAAGTCATAATATAGCATGTTGAAAAATGTCATGAAAAAGTCATAGTATAGTATGTCTAAAAAAGTTATAGTATGTCAAAAAAATCAGTAAAAAGTCATAATATAGCATGTTGAAAAATGTCATGAAAAAGTCAGAGTATAGTACGTCAAAAAAAGTCATAAAAAAGTCAAATAGTATAGTATGTCGAAAAAAGTCATGAAAAAGTCATAGTATAGTATGTCAAAAAAAGTCATAAAAAAGTCATAGTATAGTATGTCGAAAAAAGTCATAGTATAGTATGTCGAAAAAAATTATTAAAAAGTCATAATATAGCATGTTGAAAAATGTCATGAAAAAGTCATAGTATAGTATGTCGAAAAAGTCATAGTATAGTATGTCGAAAAGTCATAGTATAGTATGTCGAAAAAAGTCATAAAAAAGTTATAGTATGTCGAAAAAAATCAGTAAAAAGTCATAATATAGCATGTTGAAAAATGTCATGAAAAAGTCATAGTATAGTATGTCGAAAAAGTCATAGTATAGTATGTCGAAAAGTCATAGTATAGTATGTCGAAAAAAGTCAGAGTATAGTATGTCGAAAAAAGTCATAGTACAGTATGTTGAAAAAAATCATTAAAAAGTCATAATATAGCATGTTGAAAAATGTCATGAAAAAGTCATAGTATAGTATGTCGAAAAAAGTCATAAAAAAGTCAGAGTATAGTATGTCAAAAATAATCATTAAAAACTCATAATATAGCATGTCGAAAAATGTCATGAAAAAGTCATAGTATAGTATGTAGAAAAAGATCTGTAAAAAGTCATAATATAGCATGTTGAAAAATGTCATGAAAAAGTCATAGTATAGTATGTCGAAAAAAGTCATAAAAAAGTCAGAGTATAGTATGTCAAAAAAAGTCATAGTATAGTATGTCGAAAAGTCATAGTATAGTATGTCAAAAAAGTCATAAAAAAGTTATAGTATGTCGAAAAAATCAGTAAAAAGTCATAATATAGCATGTTGAAAAATGTCATGAAAAAGTCAGTATAGTATGTCGAAAAAAGTCATAAAAAAGTCAGAGTATAGTATGTCGAAACAATTAATAAAAAAGTCATAGTATAGTATGTCAAAAAAAATCATTAACAACTCATAATATAGCATGTCGAAAAATGTCATGAAAAAGTCATAGTATAGTATGTCGAAAAATGTCATGAAAAAGTCATAGTATAGTATGTCGAAAAATGTCATGAAAAAGTCATAGTATAGTATGTCGAAAAAAGTCATAAAAAAGTTATAGTATGTCGAAAAAGATCTGTAAAAAGTCATAATATAGCATGTTGAAAAATGTCATGAAAAAGTCATAGTATAGTATGTCGAAAAAAGTCATAAAAAAGTCAGAGTATAGTATGTCGAAAAAAGTCATGAAAAAGTCATAGTATAGTATGTCGAAAAAAGTCATAAAAAAGTCATAGTATAGTATGTCGAAAAAAGTCATGAAAAAGTCATAGTATAGTATGTCGAAAAAAGTCATAAAAAAGTCATAGTATAGTATGTCGAAAAAAGTCATAAAAAAGTTATAGTATGTCGAAAAAATCAGTAAAAAGTCATAATATAGCATGCTGAAAAATGTCATGAAAAAGTCAGTATAGTATGTCGAAAAAAGTAATAAAAAAGTCATAGTATAGTATGTCAAAAAAGTCATAGTATAGTATGTCGAAAAGTCATAGTATAGTATGTCAAAAAAGTCATAAAAAAGTCATAGTATAGTATGTCGAAAAATGTCATGAAAAAGTCATAGTATAGTATGTCAAAAAAGTCATAGTATAGTATGTCGAAAAAAGTCATAAAAAAGTTATAGTATGTCGAAAAAGATCTGTAAAAAGTCATAATATAGCATGTTGAAAAATGTCATGAAAAAGTCATAGTATAGTATGTCGAAAAAAGTCATAAAAAAGTCATAATATAGCATGTTGAAAAATGTCATGAAAAAGTCATAGTATAGTATGTCAAAAAAAGTCATAGTATAGTATGTCGAAAAGTCATAGTATAGTATGTCAAAAAAGTCATAAAAAAGTCATAGTATAGTACGTCGAAAAAGTCATAAAAACTTTATAGTATGTCGAAAAAATCAGTAAAAAGTCATAATATAGCATGCTGAAAAATGTCATGAAAAAGTCAGTATAGTATGTCGAAAAAAATCTGTAAAAAGTCAGAGTATAGTATGTCGAAAAATGTCATAAAAAAGTCAGTATAGTACGTCAAAAAAAGTAATAAAAAAGTCAAATAGTATAGTATGTTGAAAAAAGTCATGAAAAAGTCATAGTATAGTATGTTGAAAAAAGTCATAAAAAAGTCATAATATAGTATGTTGAAAAAAGTCATAAAAAAGTCATAATATAGTATGTTGAAACCGTCATGAGGTCACTGTTTCCTGATGTCTCAGGTGAGCTTGCTGCTGTCCTCACCACTCGGTGATGCTCTTGTGCGTCCTGATGACGGAGGTCTCGATGTCGATGGGGTGGTAACGCATCCCTCTCAGCTCCATGGCTTCCTCCAGAGCTCCAACCACGTACAGGGCGTCATGACGCTCTACACACACACACACACAAGTTACGCATTTATAACTTTTCTGACAGTACCTTGTTGACAAATATACTTTCTGAAATTGGAATGTTTTTTGAAGTGTTGTTGTATTTTCTCATATATCACAAAATATCAAAAAGAACATTTCCTCCTGGATATGGGAAATAAAACAGACCAATAAGATAGAGGTTACTTTTGCAAGTGTATTGTGTTATTCACAAGATTGTGCTGCCACTCTGGCCCGAACACTCAACAAATCATCTGGTCAATTAATAATTCAAATAAAGGAAGATACAAACAGAGACAATGCACCCCAGGACCATCCACTGGTTATAGGGTAACTATTTAATTTGGCCTGGGAACGTCTCACTGACGTGAAGTGCTAGTCATCACGGCTAAATAACTGGAGACATTGCACTTTAAATCTAACAGGTTCAAGTCTTCTTCACACTGATTCTCACTTTTTTAAAGCTATAGAATAAACTCAGCTTTTTCTGTTTTCTAGGTTGGTTTAAGGGTCCTAATGGCTTTAATGGGTGGAAATGGAAATAGATGTGTGAAGCTTGCTAATGATATTTTTGGATTTCAGTGTGTAAACCTCTGACTAGTTAAAACACCTAAGATATAAACATAACACTGCAGTGTGTCAGATTTGGGATCATCAGAGAGGAAAAATCCTCTTTGTGACGTAACTCTCCGGTGAAAACCAGACTAATGGATTCCTTCAAGGATGGCAGCACTTAATATCAGCCTGAAGCTGTTTAATCCTCTCTGTTATATGAGAACACTAAAGGTCAGTCTTGGCCCCATCAATTATAAATTTCACATTATTCTATGATTCATTTAAGTCACGTCGTCACCTCTAGGGCTGGATACCAAATTCAATACTTTATAGGCACCAACCTCCAAAGCAGGGGTCTTCTCTGTTTTGTAAACCAAGGATCCTTTAACCCAAAAAGAGACCCCTACACATATTGTATAAAATGAAGATGCATATTAAACTGGGCCTACCATAAAGCCTAAAGCATTTACACATAACCTTTTAGTGCATAGAATACTAAGCTATTTAAATAACAATTGTGCTTTATAAATCATCTTTAAATGTTAAACATACATGTGACACAGTGAATCTTTAGGATGACTTGTATCTGTGAATCTTAGTGACAACCTTACCTATAGACCAGTAAGCCTATCATCAGTGGGGATTTATACTTGTTAATAATATGTTGGATTCATGTCATTTTAATTAGAAAAAATGTTCCCCATGAGGACCCCCTAGGGGTCCCGGACCCCCTGTTGGAGATCTCTGCTCTGAGGGATATATGAGTATAGACTATCGAAAGATGCTTCGTCATTTAATACCCAATTTTAATACCTAAGGAGTAAATCTCATCAGCGTCAGCGAGCCAATGAGCATGCAACATGCTTCTATCGAGCTCTAATGATGTTTGCGATTGGCTGAATGCAAGGGCGTCACTTTGGGTTCATCATAGAGGGCTGAGATCTCCTGCTATCTAGGGAGGCCCCGGGACTGCATGTATTGAGAAAGCTAAAACAAACAAAATCAAAACAACTGTAAAAAATGATTGAAAATAAACTACAGAAAAGACGACAAAAACGTAGAAAGAAATGTCAAAAAAAGCCTTAAAGAAAAGCAACAAAAACCTATAAAAAACAGCAAAAACTTCTGAAAAAGTGAAAAAGCCCAGAAAGGATTATTGAGGGGGGGGCAGGCAGGAAAAACCCGTCGGGGGGGGGGGGGGGGGGGGCTCACATAGTAGGATGTGCTGTAGTGTGTAATGTCATATTAATTAATCTAATTTCCTTTTGTTATTTCCTTTTTTAAATTGTATTTTATTTGTTTGGTATTGAAAAAAGTGTCGTTAAGGGACCTGTATCAAAGTCACGGTACTGGTTTTGAAGATTTCTGAACGATTGCCCCAGCTGTGCTCACCCCCGCTGGCGTCGGTCAGCTCGGTCCTGCGGAGGAAGCCCAGGTATCCGGTCCGAGCCCACACGGTTTGCGTGTCTCCGAAGCTGAGCCGGGAGTTGAAATGGTCCGACTGCAGCGCCTCGTCTCCGTAGACGGTGAAGTAGCCGCTGGCGTTGTGGCCGCTGTGCACCCAGATCTACAAACACACACACACACACACACACACACACGTGTCCATGAAGTGTCGTAGCAAAAGGACAAATCCCATCACAAACAATGTTTTCCATCAGATTAAAAAACATTGCAGAAGCAGCAACCAACATCGTTTTTAGGTTACACTTTATTTGAAGGTATCTATATAAGAGTGACATTACGCTTCATTTAGTAAGTGTCAGGAAAAGTTAGGGTTAGGGTTCATGTATTATGACAGTGTTATGTCACTCTTATGTAGATACATTCAAGTAAAGTGTTACAACTTCATGGATGATTAAAACTATAACGGTCCCTAGTTGCTTAAAGGTGCTGTAGGTAAGATGCAGGATTTAGCCAAAGAATTTGAACACCAACAACGTCTCCTTGTCCTAATTTGCAAGAAGAACAAGAAGTTTGCTTATGAATGTACTGTATATATTTTTATTTTCTAAAATATTAAGAAATATATTCGAAATATTGATAAACTGGTTAATACTCGCTTCTAAGAATGATTGAATAAGTGATTTCAACAGATACGTTTTAGTCACTTTTATCCAATCATCAAACATGCCCACTTCTAGGGGGGCCCGGACGTCCCGAAACATTCGGGACAGTCAGGAAATCCAAGCAGTTGTCCCGAAGAGCAGACTCTCAAGTAGTCTGATAGAACATTAAAGACTGTTCATGGGGATTGAGTCGTCCTGCAGCCAGCTCCCGTCGGCAGCTCATTGGCTGCAACAGTACGTAGGCCCAAAGTAGGCGGCTAGGTGCAAAAGTTGATAACACGCATTGCTATTTTTCATTCATTCATTGTTGAATTAAAGACTCAGGCTGGTGTCCCGGGACCCGATGCAGCTAAAAAGCAGAAACGTCTCTGCAGGTACCGGGAGGCCTGGATTACTGCAGTTTTACGTGATGCAAACAAAGCGTTTTGCAATGTTTGTAGGAAGGAGTTTGGTATTTCATGAGGACACTTGACTTCATGATTTGAATGTTGTTTTCTCGTCCCAAATTTGAGCCATTCTCATCTGGTCACCCTATGTCAGATATGTCTCTGCAGACAGGAAGACGTGAGTCCACACTAAACAGGGAAGTACAAACTTTCTATTTGTGAAGTGCTAAACTCTTCTTCCCATGTTGTCTCATGATCTCTATTTGTGTAAAAAAAAAAAAAGTGATTCATAGACAAACCTCGCCCAGATGTGACTCTCCCATTGGTCCCTTGGTCTCTGGGTTGGCAATGATGATTCGGACCCCGGGCAGAATCTGTTCACAAATCAGAGACCACACATCAACATTTAGACCAACTCAGGTTTTACTAAG
The DNA here is from genome assembly GCA_029931835.1 of Etheostoma nigrum. Taxonomy (NCBI): domain Eukaryota; kingdom Metazoa; phylum Chordata; class Actinopteri; order Perciformes; family Percidae; genus Etheostoma; species Etheostoma nigrum. The sequence goes on from CM057248.1 coordinate 25,832,348, forward strand.
GGCCGGACTGGAAAATGAAAATCATGTCAAGATGCCAGACGTGTAGAGTTTAATGACATTTATTTATTTAAAGGTCCCAAGGCATTAACATTTCACTTTATGAGGTTTTTTAACATTAATATGTGTTCCCCGAGCCTGCCTATGGTCCCCCAGTAGCTAGAAATGGTGATAGGTGTAAACCGAGCCCTGGGTATCCTGCTCTGCCTTTGAGAAAATGAAAGCTCAGATGGGCCGATCTGGAATCTTGCCCCTTATGACGTCATAAGGAGCAAGGTTACCTCCCCTTTCTCTGCTTTGCCTGCCAGAAAATTTGCCCCCCCCCCCATGAGAGAGAGAGACAACATGGCAAAGTGGCAGTTGATAGCTTAAACTACAAGATAAAGAAACAAAAAAACACCTTACCTTCCCAGACTCCATCAGAGGCAGGCTGTGTGGTGATCCCCTCTCTACTAGTCGGACCCTGTAGAGGAAAACACAGAGACAAAAAAGACTTTCGTTTGCCTTAAAGAGAATAGATTTCTATTTTTGACTTTATTTCAACCTCATCGCCCAGGACATTGTTTGAGTCTGTACTGTGGCTGTACTGTGTGTGTGTATGTGGGTGTGTGTGTGTTCTTTTTACAATATAACATTTTTATTTTTTGTGAAGAATCACCAACGAAAGGGGCCGAATAATTTTGCACGCACCACTTTTCAGTTTTTTATTTGCTAAAAAAGTTTAAAATATCCAATAGATTTCGTTCCACTTCACAATTGTGTCCCACTTGTTGGTGATTCTTCACAAAAAATAATAATTTTATATCTTTATGTTTGAAGCCTGAAATGTGTCAAAAGGTTGAAAAGTTCAAGGGGGCCGAATACTTTCGCAAGGCACTGTAGGTATCCAATTATACGCAAAAATCCCTAAAAGATGAATTTAAAAAGAAATGTAAAAATGCTCTTGGACCTCAGAGGGTTAAATTAAAAGGGAGAGAAGCTAATTTGGATGACACTCCAATAGGAAGACTTTATGTCCTGTTTATACTGTATACTGAACTGTACATATGTTGTCTGTAAATATAACATTAACACTTTTATTTTTTTGGTGATGCTAATGTTACATAGCGAGTAACTCCATTTTTTTCTTGTTGTTATGGAAACGACAGGTCTGGCTACTCCGCTCGTCATTGGTCAGCTGTCAAAACACGCTTGATGTGGGCCTTTTATTTAAAAGAAAAGCTGAACTATTTTCAACTTCAAAAAGACGCTCCGAGCTGCAAAAAAGAAGTCGGCGGTGGCATTAAAACAGCGCTGAGGACATTTTTGAAAACACGGTTTACTCCGTGGAATTATAAAGTAAAACAGACGCTAGCAGCTGGAAAAAAAAACCTGCCAAGTGGGAACGAAGCCTCGAACTACTTTTGAACGTTCACATGTTCCACCAAAACAAATTCCTTCCCGAGGATATTTTGCAGCGGCACCGTGGCTCCGTCCGGAGCTTAGCACGGCCCAAGACGATTGTGATTGGTTTAAAGAAATGCCGATAAACCAGAGCATGTTTTTCTTCCCATCCCAGAATGCTGTGTGGACTAGCCAGACCCTCCTCCGCAGCGCTGTGGAGGAAGGTCTGGCAATGCGAGACAAACTCAATCGTAACTATTTGTCAAAATAGTTTATAATTTCAGCTTTTTACCAACTCAAGAATTTTGTGTGATTTCATATAAATTAGGTTTATAGACCATAAATTTAAAAAAAAGTGTAAAACTAGTGGTAATAGGTTATGAAAGTAGTAGAAAAAAAGCTACAAAACCCGACCAAAACAAAGGTCAAGAAAAAAGCAACTAAAGAGGGTCGACTTGTCAATAAATTTAAAGTCTAGCTTGGCACCCCTGCAGTTGTTGTCCAGTTGCCTGGAAACTGACAGCTTCACCACTTTAAGAGATGCAATCTGACACTAATGTTGAGCCCTCACAGCCATTTTCCAACCTGCGGTTGCTTAATGAAGTCAGATTTCTACGCAGAAAGCCACAAAAACTCCTGCGAAACAAATTCCGGAGACTCCCGAGAAGCTATTTTCGGTGTCACCCAGCATAAAATGTGACTCAGACTTAGTTTGATGGGTTCAAAGTGCATCTTTCTCAAACTGGAAGTGATTCAGAGGCTGTGAGGGTGACAGCCTGATGTGCCTGAAACCGTCATATTGTCTCAAAGAAACTTTTTTTAAGCTTCTCATTATATCCAAACTTTTTTTTACGACCAGCCAGGGGCGATGGTTCTTAGCTGGGGAACTAGACGTGCACTGGAATGATGCAAAACTTCACTGAGCGCTTTATATATGCTGGGAGTGTTTGCTGAGCTTTCCATTCCCAAATACTCCGCTGCTTCAAATTTACAAAAAAACTTCTCCCCATTCTCCCTGGAGCTACCCAGGAGAGGATGCAACAGGACGACATCCCACAGGAGCAACACACAGTGCTGTGGGCACAGAATTCATTTAATGGATGGAAAACAGATTCATTGGGGTGTATATATACTTATATAACACTTCCAAAAGAATGAAGGATGCAGCAAGGGGGCGGCTTTTGGGGCTCCAGCCCCGTATGTCTTCTCAAATGCCCCAAATACTTAGGTTTCATAAAATGACTTCAACCGTGGGTCATTTCCCACCAAACCGATCAAGCAAAAGGACTATTCATGGGGAAGATAACCAGGATTGTAAGTCAGAATGTAACCTGGGCCACAGATGGTAAGCACAATTACATTAACCTAGAATTAACTTCATTAAAATGCCACAGCCCATACTGTTTTTTTTTTTTTATTATTAGAATATAGACATTAAGAGAATACATTGTTATGCAAGTACTTTTAATACTTAAAGTACATTTAAAATCAGGTACTTTTTACTTTTACTTAAGTAAGGTTATCATTGTGGTACTTCTTTTACTAAAGTAAATATGTCTCTGGTAACTGGTTACCAGAGACATCTAACTGGTTTGTTCAACTCACCTGTCATGCCGTAGCGCTCTCATATCCACGAACACAGTCGTGGGGTCGGGTCCTGAGGTTCCCTGAGAAACAACAACAACAACAACAGTGTCACACCGTGTCCTTTAACACAACTCCTGCCCAGTGGTGTAGTCTCATTTTTTTTGTAGTGAGTATACTGTAATTTTTTTCTCTCCCAGCATTAGACTCTCCCGTCCCAGAGCGACCCGTCCCAGAGCGACCCATCCTTCCCAGTGCGACCCGTCCCAGTGCGACCCGTCCCAGTGCGACCCGTCCCAGAGCGACCCGTCCCAGAGCGACCCATCCTTCCCAGTGCGACCCGTCCCAGTGCGACCCGTCCCAGAGCGATCCGTCCCAGAGCGACCTATCCTTCCCAGTGCGACCCGTCTCAGAGCGACCCATCCTTCCCAGTGCGACCCGTCCCAGAGCGGCCCGTCCCAGAGCGACCCATCCTTCCCAGTGCGACCCGTCCCAGAGCGACCCGTCCCAGAGCGATCCGTCCCAGAGCGACCTGTCCTTCCCAGTGCAAACCGTCCCAGTGAGACCCGTCCGTCCCAGTGCGACCCGTCCCAGAGCGACCCGTCCCAGAGCGACCCGTCCCAGAGCGACCCGTCCCAGAGCGACCCGTCCCAGTGCCACCCGTCCCAGTGCCACCCGTCCCAGAGCGACCCGTCCCAGAGCGACCCGTCCCAGTGCAACCCGCCCCAGTGCGACTCGTCCGTCCCAGAGCGACCCGTCCCAGTGCGACCCGTCCCAGTGCGACCCGTCCCAGTGCGACTCGTCCGTCCCAGAGCGACCCGTCCCAGTGCAACCCGCCCCAGTGCGACTCGTCCGTCCCAGTGCGACCCGTCCCAGTGCGACCCATCCTTCCCAGTGCGACCTGTCCCAGTGCGACCCATCCTTCCCAGTGCGACCCGTCCCAGTGCGACCCATCCTTCCCAGTGCGACCTGTCCCAGTGCAACTCGTCCGTCCCAGTGTGACCCGTCCCAGAGCGACCTGTCCCAGAGCGACTCGTCCCAGTGCGACCCGTCCCAGTGCATCCCGTCCCAGAACGACCCGCCCACGAGCGACAACCCCATAGTTCTTTTTTTACGTTACCGCGTGAAGCATCAGCCTCATTTGGGATCACTTTGTGTAGTTTCGGTAGGCTAACGTTAACGTCGGCTGCAGTGTCCCTCGAAGCAGCAGCATAGCTTCAGGGGCAGGCTTACCAAAACACTGAAAGAGTGTCTACATTTGCTTGCGTTTCATATATCTATTTCAGTGATTCACATTAGTTAAAGGTGCTTTAAGCGATGTTGGGTAACGGCACTTCTTGTTGACATTCAAACAAAAGGGAGGCTAGTTCACCCCTCCCTCCTCCTCATCATCATCCCCCCTCCCTTGCTTCCGAGCACTAACCCCCCAAAACCCCCTCCTCCAAATCCTTCTTGTCGGTTACTAGCTGGAACACTGTTTGTTATGTTAGGTGGTGCAGGTTGGCACAGATTGTTTTATCGCGGATAGTGAGGAGATGTTTGCTGTATGTGACAACAAATGTTGGAGCCTAAAAAAACGCATGACATCGCTTAGAGCACCTTTAATTTCAAATATGCGCAGAAAATGACCGCCAAGCAACTGTGTTGTTGTTCCTAGGCGACTCTCAACACAGACAGAGTAAATATATATATGTAAGTGTGAAAGTTCTCTCACGAAAAAATCCTCATTACATAAAATTATCATTGCGGTAGTGGGTGTACGGAAATCCTTGACCTTTCCTTGGGTATACTCAGTATACCTGCGTATCATTTAGACTACACCACTGCTCCTGCCATTGTACAACTGCATGATAACCACTTCCTCTACTGCTACTGCTACTCCTACCACAGGATACTACTGCTCGTGCATGAGTGCTCACAGACACAAGCTCCTCCCCCCACAGCGGAGGGAGAAGCTTTGGCTTTGAGAAGAATGACGGGATCCCACAAAGCCTCAACAGCATTTTACAAAATGGAGGGGAGAACAATGTGGGAGCGACAGCAGGGGGAGGATCTTTTAGGGAAATCAGCAAAACATAAGACGGATTAACCCTCATGTTGTCCTTAGGTCAAATTTGACCCGTTTTCAGAGTTTTTTTTATATCAGAAATATGAGAAGTTGAATTGAGTGCTGTCAATGTCGAGAAAAGTGACAAAACATCCGGAAGAAAATGTCAAAAAGGTTGGAAAAAGTGACCAAAACATCTGGAAAAGTTATGAAAAAGTTGAAAAAATAACAAAGAAGAAGACAAAAAAAAACATTGAGAAGGGACAACAACAGTGTTTTCTTCATGGTCGACGGGAAGACAACACAAGGGTTAAAAGAAAAGATATCCCTTTCAAAAATCTGATTCTTCTTTCTTGATCAACATGCAACAACAAGTCACAATGAAAACACAATTTCTTTTAGAGGAGAGAAAAAGAGAGGAAAAGTGAATCAAGCCAGGTGGAAAGAAAGACGAAAGAATGGGGTGATGATGACGCAGCTGAGTGATCGCATCATGGTACATAGAAACTACTAAATGTAAGGAGAACCTTCCAATCAAAGAGAAAAGGAAAGAGATAAAGACCCCCGTTGTGACCTCTCTCCCTCTCTCTCTCTTCCTCCACCATCTCTCCATCCCCCTCTTCTCTCTCAAGTGGGAAACTTTACACAGAGCCCGCCACCGGACACACAGTGGCATGCTGGGACTCCAAGGCCGGAGACCCAGAGCACAAAATGGCAGATAGCATCATCCCCATGAGGCAGCTAAATAGATTACTTCTCAAACTTTTTAACGTCCACCATCATGTGTGGTGTGTTTTGGGCGTAACATGCAATCAACCAATCAGAGTGTCATCTCCCTTTAAAAACCGGGCGCGTTTGTACCATGGCGCATTGATATTATAATGGCAAATTACGTTTAACCATGTATCCAGCTAATTTTAAGGTCCCATGACATGGTGCTATTTGGATGCTTTTATATAGACCTTAGTGGTCCCTAATACTGTATCTGAAGTCTCTTTTATATAGACCTTAGTGGTCCCTAATACTGTATCTGAAGTCTCTTTTATATAGACCTTAGTGGTCCCTAATACTGTATCTGAAGTCTCTTTTATATAGACCTTAGTGGTCCCTAATACTGTATCTGAAGTCTCTTTTATATAGACCTTAGTGGTCCCTAATACTGTATCTGAAGTCTCTTTTATATAGACCTTAGTGGTCCCTAATACTGTATCTGAAGTCTCTTTTATATAGACCTTAGTGGTCCCTAATACTGTATCTGAAGTCTCTTTTATATAGACCTTAGTGGTCCCCTAATACTGTATCTGAAGTCTCTTTTATATAGACCTTAGTGGTCCCTAATACTGTATCTGAAGTCTCTTTTATATAGACCTTAGTGGTCCCCTAATACTGTATCTGAAGTCTCTTTATATAGACCTTAGTGGTCCCCTAATACTGTATCTGAAGTCTCTTTTATATAGACCTTAGTGGTCCCCTAATACTGTATCTGAAGTCTCTTTATATAGACCTTAGTGGTCCCCTAATACTGTATCTGAAGTCTCTTTTATATAGACCTTAGTGGTCCCTAATACTGTATCTGAAGTCTCTTTATATAGACCTTAGTGGTCCCTAATACTGTATCTGAAGTCTCTTTTATATAGACCTTAGTGGTCCCTAATACTGTATCTGAAGTCTCTTTATATAGACCTTAGTGGTCCCCTAATACTGTATCTGAAGTCTCTTTTATATAGACCTTAGTGGTCCCTAATACTGTATCTGAAGTCTCTTTTATATAGACCTTAGTGGTCCCCTAATACTGTATCTGAAGTCTCTTTTATATAGACCTTAGTGGTCCCCTAATACTGTATCTGAAGTCTCTTTTATATAGACCTTAGTGGTCCCTAATACTGTATCTGAAGTCTCTTTTATAAACCTGGATCTAAGCCATCTGAGGAGTGAAGTGCTGGTAAGCAGAAGGGGTGGAGGTGCTTTGGTGGTGGGGTGGGGGGGTAGATGGTGGTTCCCTACCTGGTCAGCAAGCTTTCCCAGCCTGTGAGGCTACAGCAGCAGAGAGGGGCGGAGGAGGAGGTAAGGAGGTAAGGAGGGACAGCGGAGACAAACCCAAGTATGAGATATGTGGGCGGGGTTATGGTTAAAACAAGAAAAGAGAAGGGAAGGAAAAGAAAAAATGTCAAAATGGAAAAAAACTCAAAGAAACAAAACAAGCAGTCATGATTGAAGAAAACTAGTGCTGGGCCATATGGAAAAAATCAGATATCACGATATTTTTGACCAGATACATCGATACCGATATTGTGAGGCCATTGTAGGGTTGACAATTGGTGCTTTCCCAAAATATTTCACATATTAATAATCCTCAATAATGTGGTGAACGGTTTCCACTGAAATTATCCCAGTTTTCCCAGCTGTATACTGGGAAAACTGTAAAAGCACATATATGCACAAAAATAGTGTGATGTTAAAACAAATTCTTCGAATGATATTCCTCTTAAAATTGAAAAAAAAGAGAGAATTTAGTGCATATGTGCTTGTTATTGTCAATTTAGACAACGTGATTGTATATCACGATATCTTGATATAGGATTTCATCACGAAAGACGCTACATTATCATATTGAATTATCGCTGCGAGGGGTTTACAATACAGAAAATGTCACAATTCAATTTATCAATTAAAAAAAACAGTATGTAAATGTAGAAAGTTACTTTTCCATAAATGCATGTATATTTGTATGTATGTGTGGAATTTGAATTTCCCCTTGGGGATCAATAAAGTATCTATCTATCTATCTATCTTGTGTTTGCAGTAGACATAAAAAAAAAAATTGGTAGCAAAAGGGAAAACAAAACTTTGTGACACGTACATATGAACTTAATATCCTGATTTGATCCACTTAAGGTTGCAAATCATAGCTGAGATGTAAAAGCAAAGATCTGCTTGAAATGGAAAGACGACGACGAACCCCGAGAGGATCATACATGAGGAAAAAAGCTGAATGTGTTTTTTATGAATGAACCAGCTAGTTTCTCATATGTGAATGCACAATTTCTATTTTGACTCCCGCCACAAGCGCCCCGAGTGGCCCAGCGGACCGACCTGCAGGCAGATGGCCAGGTTGACCCGGCAGCCGAAGGAGGTGCTGACGGCTCGAGGGTGCAGTCCCAGGTCCTTGAAGAGTTTGGAGAAGGACTGTGTCAGGGATATCCTGGGACGCTCCTCCGCTACAACCACACACGTCCTCACCCGAGACAGGTCCAACCCCCGAGACTGAAGTGGACAAAGAGCAAGCAAATGACATTTAGTATCTGTGATCGTTGCATACCACTTTAAAGAGCCCCTATTATGCGTCTTTTTTACATGGTTCTGCTTGACGCCCTGCTACGCTCTTCACTGCTACTACTAGTATTTCTTAATATAGTTCTATAATGTTTATTGGTACTATGATTGCCACTGCTCATCACACCAACTGCTATAGTTATTAGGAACCAAACTCCTGTTGGGATTTGACACTATAAATAAAATTGCATTTTGAATTTTAGTGTGCTACAGTTCTTTGAGATTAATAGATGTATAAAGTAGTGCTGTCAGTTAAACAGTTTTATCGAGAGATTAATGTTCTTTTTGGACTAGAAAACTTTTTTAAAGTTTTTTTACACATGCTGTTGCAACAAGTAACGTAACACCCACCGGATCTAGCTAGACCGGAAACAAAACAACAGGCCACACACACACACACACACTTGTTTGGGCTCGCGAGCCGGCCATAGAGTAGTAACGTTACGCTTTGAGTGGATGGCGAGCGCAAGACGCTGAGATGGACGCGGATATGATTCTGGATGGAAAGTTGACTTTTTAAAAGTTGCCAAATGTTTCATTGACAAGAGCAAAGTGATCTGTGGGTTTTGTCGTTGTGAAAGGAGCGATCATCGCAGCACGGCCAGTCTGAAATACCAGCTGATGACCAAGCACACAGCTGATGCCAATCCCCACCCCCCCACCCCCCTCCACCCCCGCCCCCCGTGAACGTGAAATTGAACACTACAGTACGCTATATGCCAATGCCAACCTATCCATGTTGATAAGACCATTAAAGTGAGAAAAGAATGGGACAAAAAGAAATCAAGGGACATTTAGAATAGATAAAAAGGTGTGATTAATTGTGATTAATTGCGAGTTAACTGTGACATTAACGCGATTAAATATTTTGATCGTTTGACAAATGGAGCTTTCTCTCCCACAGGCATCCCTTTTTCTCAACGCCTGGCCCACATGCCTGTTTCCTCAATTATATGTCTTTTCCACCAAGGCTAACCAGGTGCTGGTTCTGGGCTGGTGCTATAGCCAGTTCGGTGCTGGTTCTACTCGCCAATTATCTAAGAACCAGCTCGATTTTCCCCAGCCTGAGAGCCAGAGCAGGGCAACGTCACTGCAAGTAGCTCCGTTGTCATAGCAACGCGTCATGACAATCAACAATAATGGAGGACTACATCCCGATACTTTTGCTCCTGGCTTTACAAATTCACCCTGGAATTCAAAGACAGGCCTTGACAGCTATTTGTGACCGCTATGGACCGAGGACACGTCCAAGAAGAAAGGGAATCATCTCGCAGGATTTAACGTTAATTATTATCTTTTGCTAGCTTGCGAAGGCAACATCACTAGCGTCAAGCAAAACACCGTTAGGGTGAACAGACGTCCCGGTTTGAACATCATGTTCATCATCATCAACATGTTTTTTGAACATCAAATCATGTTAAACCAATTCTAAAAGACCCCAACAGTACAAATATGATGCTGAAAAGGAGAATAATAGGGGCTCTTTAAATTCCTAAAATATCAAGGGTACGACACAAACTCTTCTGGAGACACAGCGTCCCCTTTACCTTCAGCGACTCGGTCTGCAGGCCGAGGCCTTTGGTGCAGAGCTCCATGACGCTGTAGGAGCAGAAAGTATCGCGGACTTTGTATTGACTGACGACCGACAGCCAGAGAGCCGGGTTCACCTCCAGCTCGGCTGGAGGGATCAGGATGGACTGGTGACCTGAGTACACACTGCATGGAGGAACCAGACAAGAGAAAAGACATCGCTAGTACTGTTGGGTATGTTCAAGCTAACACATGGTGTAAAGATGCTCTTCAAAACAAATGTTCCTCTTTGACCTGACTTCGCCCCCGTCTTCTGCATTTACTCTCCCTGACTAGAATGGCTATTTAAAAGGTCCCATATCGTAAAAAGTGATATTTTAATTCTTGTTTTTATATGTATTAAAACGCTCAATCAACAGAGAAATGCACACAACACAAGCTTTATTGAGAAACTGTTCCTTTAAACGAGCCGTCAGGACTTCTGTACGGTTGTGATGTCACAACTAGACTATATATTGGTCAAAACTGGCTCTACAGGGCTGTTACAGTTTGTCCCCAGCTGCAATGATGGTGCAGAGACGCAGAGAGAAGGGAAGACCCGTAAACACTGACCAATCAGAGCAGACTGGGCTTTTCCAGGCTGAGGCTTAAAGAGACAGGCGCTAAAACAGAGACAGAGGGTGAAAACAGGTATAGGGATGGTGGTGATGGCGCAGTGGAGATGACACATGCCTTTGGTGTGGGAGAGCTGGGTTTGATTCCCACTGCATTACATCAGTGTGTCTCTGACATACTGTATATAGCAACTGTAAGTCGCTTTGGATAAAAGTCTCAGCTCAATGACATGCAACATTCAGATAGACAGTATGAGAAAAATACTGTGTTTTTTAACATTAAAGCATGTAAACATATTCTAGAAGAAATCCAAAATACATGTATGAGCCTGGGAATTAGCATGATATGGGACCTTTAAACACATGCGTTGCCATCCAAGAAGCTGAATTAAGCTACTAGCAGGCTAAGCTAACGTCCAAACCAACGCATGTCGAGGCAAAACGACTTAAACCAGACAGTTTGCATTGCTTAACACTAAACTGAGCTTTTTTTTTAATTTGTCTGACCTGCAAAGGCACCAGAGGACGAAGCCCAGGCCGCAGTACGGGTCCAGGCAGATGGCGACCTCCCTGGACGGGTAAAGCTCACACTGCAGCTTGATGGAGCGGCAGAAGGCACTGGTGGCTGTGTGAGACATCTAAAACAGTAGACACACACACACACACACGCACACACACACGCACACACACACACACACACACACACATGCAGAGCAGTCAGAAGACAGTCGTCCATGCACGGAGATACAGTGGGTACGGAAAGTATTCAGACCCCTTTAAATTTTTCACTCTTTGTTTCATTGCAGGCATTTTCCAAAAATCAAAAAAGTTCATTTTATTTCTCAGTAATGTACACTCAGCACCCCATCTTGGACAGAAAAAAACAGAAATGTAGAAATTTTTGCAAATTTATTAAAAAACAAAAACTGAAATATCACATGGTCATAAGTATTCAGACCCTTTGTTCAGTATTTAGTAGAAGCACCCTTTTGATCTAATACAGCCATGAGTCGTTTTGGGAAAGATGCAACAAGTTTTTCACATCTGGATTTGGGTATCCTCTGCCATTCCTCCTTGCAGATCCTCTCCAGTTCTGTCAGGTTGGATGGTAAACGTTGGTGGACAGTCATTTTCAGGTCTCTCCAGAGATGCTCAATTGGGTTTAAGTCAGGGCTCTGGCTGGGCCATTCAAGAACAGCCACGGAGTTGTTGTGAAGCCACTCCTTCGTTATTTTAGCGGTGTGCTTAGGGTCATTGTCTTGTTGGAAGGTAAACCTTCGGCCCAGTCTGAGGTCCAGAGCACTCTGGAAAAGGTTTTCGTCCAGGATATCCCTGTACTTGGCCGCATTCATCTTTCCCTCGATTGCAACCAGTCGTCCTGTCCCTGCAGCTGAAAAACACCCCCACAGCATGATGCTGCCACCACCATGCTTCACTGTTGGGACTGTATTGGACAGGTGATGAGCAGTGCCTGGTTTTCTCCACACATACCGCTTAGAATTAAGGCCAAAAAGTTCTATCTTGGTCTCATCAGACCAGAGGATTTTATTTATCACCATCTTGGAGTCCTTCAGGTGTTTTTTAGCAAACTCCATGCGGGCTTTCATGTGTCTTGCACTGAGGAGAGGCTTCCTTCGGGCCGCTCTGCCATAAAGCCCCGACTGGTGGATTGCTGCAGTGATGGTTGACTTACTACAACTTTCTCCCATCTCCCGACTGCATCTCTGGAGCTTAGCCACAGTGACCATTGGGTTCTTCTTTGCCTCTCTCACCAAGGCTCTTCTCCCCCGATAGCTCAGTTTGGCCGGACGGCCAGCTCTAGGAAGGGTTCTGGTCGTCCCAAACGTCTTCCATTTGAGGATTATGGAGGCCACTGTGCTCTTAGGAACCTTAAGTGCAGCAGAAATTTTTTTGTAACCTTGACCAGATCTGTGCCTTGCCACAATTCTGTCTCTGAGCTCCTCAGGCAGTTCCTTTGACCTCATGATTGTCATTTGCTCTGACATGCACTGTGAGCTGTAAGGTCTTATATAGACAGGTGTGTGGCTTTCCTAATCAAGTCCAATCAGTATAATCAAACACAGCTGGACTCCAATGAAGGTGTAGAACCATCTCAAGGATGATCAGAAGAAATAGACAGCACCTGAGTTACATATGAGGGTCACGGCAAAGGGTCTGAATACTTATGACCATGTGATATTTCAGTTTTTGTTTTTTAATAAATTTGCAAAAATTTCTACATTTCAGTTTTTTTCTGTCCAAGATGGGGTGCTGAGTGTACATTACTGAGAAATAAAATGAACTTTTTTGATTTTTGGAAAATGGCTGCAATGAAACAAAGAGTGAAAAATTTAAAGGGGTCTGAATACTTTCCGTACCCACTGTATTTCTCTGCAGTGCAGCTTCTAGAAACACATTTTAGTTTAATAAGTGTCTAGGAAAAAAACGGAGATATTCTCACTGAGATGTGGCCATTTTTGCAGTCTTGTATTAAGTACTTGAAAAGTACAAATTCAGTATTTTCCAGGACTTTCCTGGCACACGTCCCTCAAGTTAAAGGACCAACCAAGAACGTCTCACATCAACAAAGAGATAAACTGAATTTTAATTTAAATTTTTTAAATGTACCGGAGTAAAAGTTTCCAGAAATATAAATAAAGTAAAGTACAGATAGGTTAAAATTCTACTTAAGGACAGTAACGAGGTATAAATGTACTTTGTTACATACAGTTGTGCTCATAAGTTTACATGCCCATGCTTAAGATGACTAAAAAGAGGAATAAAAAAATCATCTTTTGGAAATGTATCTTAATGCCTAAATTAAAAAATGAGGTAAAATCCGACCTTTAAGGACACCAATTTTCTTTGTGAATGAATAATGTACAGTTGTGCTCATAAGTTTACATACCCATAATAAAATTGGCTAAAAAGAGGAATAAAACAATCATCTTTTGGAAATTGATCTTAATGGTTTAATTAAACAATTATGTAAAATCCAACCTTTAAGGACACCAGTTTTCTTTGTGGATAAATAATGTATTGTGAATAAATAAATATTCTTCCTTAAAATACAGGGGGCATAAGTATACATACCCCTATGTTAAATTCCCATAGAGGCAGGCAGATTTTTATTATTAAAGGCCAGTCATTTCATGGAACAGGATACTATGCATCCTGATAAAATTCCCTTGGCCTTTGGAATTAAAATAGCCCCATATCATCATATACACTTCACCATACCTAGAGATTGGCATGGTTCTATTTCAGTTAGACTAATAGTCGGTTTGATTTGCATTGAGAGATGATTTTATGGAAAGTATCCCATGCCAATCTCTAGGTATGGTGAAGTGTATATGATGATATGGGGCTATTTTAATTCCAAAGGCCAAGGGAATTTTATCAGGATGCATAGTATCCTGTTCCATGAAATGACTGGCCTTTAATAATAAAAATCTGCCTGCCTCTATGGGAATTTAACATAGGGGTATGTATACTTATGCCCCCTGTATTTTAAGGAAGAATATTTATTTATTCACAATACATTATTTATCCACAAAGAAAACTGGTGTCCTTAAAGGTTGGATTTTACATAATTGTTTAATTAAACCATTAAGATCAATTTCCAAAAGATGATTGTTTTATTCCTCTTTTTAGCCAATTTTATTATGGGTATGTAAACTTATGAGCACAACTGTATTATTATGTATTATTTTTATTATTAAAGGCCAGTTATTTCATGGATCAGGACACTATGCATCCTGATAAAGCTCCCTTGAAGAACATTTATTTATTTACAATACATTATTCATTCACAAAGAAAATTGGTGTCCTTAAAGGTTGGATTTTTACTTTTTTTAATTAAGGCATTAAGATAAATTTCCAAAACATGATTTTTTTATTCCTCTTTTTAGTAAACTTAAGCATGGGCATGTAAACATATGAGCACAACTGTACACATATACAGTACATGTACTTTGTTACATACACATATATAAGTACTTTGTTACATACACATATATATGTACTTTGTTACATACACATATATATGTACTTTATTACACTACAACACTGCTTTAGTGATCTTTTACCTTCTTTTCTTTTTTTAAGCAGAGATGAGTATTTTTGTTCAGACTGACACACACACAGCAAATCTAAAGTCTGGACTTCCTGCTTTGCTGGAGCTAAAAGCGATTAATAAACAAACAAAAATGAGTACACACGGGGTGAATTAGCATAACAACACTGACCAGATGAACTGACCGCCCTGTGTTTTGTCCCGTCGACTCATTTGCTCATTAAGAACGTCTATTAAACATTACGGACAGGCAATTTAGCAGCAGCACATGAGAAGATATGCTGGCATTGTTTCCTCCTGGCCTGCTTTTCCTCTTTGCTGATTAGTAGGTGTTTCTCAAAGTGCTCATTATGATGCTTTTGTGTTTGTTCTTATTGTGATTATGATTATGCAAAACGAGGAGGCGACAGTCGCTGACGATGTGAACATTGTCAGAAGAAATATTGGTATGATGATACAATGCCCAGACATGGAGAATTATTTTTCAGCTTTCCAGGAAACAAAGATATATTAGATCAAAAAAATCAATAGAATTTGCAATGTGCAATGTGCAATTATAATTACATAAATCAATCTTAATGTTGTGTTCGGTCCAAACATTTGGACAAATTGTATTGCGATGCTTTAGCAACATTGTTATTGAGACTTTAATGCCAATAAAGCCCCTTTGAAATAAGATTTCTTTAGTCTAATGTGTCAGATCTGGACATCATGATTAAGACAGAATGAGGCTACATTAACCACACGTTTTCATGCACACCAATATTCCACCATTATTCAGAATATGAGGATATTCCTAATGTGACACAGGTCATGTAAACAGCATATTCCGGTTGGATATTCCCAATAAATCCTTTTTCCAAATATATAATTTTCCCATTAAATACTATCAAATATTCTGGTATTATTCAGGTTTTAGAGGCATTCTTCGGACATGTCCAAATACAGAATATGCGTCTCAATCTGGGTTTTTACCGTAGTTTACAGCCTCTTGCCTGTTTACGGCTTATGTTCAGGTGTGTGCGTTGCTATGGTTACTGTGCACAAACCAACGAGCCAACAGTTGGGGCTGCAGACCCGATAAGAAGGAGAAACACAGCTATGAATAAACAATATCAAAGACTTGGATGTCAACAGGTCTTTGGATATGCGCACACATCGCTGCAGCTGCAGTGCGGGATTTAGAAAGTGTACTCACATCTAATAAAAGGTGCTCTGTTGTGTACTATTTCAGATTATTTTCGACAAAAAACCATGCACATTTGTATCTAGCCTTTGAGGGCTCCCCCAGCTAATGTGGCTTTAAAGAAAATAAAAATAGGCATCTTCTGGCTGTACTTTTGCACCAAGGTTGAATTTTGGGAAAGAAATTTCAGATACAGTATTAGGGGACCACTAAGGTCTATATAAAAGAGACTTCAGATACAGTATTAGGGGACCACTAAGGTCTATATAAAAGAGACTTCAGATACAGTATTAGGGACCACTAAGGTCTATATAAAAGAGACTTCAGATACAGTATTAGGGACCACTAAGGTCTATATAAAAGAGACTTCAGATACAGTATTAGGGACCACTAAGGTCTATATAAAAGAGACTTCAGATACAGTATTAGGGGACCACTAAGGTCTATATAAAAGAGACTTCAGATACAGTATTAGGGGACCACTAAGGTCTATATAAAAGAGACTTCAGATACAGTATTAGGGGACCACTAAGGTCTATATAAAAGAGACTTCAGATACAGTATTAGGGGACCACTAAGGTCTATATAAAAGAGACTTCAGATACAGTATTAGGGACCACTAAGGTCTATATAAAAGAGACTTCAGATACAGTATTAGGGGACCACTAAGGTCTATATAAAAGAGACTTCAGATACAGTATTAGGGACCACTAAGGTCTATATAAAAGAGACTTCAGATACAGTATTAGGGGACCACTAAGGTCTATATAAAAGAGACTTCAGATACAGTATTAGGGGACCACTAAGGTCTATATAAAAGAGACTTCAGATACAGTATTAGGGGATTAGTGTATGTGTTTATGTGTGTGCACACGTGTTTACCTTGACTCCAGCGAGCATGCCGGTTGTGGAGACACTGAAGTCCATGTAGGCCAAGGTGTCGGGGTTGGACGGCTTATACGGCAACGGAGGTTTCTTCTTTGGCAAATCGTCTGAAAAGAAAATCAACTCTGTCCCGTCACACATGTACAGTACACAGACGTTTCCATTTTAATCAGGATTATTTCTTTCTTTAACTTAATATGGGGGTTCTCTTACTATGTTTGTCTCTATTTTTTGTTCACATTGTTTTGGCTTTTCTGCACTGATTCGGTCTGTTAAACAACGTGAGCTTTCTCAGTTAAATCCGTGTCTTGACATGGTGCAGTAGTCGCATATTTGACACTGTGCAGGAGTGTCCTATTTGAATTTAATTTATATTTGTAGAAACAGCACAACAATAGTTTTGTCTTAGTTAGAAATAGACTGACGGAAGGACGGCAAAACATATCTGTTTATCAACACCTACGTATTTGTTCAGTTAATCTTTAAATCTATCCATCTTTGTGAGAATGTGTGTGTGTGTGTGATTGTGTGTGTGTGTGTGTGTGTCTGTGTCTGTGCGTGCATACCTGTGTCCAGGACGGGGGGCCAGGTCCGGACGTCCACGGCTGCCGAGGCCTCCTTGGACTTCAGCAGTTTACAGATGAGCTGTGTGGTCATCACACACACCGAGCGGCTCACCTGCACGACACAGCACACACCACTTATACCTGACAGAGTGCATCAGCAGTGACCACTGAAATAAACACCTTAGTGGACCACTAAGGTCTATATAAAGAGACTTCAGATACAGTATTAGGGACCACTAAGGTCTATATAAAGAGACTTCAGATACAGTATTAGGGACCACTAAGGTCTATATAAAGAGACTTCAGATACAGTATTAGGGGTCCACTAAGGTCTATATAAAGAGACTTCAGATACAGTATTAGGGTCCACTAAGGTCTATATAAAGAGACTTCAGATACAGTATTAGGGACCACTAAGGTCTATATAAAAGAGACTTCAGATACAGTATTAGGGGACCACTAAGGTCTATATAAAGAGACTTCAGATACAGTATTAGGGGACCACTAAGGTCTATATAAAAGAGACTTCAGATACAGTATTAGGGACCACTAAGGTCTATATAAAGAGACTTCAGATACAGTATTAGGGGTCCACTAAGGTCTATATAAAGAGACTTCAGATACAGTATTAGGGTCCACTAAGGTCTATATAAAGAGACTTCAGATACAGTATTAGGGACCACTAAGGTCTATATAAAAGAGACTTCAGATACAGTATTAGGGGACCACTAAGGTCTATATAAAGAGACTTCAGATACAGTATTAGGGGACCACTAAGGTCTATATAAAAGAGACTTCAGATACAGTATTAGGGGACCACTAAGGTCTATATAAAAGAGACTTCAGATACAGTATTAGGGACCACTAAGGTCTATATAAAAGAGACTTCAGATACAGTATTAGGGGACCACTAAGGTCTATATAAAAGAGACTTCAGATACAGTATTAGGGGTCCACTAAGGTCTATATAAAAGAGACTTCAGATACAGTATTAGGGACCACTAAGGTCTATATAAAGAGACTTCAGATACAGTATTAGGGGTCCACTAAGGTCTATATAAAAGAGACTTCAGATACAGTATTAGGGGACCACTAAGGTCTATATAAAAGAGACTTCAGATACAGTATTAGGGGACCACTAAGGTCTATATAAAAGAGACTTCAGATACAGTATTAGGGACCACTAAGGTCTATATAAAGAGACTTCAGATACAGTATTAGGGGACCACTAAGGTCTATATAAAAGAGACTTCAGATACAGTATTAGGGGACCACTAAGGTCTATATAAAGAGACTTCAGATACAGTATCAGGGGACCACTAAGGTCTATATAAAAGAGACTTCAGATACAGTATTAGGGACCACTAAGGTCTATATAAAGAGACTTCAGATACAGTATTAGGGGACCACTAAGGTCTTACCTAACTTTATGCACTTATAGCTAAATCAGTGAGGCCAAGGATGTACAGTGTGTGTGTGTTTGTGTGTGTGTGTGTGTGTGTGTGTGTGTTTGTGTGCAGACAAGCTAATCCAGCACCAATGAGTGCATAAAAAGTCACCAAAACAAATTATACTGATATACGCTACAGGCCTGACATGTTATATTGTTACGGGTGCAACATGATCTGGCAGAGAGAAGCCCCAAAGTGGTTTTACCTCCACGATCATCTTGACGGTGGGCAGCGTGGTGGCGATGTTCTGCGGGTGTGGCGGTCGCACCGTGATCGGCACACAGCCGGCGTACAGGCAGCCGTAAAAGGCCACGATGAGGTCAATACCTGGGGGCGGAGAGGTGGATGGAGACATTGGGTAGGGAAAGAAGGAGAGGAAGAGGGGGGACGTGGACGGTGGTAACAAAGACGACGGAGGGAGGAAAGCGCGAGGAAGAAGAAGGAGGACAGAGTGGAAAAAATGGAGAAGAGAAAGAAAAAAGTGCAAGAGGACGGAGAGGAAGGAGAAGAAAGGGCATGAAGAGGGAGGTACAAGCAGGAAAGAGGATTGAAATAAGACAAGATGGAAGAAGACAGATGGAAGGAAAGAGGAAGGCAAGATGAAAATGCAAAAAGAGCAAAAGAGAGGAAAACAGACAGAGACGCACAGAAAGGGAAGAGCGGAAGGGAGAAAAAAAGAGTAGGGAGGGAGGATAAGAAAGAAGACACAGACGTGGATGAAGACATTGGGTAGGGAAAGAAAGAGAGGAAGAGGGGGCAAGTGAAGGGGAGGGAATCGAGAGGGACGGATGAAAAGTGAAGGACAGAAGGGAAGATGATTGAAATAAGAAAAGGCATGGAAAAAGGGAGGCAAGATGAGAAAGGAGGAAGAGGAAAAATGAGGTGAGATAGGAGAGAGAAAAGGGGGAGAGAGAGAAATGCACAAGAAAAGGGAAGGAGGAGGGGTGAGGAAAGGAGGGGTGTAAGGGAGGGAAATGAGGAGAGATGGGAGGAAGAGAAGAATAAGGTGGAAACATGGTGAAGCAAAGAAAAAAGAAAGGGGAAAAGGAGAAAAGAAACGGTCACACACACACACACACACACACACACACACACACACACACTCACTCACACACACACACACACACACACACACTCCCTCCCCGAGGCCAGGAGGTTAAGTATTGAGCGGAGGATAAATTGAATGCTGCTTTAAGACAATCTCCTCGAGTCGGGGGAATTGGTCCTGCATCCGTCCGCCCTGCCGCCATCAACACAAGGCTCGGAGGGGAAATTACAATTCTTTCCGATCGCCTTCATTTCCCCCACGACGCTCTCTTCGATCCGACAGCACTGCTCTGAACGTCTTTCTCGTTTCTTTCCTCTTTTAAAAAAACATCCAGAGTCTGTCCTTGTTCACATGTCTGTTCCAAGTTAAAGGAGCGGTGCAAAGGTCTTGTCCTTTTTAGTGAGATTTAATATACAGTGGGTACGGAAAGTATTCAGACCCCTTTAAATTTTTCACTCTTTGTTTCATTGCAGCCATTTTCCAAAAATCAAAAAAGTTCATTTTATTTCTCAGTAATGTACACTCAGCACCCCATCTTGGACAGAAAAAAACAGAAATGTAGAAATTTTTGCAAATTTATTAAAAAACAAAAACTGAAATATCACATGGTCATAAGTATTCAGACCCTTTGCCGTGACCCTCATATGTAACTCAGGTGCTGTCTATTTCTTCTGATCATCCTTGAGATGGTTCTACACCTTCATTGGAGTCCAGCTGTGTTTGATTATACTGATTGGACTTGATTAGGAAAGCCACACACCTGTCTATATAAGACCTTACAGCTCACAGTGCATGTCAGAGCAAATGACAATCATGAGGTCAAAGGAACTGCTTGAGGAGCTCAGAGACAGAATTGTGGCAAGGCACAGATCTGGTCAAGGTTACAAAAAAATTTCTGCTGCACTTAAGGTTCCTAAGAGCACAGTGGCCTCCATAATCCTCAAATGGAAGACGTTTGGGACGACCAGAACCCTTCCTAGAGCTGGCCGTCCGGCCAAACTGAGCTATCGGGGGAGAAGAGCCTTGGTGAGAGAGGCAAAGAAGAACCCAATGGTCACTGTGGCTAAGCTCCAGAGATGCAGTCGGGAGATGGGAGAAAGTTGTAGTAAGTCAACCATCACTGCAGCAATCCACCAGTCGGGGCTTTATGGCAGAGTGGCCCGAAGGAAGCCTCTCCTCAGTGCAAGACACATGAAAGCCCGCATGGAGTTTGCTAAAAAACACCTGAAGGACTCCAAGATGGTGATAAATAAAATCCTCTGGTCTGATGAGACCAAGATAGAACTTTTTGGCCTTAATTCTAAGCGGTATGTGTGGAGAAAACCAGGCACTGCTCATCACCTGTCCAATACAGTCCCAACAGTGAAGCATGGTGGTGGCAGCATCATGCTGTGGGGGTGTTTTTCAGCTGCAGGGACAGGACGACTGGTTGCAATCGAGGGAAAGATGAATGCGGCCAAGTACAGGGATATCCTGGACGAAAACCTTTTCCAGAGTACTCTGGACCTCAGACTGGGCCGAAGGTTTACCTTCCAACAAGACAATGACCCTAAGCACACCGCTAAAATAACGAAGGAGTGGCTTCACAACAACTCCGTGGCTGTTCTTGAATGGCCCAGCCAGAGCCCTGACTTAAACCCAATTGAGCATCTCTGGAGAGACCTGAAAATGACTGTCCACCAACGTTTACCATCCAACCTGACAGAACTGGAGAGGATCTGCAAGGAGGAATGGCAGAGGATACCCAAATCCAGATGTGAAAAACTTGTTGCATCTTTCCCAAAACGACTCATGGCTGTATTAGATCAAAAGGGTGCTTCTACTAAATACTGAACAAAGGGTCTGAATACTTATGACCATGTGATATTTCAGTTTTTGTTTTTTAATAAATTTGCAAAAATTTCTACATTTCTGTTTTTTTCTGTCCAAGATGGGGTGCTGAGTGTACATTACTGAGAAATAAAATGAACTTTTTTGATTTTTGGAAAATGCCTGCAATGAAACAAAGAGTGAAAAATTTAAAGGGGTCTGAATACTTTCCGTACCCACTGTATGTATACTTACTTAATCCTCATGTTGTCCTCCCGCCCACTGCACAACTTTTTGTTTTTCTCGGTCCAAATTTTAAAAAAATCCATGTTTTTTCCCTTCTTTTCCCAATTGTTTTGTCACTTTTCTTCTTTGCGCTTCTTTTGGACATTTTTGTTATGTTTTCCCTCAACGTTTTTTAAGCTTTTTCCGTCATTTTTGTTACTTTTTTTCCAACATTCTTTTATCCATTTTTTTTTTAAATGCTATAAAAATGTAAAAAAAAAAAAAAACCCGGAAGTAGTAAACTGATCATCAATTTTACTTTTAAAGAGCGTCGTATGGAACCATCCACGTTATTTTTTGAACATTTTGGTTGATAGAAACCCAACTTTCTGATATAGAAACTTTTATAAAACGGGTCAAATTTGACCCGAGGACAACAGGAGGGATAAGAATACTGACCATTTTCCAAAAAGTCATCATTATGATCTGTACAAACACTTAATAAGGAAGCATGAAGAAAGCTAGCTAGCAAAAGTTATCAATCTGCATCTGAACCAAAACTTCAGAAATCTTTTCAATGTTCAGCCAAAGTGATTTGGCGAATATCAGCTGATACATATTAGCTAGTTGTTTTCATACTGTATATTTCAGTAGTTTGGTCTGGTCTTGATCTGGTCTCAAGCCCTTTAAGTCTCGGCCTGTCTCGGTTCGATACACTCTGGTCTTGAAAATGGCTTGGTCTTGGTTTAGGTGGTCATGAGTGTGTGAGTGTTTACCTGGAGGGTAGACCAGGGCAACGTGGTCCCCGTCCTGGAGGTGGGCCCGTTCAGCCAGCATGCCGGCGATCTTCTCTGCCCTCTTATGCAGCTGAACACAAGTCAGAGAGCTGGCTATCGTACCCTGGACACACACACACACACACACACACACACACACACACAGACAGACAGAGAGAGAAAGATGATTGACACATTCAATCAGCAGTGTGTATCAGCAGACGTCATGTCAGATTTTACGCTGCAGCATCTCGCTGCTGAACAGCTGTAAACAAACCAGTGGATCATATTTCCATTATGCAAACTAACAGAACCGTCCTCCAGATCCAATACACACACAATGTCATTTACAAGCTGCAACATTTATAATAATAACAAAGGCTGTTGTTATTGTCTGTTCTGTGACGCTGTAAAACATTCTTTCATACGTACAAACAAATGAAAAATATCATTCTTTCTTTCTCTTTCGCCGACATTCTGCACACACAGTAAAAAAAACAAAAAAACAAAGCACTATAATATAAAGCAAATGGTGCAACAAAAGGAAAATGGATTGGCATCTTTTATTTTTTTGGTCTTGTTTATGTATGTTGATAAAAACGGGGAAAATTCTGAAGTTTTAAGAGTTTGATTGTGTATGTTTATGGGTGCATCAAAACTCTCTGGCCCTCGGCTAAACCTACTCAGCAATCTAATCTGATTTAAGGTATTGGCCCCAACCCCCGCGTGTGTGTGAGTGTGTGTGTGTGTGTGTGTGTGTGTGTGTCTTACCCTGGAGTTGAGAAGCGTGTACAGGACATGGTCCGGAGTGGTCTGGGCTCTCCACTGTAATACCTCTGACAGGAAGAGGAACTAAAAACACACAACACATACAGCAAAAGTGAGTGACGAGACACAAACGTAAAACACACATATTATACATTCACAAATAGCTTTCTGGATGCTCGCTAACCCCCTTTGCAAGCAGCGCACAGATAGTGATGTATTTTCCATCATCCAGCACTGATTGGTCCACCAGAGAGAGTAGGCGGAGCAAACGCAACAGACTTCAACGTATTTGTGTGTAAGGAAGGTTCGTTTTTTTTTCTGGTTTCTAAATTGCTGCTCGTCTCCAAAGGTGTTGCCAAAATAAGCAAAACGGAGGTCTTCGAGATTTTAACTTTAAACCACAACTGCTTTTTCTACACGTGTTAAAAACATTACAAGCATCCTGTGTGTGGAGGTTTTTAAGTTTTAAAACAGACCGCTGGAGCTCGGCTGAGTAACAAAGTAATGTAATCAATTACTTTTGCTGCTGAGTAACGTGTAAAGTCATAAATAGTTTAAATAATTTGGTTTTCCATGCAACCTGCCCAACACTGTGTGGCATGGCTAAAACATGCTTTAGAGATTAGGAGCTTTGTGGAGACACTGACAGTGAATACTGAATCCATATTAGTTCGGTGAGTGTTGGGGTGGTGAACCTTAATTTGGAATCCAGAAAGTGATTGACAGAAAAAAGTTAATATGCATGGAAGATGGGGAGCAAGGAAAGTCAACCAGGCTCCTACTTTACAACAGCAGAGACAAGAAAAGAGAGATGGAAATCAGAGAAGGGAGGAGAGAACAAATCAAAAGAGAGTTTGTTTCTAGACTCATGAATCTTTCAAGATTTGCTGCTGAGCAGTGAATCACAGGGAGTGTAATTGATTTTAGGTTATGTTGAGCCAGAGAAAGTCAGTTTTGTGTGTGTGTGTGTGTGTGTGTGTGTGGCCATGTGGGCGTGTGAGCCTGTTGCAATCAAAATCCGCTGTCAAAATCTTAACCTGCCGACCGTAAAGCAAACGAACCTTCTCTCTGCGCCACACATCGCTCTCTGGGCATGCTTGATTTGTACAGCAAATTTCATTTTTTATGTTCAAAAGTGAATTATTATATCAGAGGATCTCATATGTGAACCTTTGTTCCTGCAGCTGAGGGTTGAAAGAAGCAAGTGTGACTTTTGACTGTGTCACAATTATGCAGCTGCAGAACAAATAATGGGAGAGAGTGATGGGGCAGATCTGGTTTGATATGTACAGTACTGTGTGTAAAATGACTGATGTACTTCAAATAAGACTGGGGGGGCAGTAGCTCTGTCAGTAGGGGAGTGGGGTTGGGAAATGGAGGGTCGCTGGTTCAAGTCCCGGTTCGGACCTTCTGGGCACGGCCAAGGTGCTCTTGAGCAAAGAACCGAACCCCCCCCCAACCGCTGTGGGCGCTGGTCCAGCACTGGCAGCCCACTCACTCTGACATCTCTCCATTAGTGCATGCATAGGACCTGAGCATGTGTGTGTGTTTCAGGTCTGTGTGTAGTGTGTAATAACAACTGTGTAAAGTGTAATTTCCCCATAGGGGATCATAAGGGGTGTAAATTATGAAAAAATGTATTAAAATAAGTGATCAGTTTTATGGGATCAGGATGTTTTAACACTTGTTTAACACTTCATTTCAGATATCAGGAGACACCAAATGTCTGCCTGCTTTCAAGTGAAAAACAGAACATTTGCTACAAAAATTAATAAAAGGTTAAACAAAGTGATGAAAAATGTAAATACTTCAAAGCTAGACGTTCTGTCCTTTAATGAAAAAAGATTTTGTCGATCTCAGTATTTAGACAAATTAGACAAACACCTTTTGTTGGTAATGACCCTAAAACTGACTATGAGTGACTTTTTTTTAATACTGCAGTTTCATTTTTGGGGGGTTAGCTGAATGAGCTGTAAACATACCATTGCCCTAATATCTTTTTTACAAAGTTGTTCCATTCAGCTAATCCAGAGAATTCATTGTTTGTTTGTGTCTGTCTGATGAATGTAAGTTCAACTTTCACTCTCCTTTTAGCTCTGTTTTTGGTCTCCACCAACTCCTGAGGGAACTATCTGTCTCCTTAGATGCTAAATGTTCCACTTTCTTCCTCTAGCTCGCCTCTAACAGTGTCTGGCTGCTGTTTGGTGATAAACAGGGAGTGTACAGCGGGTTTATTCACAACTTTTTTGCTGAAAAAAGCTGTTGTACAGGTGCTGGAAATGAGACAAAACTCGGCCCAAAACGGATCCAAAATAGACTACAATGCTTTGTCTAGAGCTGAGGGAAACTGCAGAGTTAGGTAATGATTCTGTGTGGATTTGTCACTGAGAGGGAAATCTTTTCATCCATTAGAAACATAAAAGTAATGAATAGTGCAGCTTTAAGTAATGGTGCAATATCTCAGTTTGGTAGCCTCCAAATACAGACTAAAGTCTAAAGGATAAAAAGTCAAAATGTCCATAGTAGGTGTTTGATTCATACTGTGAGGCTATGTGGTTATCACTGTACTTTGTGTTTTACACAAGCTGTCACAAAAACGAATGCCTCAGTCACCACGGCTGTTAATTAAAAACAATCTGTTGTAAAGGAACACTTTAAGCGGTGTTTATAACCTCCACTGCTGAAACCATCACTCAGCTCCCTCCTCGGCCAAAGTTTCCTGTTTCCCTTTTAAAACTCGTGCTGACGAAACGCTCCCACATCCACTCACCACCACTCTACATGCGTCGCAAATCAAAGCAAAGGGTTTTCCTCCCCCGACGAAAACATCACTCAGCTGCGTGTCGGCTCGGCTCTGAGCCTTCATTAAACTTTCATAACGGCAAATGAAAGTCTGCTTCCTTTCCAGTCTCTTGCCTCATACATTAACATCTACTATTTGCTGGAGGCGTATATCCAAAATGACCACGACTGCACACACGTCGACCCTCTCGAGCCATTGAGACATACATGATCTCCTGATTGTGGAACATAAGACACAATCTTCCAGACAAAACACGGCAATTAATTCAAACTTTAAAAAATGTCTCGCCACTAAATGCTTGCTCTTGGCGGGGAATTGTTCAGTCTTTCCAAATTGTAGAGTGTGGTCTAGACCTACTCTATCTGTGAAGTGTCATAAGATGACTTCTGTTATGATATGACACTGAAATAAAATTGAATTGAATTAAAACCTTCTAGTTATGTGTTATTATCTGCTTATAGCGCTCTATGAGTATAGTTATAAGCACTCATGAGTCATCATAATACTAATAATATCTTTAGTCATAACCCATTATAAAGCATTTTTATAACATAAGGTCAAGTATAATACTCAATAATTCACTTATAGACTATATAGACTATGCATTATAGACTTTGTGTCTATAATGCATTATAAACCCATCTATAATGAGTTTATAAAATGCTTATAGCGATGTATAGGTATAGTTTTAAGCACTGGTGAATAATTAGAATGATTCATAACGCATCATAAACCATTTTATAATCCATTAAATCCAGTATAATCCACATAAACCATTTTATAATGACTTATAGGGTCAAGTATCATAAAACTCTATAATTGCTTCTCACTCGCTGACTGAATAATTCTCATAATTTTAATACATTTTAATGATTTTATAATGCATAATAATCATTGCTGTAAGCCATTATAACGTGATTGTAAGTTACTCTTAGTGGTAATTGTGTGCCCCGTGACTCAACAGTAGTTAAAGCTGTAGTAACATACAGTTTATTAGCACTTCTGTGTCTCACTAAATCAGTCGTGCACACAGTCCTGTCCAACTTCCATCTGTGGCCATGTTGTTACGCTGCTTGTTTGCACAAAAAAACAGCGTAATCCGTTATTATGAACTGGTATTGCTAACAATGGCTAACCTGGATAGAGCTAACCCCACTGTGAATTCCAACTTGTTGATTCGAACACAGTCAACTCGGGTGTGACGTCGTTCCAATCTCCAGCTTCCGACTCCCCAGGTCAATGAAAATGAAATGCACTATTACTCCCGGTATTTCCTTACAAGCAAACGAGTCCAGCGTAGCGCTCACTCCACATAAAACGCTACATTACATAATTCCCATCAAACTCAACGGAGGACAACGAGGGGCAAACAGCATCCAATCAGTTTTATCCACACAGTTTATGGTTTTAACTGAATATTGTCTGGTCCAGCTCAGGTAAAAACACAAATCCATCAGCACGTTAGCGTGTCGGTCACTACTGAGCCCATTTGTAACCTTAGAGCTACCGACATCGTTTCAACTGGTTTTAGCAGATTAGATAACACTCGACTGTGTTGCTGTTACAGTGAGTGAACTAGAGCCCAACCGATATATCGGCGAGTCGATCTATAAGCCGATTAGGCATTTTCCGATCTATTGGTATCAGCATTAATGATGGCAGATAAAAAATAAAATATATATATATTTTTTTAAAATATTAATTCATTCAAGAATAATTTATTTGTCATTATAAATGATTCTGATAAATGAATATTTAAAAATAAAATAAAAACGGACGGTCGACCATGTCATGAGTGTTGGCGTTGCATAGTTTGTCCACCAGAGGGCACTGTACAACGTCCCTGTTGGAAACACTGATTCTTTTTTTTGTTAATGTGTTTTTAGTTTTTTTTTTTGTTTGTTGGTATTTTTACACATTTTATTTATCAGAACTTATTATCAGAACTACTATATTTTGATGTTCCTATGTTCTGTTGTGACAATAAAACAATTTATCATCATACTATTTTAGTGAGAACTCATAAATAACTACAAATAACTAATGTTAGGGAAATCTGTTTTAATACATGTTTCCGGTTTTGTTTGTTTAAATATATATCAGCCAATATATCAAAATATTGGATTTTTAAATAACCAAATATTCGTATCGGTCTTAAAACTCCTTTATCAGTCGGGCTCTAGACAGTTGCCTCGTTAATGGACTCATGGCAGTGCAAGGCTGAATAAATATAGGGGAAACACAATGGATGTCTGGCTAATTATTTTTGGCACATAGGTTCCTGTAGGCTGGTACAATTATAGGGAAAATGCTGAAATTAAAATGCGTTCTCCACAAGATTAAAACTCTCTTTCTGAAACATCAAATACAGTAAAACCAGATCCTTACAAGATGAGCTTAGTTTCACACAAGATGTCCTTTAATGTTGAACTAATACTGCTCATATTTCCTGCTTTCATTAAGAAACCACAGTTATAACATCAACCTAAACAGTTTATTAGTGTAAAGATGTACAGATCACAGGACATTTACCATAAACAATTGCAAAATATATCATAAAATATACCAAAACTTTTTGTTTTGTTTTACTTTGAGTGAGTACAAAAGGTTTTTGTGGGATACGGATACAGCTTTTGGTGCTTCAGACTCATAGTTTTTAGTTTTTAACCATGAAAAAAGATCAAATCTGGTTTGTGTGGTTTGGAAGAGAAGTTGTGACTTCTGGTTAAACTGGCGGAGCCTGACTGAAGTCAGAGATCGAAACCAACTGCATCCCCCCAAAAACTGGGGGATGTAGTTTAACAGAGTCAGTGTAACTTTAACAGAGTCAGTGTGTAGCGGCACAGATCTCAGTCAACCTTCCCTGGATAAATACACTTTATGAGAAGATCAATCTGAGAAGACATTCAAAGAAAATCACATTTCACTCCATAACATCACACTGACACACACGCAGAACATTACAATAAATTGAAGAGAGAGAGAGAAGCTCATTCACACCGAGGGCTGGGTTTTCAGAGATGGTAAACATGCAGTGATCAATGCATAAACAAATTGACGAAGGAATGAATCAGTGAGCATATTGACGATGAGAAGCAGCATGTGGAGCCAAAAGTAGAGAGTAAGAGTCAAGACACAATTGACATTCAGTAGACATATTTAGCATTTTTGCACAAAATCCACAAATCTCATTTTAAATGAAGCCTCCCCTTCTGACCTTGTGAAAAATAACAACCTTCCAGAGAAATTGAACTAAATTCACAATCATTTCCAAATCAAAGAACTCATTTTGCAAGAGCACTGACCCCGCCGCTTAATCTGCTGAGAAAAAAGTTGCCAAAGTCGACTAAAGTGCTCTTCAACACTGAGGAGTAAACACGTCTCTCAGTCCACTTCTAAACTAATCACCACCAACAGCATCATCCTGCTTGGAATTGTAATTACAGCATGAAGCCTAAGGACTATTACCGCGTTTTTCCATTACATGGTACCTGCTCGCCTCGCTTCTACTCGCCTTTTAATGTTTTTTTCATGGAAAAAAAGTCCCTGGTACCTGCTAACAGGTACTTTTTTAGTACCACCTCCGTCGAGGTTTCAAGTGAGCTGAGGCGATACCAAAAGGTGACGTGAAAACCTGCAGACTACTGATTGGTCGGAGAGAATTGTCACTATTCACTGTGTCATCATTACTAGTGACAGATGGGGAATCCTGTACAAACCCGTCATTTTTAAATAGTTTAGCCTGCGGGGTTTCTTTGCTGCTCCCAGCACGCACCAGTAATCCAAAAAGCACGCAGCGTGCTTCTACCAAGATCTAATAATGCTTGTGATTGGCTGTCTAACGTCACACGTTGTAGAGACACGCAGGAAAAACTCCACCTTGCACAGAGACAAATGTGTAATTTTGTCATTTATTTTTGTTTAAATGGATTTTCATAAAATTGGTATTGAAGAAAAAGAAAAGACAGGGAGCACATACAGGGAGCAGATCAGACAGGGAGCACATACAGGGAGCAGATCAGACAGCAGAGCACATACAGGGAGCAGATCAGACAGCAGAGCACATTCAGGGAGCAGATCAGACAGGGAGCACATACAGGGAGCAGATCAGACAGCAGAGCACATACAGGGAGCAGATCAGACAGGGAGCACATACAGGGAGCAGATCAGACAGGGAGCACATACAGGGAGCTAGATCAGACAGGGTGCACATACAGGGAGCAGATCAGACAGGGTGCACATACAGGGAGCAGATCAGACAGCAGAGCACATACAGGGAGCAGATCAGACAGGGAGCACATGCAGGGAGCAGATCAGACAGCAGAGCACATACAGGGAGCAGATCAGACAGGGAGCACATGCAGGGAACAGATCAGAAAGCAGAGCACATACAGGGAGCAGATCAGACAGGGAGCACATGCAGGGAACAGATCAGACAGCAGAGAACATACAGGGAGCAGATCAGATAAGGAGCACATACAGGGAGCAAATCAGACAGCAGAGCATACAGGGAGCAGCATAATAAAGCATGTTCATTAACCTCTGAGATGCCTGTCTGAATTTGTGTTTCGAGGCCGGGTCGAGGGTCCTCTTTTTTGGAAATCAAAATATGGTCACCATACTGTAGTGTTGCTTTAAGTCCCACACCGGCAGGGAAACAAAATCCACAAAGTGCCTGTAGCTAGCTAGAAACACAAGATTTAAGCATGCCAACAGATTATTTTAGCACCCTTTGTCTACCAGAGAGCACAAGTTAGCTGTTAGTAAGCTAATGTTAATTATGCAAATGAAATACAATAGATTTCTGATTTATCCACATTCCACTAACACAAGTTATGTTGTATGTTGTGTAAGTTGTGTACAAATTATAACTTTATCCCAGTCCCAGTGTCTCTGTGTGACATGTCCTGGCAGCACAGGTTTTTTGGGGATGCCAGAAGTGAAAATAGGAGGAAGCTTGGCATGAAACAAAGTTCATCCACATCTGTTTGGTGACATCCAGACAAACAGGCAGACTTGTTGCGAGTGAGGCCGATGACACGGACTGTGTGCTCCGGTTGTTATTATTTGGGGCCTGTCTCTTCCTGTTAGCGTCTACACGCTGTGTGCAGCCGCCTGCTGCCAGACGCTGTCACCGAAGACATTTCCAGCACCAGAGAAGAGAGAAAAATCCGTTCTGTCAGTAACACACGCTACCTGTTTCCCTCCATCACTCCCGGCCTTGCTTTTTGTTCTCTGTACTGTAATTGCTCTTTGTCATTGTCTCTGTTTTCCCCCCTCATTCTCTTGTGTCCACATGCTCTCTCTCTCTTCATGTATGATCTCATAATCTCTATTTCTCACTTTCAGTCGTGTTGTCTGGCTGGCTGCTTTTGCTTCTTCACTGACTCTACTCTCCTGTCTGACTCACTTTTGTTGACACAAATACGACATGAACAGTGCCGCCAAAACGTCTAACATTCGCTGCCATAATCCGACTTTCCTTGTTGCTTCATTAACTGCTTTTTTGTCCCAAGTCATAGTGTAGAAAAAGTTGAGAAAGAAGGCCACTTTGCATGTTGAAAGAATTTCAATTTCAATTGTACAAGTCTTCTACAAACAACTTTGAAACAACTTGATTTTCCAGGAAAAAAGCAACAGATGAACACTGTGTTGCTGCCCCACTTGATGATGCTATGATATGATGAATGCAATAATCAGAAAGCCAAATTATAAACTACGGGCCAAGTAACTGACAAGTGACGAATGAAAACAAAGTGACGAGTGTGACTGGGGATAAACCACGATGGTGTGAAACACAAAGACAAACAAAATGAAATGTAAATGTGTGTATGTGTGATGATGTTGATGATGTTGATGATGATGGTGGTGAAAACCAGCAGCCCCCCCCCCTCTCACACACACCTTCCTTGCCTGGTCATTGTCTTCAATCTGAGCCAGATCCCTGCCGCTTGCCTGGGCGATCCTCTTCCCCGACACCAGGTTCCCCACCATCACAGACGCAGGACCGATCTCTGAGCAAGAGGTGGTGAAGGAAGAGGAGGAGGAGGATGAATAAGAGAAAAGGAAACAATCTGTGACCTTCTAGCCCTGAGGCCATTTTTACAGTTCATTTTCCGTCTGGATTTATTTTATATAAAAGCCAATAAAACATCAACCCTGTTGTCTACAGTGAAGATATGAACATCATTTTTTTCAGGACAAACTGGGTTAGTAGAATATTTGGGTTGCAATGAGGTCACTTGAATGTTAAAAATGGTTGTAGGACCTTAAAGACAAATAAATAAATAAAACGGAACATGACTCTTCCAGATATGTATTGATATCACAGACATATAGGTAAAACCTAAGCCATTTTATTCTCTAAAACACTTCTCATATGTCTTGGGAGTCACACTGTGAAGAAATAATCATTATAAATTTTACAGATGACAAAATACAGACATTTTTTCAAAAAAAGTCCAGACGCTTTTGCCCTCATGGCATTTACCTATGCCAATAATAACATAATAATGTCATATTTATTGATATTTCACCCACAACAATGCTACACAAGCATTTGTGTGTCTAAAAGAGTTCTTCTATATGCAAAATTAAACTCATATAAAGCACATACTATTTACATTTCTTCAAAAAAGGCCCAAATATATAATATATAATGCAAATATATGCCAAATCTCAAACCAATGATGCCATTTACGCTATAAAACGGTAGATATCTATCTTGTTCCGCTATAGCACCTTTGATTGCATGCTAGACACGTTGACAGGAAGTGTTGGGAGGGTTGGAATCTTTCAGCCTCCATACTCTTTGGCTGATATCTCCCATATATGGGCATACTGGGGCCTGTACTTCCTGTAAACAGAGAGCAGACACCGAGCAGCGGGAGCGAGCGGCGGGAGCGAGCGGCAGAATCGAGTGAAAACGCGATGAATTATGGACATAAAGTGGATTAATCTGGGATTTAAAGGTATGGATTTAAAGCCCAACAACCCCTAAAGAGGCTGGAAGTTCCAGGCTGGATAGAAAATCACCAGTAGAGGCTAAAAGGACACGGAAAAGACCGCCGGAAAGGCTAATTCGTCAGGTTTCCGGAGCAACTTTTGGTGAGTCACTGCGTTGTATTGTTTAAAAGTTATTAAACTATGAATCAGAGGTGATTTTTTGATTGTGGGCGAGCCTCTCGGTCTCCCAGGGTTAAAGGCCATTTTATGCTTCTTCTATCATGTGTAGCTGGCTTAAGAGTTCAAGAGTTCAAGAGGTTATAAGACACATTTCCAAACTTTCTTTTTATAAGCTGTTTTACGTAACTTATGATTGCACCTAACATGCCATTGCTTATGTATACACATGTGTGTATAATTCCCTGCATAACCCATCCCCATCCCTTCACACCGTACCTGGCTGCTTCTGCCGGGGTTTGGGCAGGTTGGTGACGCAGGTGTGGGGACACATGAGCACGTTGCAGGGGTGCAGCGCCCCCTCCAGGAACAGCTGCTTGGTCTCCGACAGGTGGATACCACCCAAGGGAGTCTTGGGCAGAGTGTTGGAGGGCACCAGAGCCAGGCAGTACACCCCCACCTGATGGATGCCGTCTATCGCCTGGAAAGTTGATAAGGCTCTAGCTTGAGACAAGCTACCGCAAACCGGTGAATAGCTGCTAATGCTAGCTATCAGTGCATAGGTTAAATTGCTTTTTCTATATCACTAACAGGGCTCAAAATAACACCATAGCAACTGTAGCATAATGAGGGACCCTACATGTAAACTGAAGCATTGAGAACTTTGTAAGTGTTTACATGCAGGCGCCATCTTGGAAAACAGGAATGACTACGAACCACAAACGCTGTGTTTGAGCATAGACCTAAATATATATAACGTCAATAATATACAGTCTATGTGTTTGAGCCATGTTACTGGTTGCACGTTGTTTTTTCTCTTTCAGCCCGCACCCTCCTTCCTCAAGAATAAGATTTTGTTCTTAGTGACTTTCCTGGTAAAATAAAGTTGAAATAAGTAAAACTGCCACATTTAAACTGTGTGTGTGTGTGTGTGTGTGTGTGTGTGTGTGTGTGTGTGTGTGCGTGTGTGTGTGCGTGTGTGTGTACCTGCAGAACTCGGCTCATCCACTGGAAGCTGTCTTCCTCGGTGGAGTCGGGCCGCTGCTCCGCCACCACCACGATCCTCTCATCATGCAGCACGGTGATGGAGAACACCGCTATCCTGAAAACAAAGAAAAAAAAGTAAGATAACGTTAGCCCACTAACACCGGCTGGCTGGCTTGTTCTGCTGTGCTTTTATGCTATTGGTTACAGAGAATGAGCTGAACAGCAGGCTGGGTCTAACGTTAGCGCCCCGCTAACCCGCTGTCAATGGGTCTAACGTTAGCTGTCCGCTAACCCGCTGTCAATGGGTCTAACGTTAGCGGTCCGCTAACCCGCTGTCAATGGGTCTAACGTTAGCGGTCCGCTAACCCGCTGTCAATGGGTCTAACGTTAGCTGTCCGCTAACCCGCTGTCAATGGGTCTAACGTTAGCGGTCCGCTAACCCGCTGTCAATGGGTCTAACGTTAGCGGGCCGCTAACCCACTGCCAATGGGTCTAACATTAGCGGCCAGCTAACCTGCTGCCAATGGGTCTAACGTTAGCGGCCCGCTAACCCGCTGTCAATGGGTCTAACGTTAGCGGTCCGCTAACCCGCTGCTGGGTCTAACGTTAGCTGCCCGCTAACCCACTGTCAATGGGTCTAACGTTAGCGGCCCGCTAACCCGCTGTCAATGGGTCTAACGTTAGCGGTCCGCTAACCCGCTGTCAATGGGTCTAACGTTAGCGGGCCGCTAACCCACTGCCAATGGGTCTAACATTAGCGGCCAGCTAACCCGCTGCCAATGGGTCTAACGTTAGCGGCCCGCTAACCCGCTGTCAATGGGTCTAACGTTAGCGGCCCGCTAACCCGCTGCTGGGTCTAACGTTAGCTGCCCGCTAACCCACTGTCAATGGGTCTAACGTTAGCGGCCCGCTAACCCGCTGTCAATGGGTCTAACGTTAGCGGTCCGCTAACCCGCTGTCAATGGGTCTAACGTTAGCGGGCCGCTAACCCGCTGTCAATGGGTCTAACGTTAGCTGTCCGCTAACCCGCTGTCAATGGGTCTAACGTTAGCTGTCCGCTAACCCGCTGTCAA
The DNA here is from genome assembly GCA_029931835.1 of Etheostoma nigrum. Lineage (NCBI taxonomy): Eukaryota > Metazoa > Chordata > Actinopteri > Perciformes > Percidae > Etheostoma > Etheostoma nigrum. Next base: position 25,867,610 of record CM057248.1, read on the forward strand.
TGGGTCTAACGTTAGCGGTCCGCTAACCCGCTGTCAATGGGTCTAGCGTTAGCGGCCCGCTAACACGCTGTCAATGGGTCTAACGTTAGCGGTCCGCTAACCCGCTGTCAATGGGTCTAACGTTAGCGGTCCGCTAACCCGCTGTCAATGGGTCTAGCGTTAGCTGTCCGCTAACCCGCTGTCAATGGGTCTAACGTTAGCGGTCCGCTAACCCGCTGTCAATGGGTCTAGCGTTAGCGGCCCGCTAACACGCTGTCAATGGGTCTAACGTTAGCAACCTGCTGCCGCTGCATCTAACGTTAGCGGTTAAATGCTATAAAATCGAATAAAACACCCAACTGAAAGAATTGATCATTTATTTTACACGTGAAGAGAGTTGTATGAAACCATCCACATTATTTTTTTTGGGACAATTTGTTGAAAGAAACCCAAAGTTTATCTAAAGATTTATTAATCCTTTAGCAGCGTCAGCAAACGTAACCTCTACATTAGTTCTCGTCTCACTAGTCGAGTTTCTATAGAAACACAAGAAGTTTTAAAGATTATTTTTGGGGGCTTCTTCCCTTTATTAGATAGTGACAGTAGATTAAGAGGAAAGTTGGGCGAGAGATGGGGGATGACACGAAGCAAAGGACTGCAAGTCAGACTCGAACCTGGGCCTCAGCCTACATGGGGCGCACGCTCTCACTGGTATGTCTTTTCCACCAAGGCTAACCAGGTGCTGGTTCTGGGCTGGTGCTATAGCCAGTTCGGTGCTGGTTCTACTCGCCAATTATCTAAGAACCAGCTCGATTTTCCACAGCCTGAGAGCCAGAGCAGGGCTACGTCACAACGTCACTGCAAGTACCTCCGTTGTCATAGCAACGCATCATGACAATCAACAATAATGGAGGACTACATCCCGATACTTTTGCTCATGGCTTTACAAATTCCCACTGGAATTCAAAGACGGGCCTTGACAGCTATTTGTGACCGCTATGGACCGAGGACACGTCCAAGAAGAAAGGTGATTATCTTGCATAATTTAACGTTAATTATTATCTTTTGCTAGCTTGCGAAGGTAACATCACTAGCGTCAAGCAAAACACCGTTAGGGTGAACAGACGTCCCGGTTTGACCGGGGCGGTCCCAATTTCCCCGACAAAAAGCCTACCGGGACCCGCTCCCAGCACCTGACGTAACCGGTTCTTATCTCTAGACCAGCGCTGAGTTGGTGCTGAGTTGGAACCCGTTTTCTTGGCCCAGAGCCAGGTTTATTTGTGTGGAAAAGCAAAGAACCGGTTCAGTATTTGGCACTGACTCCGAACCAGCACCAGAACTGCCTTGGTGGAAAAGACATATGGGTGAGCTAGAGGTCGCCCCACACAAGACGTTTTAAATAAAGCTGAGGTTGATTTACTCCATTTTGAGAAAGCCTGCATCCAACACTTACCTGCCCCTGTACACAAACTTCATTGGCTCCACAGCGAGCGCCGTGGCGACAATGTCGTCGGCGTTGTGCTGCCGCCCTCCAACCACCATCAGGCCGTCCATCTTCCCCGCCACGAAGATAAGCCCAGCGGGTCCGATGAACCCCAGCAGGCCGGTCCTAGTGAAGGGAAACTCGCCGACGGGAGCCCCGGTGCTGCTCACAGGGAAGACCTGCGGAGTTTTTTAAAAACCTCATATTATGCTCATTTTCACATCATATTTTTATCATACTGCACATTGTTGCTCCAGGTCTTTCACCCTGGAGACAGGGGTTAATTTCCCGCGTGTCACATTTCCTAAAACCAACTGTCCCGTTCTTCTTTATCTAAACCCAACCGTCCTGTTCTTGTCCCGCATGTCACGTAAACGTACCTTTCATAAGCCCAGCTAACCGCGTCAAAAGTGATGCTAATATTCCCGACCCAGCGCATTTAGATAAAACGTGTCCTTTTTTCTAAAGGAGACTTTTAGCGTCAATGACATAGCCAAAGGCACCTGACCAAGCATCCTTATTTTACGCAATGGGAGTGAGAATGAGTTGCAGAAGCAGAGTGTGAGGGTGTGTCACGCTAGCAGCTAGGCGAGCGTCATAGCGTGTTACAAAGTGACGCATGTTTGTCTGGGAAGTAAAGACTGGACTACAATAGAGCGGTTTTCTGTTGGAGATGGTAAGTGCCTTTGGGGTGGACTTACTTTTTTAAACCTTATCATTACATGCACAAAAAAAAGGTAAAGGAAAAAAAGCCAAAAGGCATAAAATTTGATCTTTAAAGCAGACGGTGAGAAAAAACGTTTGCAGGCCAGGAAGTTCATTAAAGTGCCCATATTCTGCTCATTTTCAGGTTTATAATTGTATTTTGAGGTTATACCAGAATAGGTTTACATGGTTTCATCTTCAAAAAACACCATATTTTTGTTGTACTGCACATTGCTGCAGATCCTGTTTTCACCCTGTGTGTATAGGTCTCTGTTTTATCTCCAGAGTGAGACATCTCACTTCTATACTATCTTTGTTGGGAGCTGCACATGCTCAGTAGCTCGGTAAGATCCCATCAGCTGATAACTCTTTCTCCAACTTTTGGTCCGTACAAGGATTAGCTGGGAGACTTCTTCTAGACCAGGGACACTTGTAGAATACCTGCACAACAGGGACAGGAACTAGAACTGGGACAGGAAGTAGTTCTTTTGGAGATTATGGTCAACTAGTGGCTGTTGTAGCAGTGTTTTGCCATTGAGAACGAGCTAGCATGGTAGCGCTAGCATGCTATGGTTATGGCCGTGCAGATGTTGAACCGCTCACCCAGAGACTGAAGACAGAGGACATTCAGAAACCGGATCTCACTCAAAACACCATGAATAGTTGTTTTTCCAAGTTTGTATGCATGTGGAAGCACCAGGAAACACCAAAATCCTTCACACACACACACACACACACACACACACACACACACACACACACACACACTCACCTCAAAGGTGTTCTTGGTCAAGCCGGCCAGACCGTAGTAGGACGTTCCCGTGGCAACAGTACAAACACACAACTCTCCGATCTCGTCCGTTTTACAGAGCTGAGGAACACCTTCGGGCTTCACCACGCACATCATACCTACAGACACACAGAGAGGAACAATTACAAATTCTTACAATAAGGATAATTTGTGTAGTTTTACCTGAACGTTACCTCTGTTAATCAACAAGAAATGATAAGGAGGACCGTTTTCAAGTGAAATATGGGGTCAGTATTCTCTAATCACAGATACAAGTCTTACTTTAGTTAGTATCGGGTAAAAAAAGTGAAAATTAAGTCCTGCATTCATGTAATAAATAATACCAGTAAAATGGGGATTTTCAAGTTATGAATGTATAATAAAGAAAGAAAAAAAAGTATTAACCCTCATGTTGTCCTTGGGTCAAATTTGACCTGTTTTCAAAGTTTTTTTAAATATCTGAAATAAAAGAACTTGAAACACGGGTGAAAAATGTTGGAAAAAGCGGCAAAATATATGGAAAAAAATCAAAAATGCAAAAACTTCACAAAAAAACTTTGTAAACAGCAACAAAAACGTTGAGATATGGGGAAAGTGTTTTTCATGGTCACAGGGAAGACAACACAAGGGTTAAAAGCTAAAACCCAGATATTGTAGTTGGTTTTTTCCACATCTTTGTCTGGAATCTAAAGATCAAATGACAGTGTCGCACTAAACTCACTGCTTAGTTGTATCACCGATATTAAGTTGTGGCTTTCAGACAGCTTTCTTAATTTGAACGAAGGTAAAACAGAGTGTATTATTTTCATTATTTTTTTTTTAGGCATGCAGAATGGTCCAACTTTGAGTTTTGGAGCTCTGGCATCTTACACTAGATCAGCTGCCAAAAACTTGGGGGTTACTTTTGATTGCAGCATGACATTTGATAATCAGATCAGTAATGTTGTTAAAATGAGCTTTTTCCAGCTTCACCTGCTGGCTAAAGCTAAGCGTTTTCTGAGCAGGCACGACCTAGAAAAGACCATTCATGCTTTTATCAGTTCAAGGTTGGACTAGTGTACCCCTCTCTATGTTGGTCTGAATCAGACCTCCATCTCTCGCCTTCAACTTGTACTAAATGCTGCTGCTCGCTTTTTAACAAACACATCTAGACGTGCACACATCAGTCCCGTCCTCTACCCCCAGCATGGGCTCCCGGTGCGTTTTAGATTAGATTTTAAGATTTTAGTCTTTGCGGGAGCACAACCGGTCATTGCGGTCTTCAAATCAGTTTTAGAAGTCCCAAGGTCCAGGTGTAAACGGTGGGGGGGTCAGGCTTTTGCGGTTGCTGCCCTGAGACTCTGTAACCCCAAGTTACCCCCAGATATTCACACTGTTACAGATGTCGCTCTTTTTAGGTTTAAACTCATAAGATATCTGTTCAGTCTGGCTTTTAGTACGGAGCAGTGGTGTGACAATTTCATTCTTTTGTTTCTTTGTAATCTTTTCTGATTTTACTGTTCACTCTTTCTGTTGTTTGATGTGATTTTACTGTTCACTCTTTCTATTGTTTGATGTGATTTTACTGTTCACTCTTTCTGTTGTTTGATGTGATTTTACTGTTCACTCTTTCTATTGTTTGATGTGATTTTACTGTTCACTCTTTCTATTGTTTGATGTGATTTTACTGTTCACTCTTTCTGTTGTTGGATGTGATTTTACTGTTCACTCTTTCTGTTGTTGGATGTGATTTTACTGTTCACTCTTTCTGTTGTTTGATGTGATTTTACTGTTCACTCTTTCTGTTGTTTGATGTGATTTTACTGTTCACTCTTTCTATTGTTTGATGTGATTTTACTGTTCACTCTTTCTATTGTTTGATGTGATTTTACTGTTCACTCTTTCTGTTGTTTGATGTGATTTTACTGTTCACTCTTTCTGTTGTTTGATGTGATTTTACTGTTCACTCTTTCTATTGTTTGATGTGATTTTACTGTTCACTCTTTCTGTTGTTTGATGTGATTTTACTGTTCACTCTTTCTATTGTTTGATGTGATTTTACTGTTCACTCTTTCTATTGTTTGATGTGATTTTACTGTTCACTCTTTCTGTTGTTGGATGTGATTTTACTGTTCACTCTTTCTGTTGTTGGATGTGATTTTACTGTTCACTCTTTCTGTTGTTTGATGTGATTTTACTGTTCACTCTTTCTGTTGTTTGATGTGATTTTACTGTTCACTCTTTCTGTTGTTTGATGTGATTTTACTGTTCACTCTTTCTATTGTTTGATGTGATTTTACTGTTCACTCTTTCTGTTGTTTGATGTGATTTTACTGTTCACTCTTTCTATTGTTTGATGTGATTTTACTGTTCACTCTTTCTGTTGTTTGATGTGATTTTACTGTTCACTCTTTCTGTTGTTTGATGTGATTTTACTGTTCACTCTTTCTGTTGTTTGATGTGATTTTACTGTTCACTCTTTCTATTGTTTGATGTGATTTTACTGTTCACTCTTTCTGTTGTTTGATGTGATTTTACTGTTCACTCTTTCTATTGTTTGATGTGATTTTACTGTTCACTCTTTCTGTTGTTTGATGTGATTTTACTGTTCACTCTTTCTGTTGTTTGATGTGATTTTACTGTTCACTCTTTCTGTTGTTTGATGTGATTTTAGTGTTCACTCTTTCTGTTGTTTGATGTGATTTTACTGTTCACTCTTTCTGTTGTTTGATGTGATTTTACTGTTCACTCTTTCTGTTGTTTGATGTGATTTTACTGTTCACTCTTTCTGTTGTTTGATGTGATTTTACTGTTCACTCTTTCTATTGTTTGATGTGATTTTACTGTTCACTCTTTCTGTTGTTTGATGTGATTTTACTGTTCACTCTTTCTATTGTTTAATGTGATTTTACTGTTCACTCTTTCTATTGTTTAATGTGATTTTACTGTTTTCTATTTCTATTGTTTAATGTAATTTTACTGTTCACTCTTTCTGTTGTTTGATGTGATTTTACTGTTCACTCTTTCTGTTGTTTGATGTGATTTTACTGTTCACTCTTTCTGTTGTTTGATGTGATTTTACTGTTCACTCTTTCTGTTGTTTGATGTGATTTTACTGTTCACTCTTTCTATTGTTTGATGTGATTTTACTGTTCACTCTTTCTGTTGTTTGATGTGATTTTACTGTTCACTCTTTCTATTGTTTGATGTGATTTTACTGTTCACTCTTTCTGTTGTTTGATGTGATTTTACTGTTCACTCTTTCTATTGTTTGATGTGATTTTACTGTTCACTCTTTCTGTTGTTTGATGTGATTTTACTGTTCACTCTTTCTATTGTTTGATGTGATTTTACTGTTCACTCTTTCTATTGTTTGATGTGATTTTACTGTTCACTCTTTCTATTGTTTGATGTGATTTTACTCATTCTGTTAAGCACTTTGGATATCTGATGGTTGCTGTAAAGTGCTATATAAATACATTTTGATTGATTAATTGATTGATTGATTGATTTGATTGATATGTATGTTGCTCTGAATCAGTGGTTCTCAAAGTGGGGTCAGGGGAACAGGGTCCTTGAGGTGGTTCCAGTGGGCTCTCAGCAAAATGTAAACTAAATTCATTTGCACTATAATTCCATCGACAAGCAACACAATCACAGAATGTATGACTATTTCGGTCATGGCTTCCATAGACTTTCTGTAATAAACATCGGAAAGCAAAAATCCTATCAGGTGGGGACCCTGGACAAAATCTTAAATCAAATCAAATCAAATGGGGGTCTGTGGTCTAATGTGTGTCAGTTTGGGGGGTCCTTTATGTCAAAAGGTTTGAGAACCACTGCTCTAAACGCTTCTTTCAGATGTTAAAAAAGAACACCAGCTATCAGATAAATAGTAAAGCGTACAATTTCGTCCTTGAAAAAGTAGAAAGTCTCCCCAAAACTCAAAGCCCCAGAACCCCCGGCTGTACTCATTGGGCATGTGCAGCGCCGGTCTCACCTCCGGGCATGACGGAGCCGACGTCCTGCAGCGTGAGCACCGACAGCTTCTCCTCCGAGTCGACCCGGATCACGCCATGACTCAGCCCCTGCATGGACAGGATGCCGCGGCCGGGGGGGTCGCTGCCCTCCTCCACGGGCCTGCAAGAAGGGGGGCGGAGACAGCCAATCAGATCACTCAGAAGGGGCATGGAGCGCTGCGTGTGCTCCCTTCAATTTAATTGTGATGAGAATGTTTAAATCCTGAGAGTCAGGACATTTCTTTGAGAGAATAACTGTTAATATACAGGGAGAACTTGAGTGTGGACATTTTTAAAAAGTGAAGAACGTTTTGGAAAGTGAAGACATTTCGGGAAAATTATTTTGTTACATTTTTTTGGTACATTTTCAGGAAGTTAGGACAGGAAAGGGAGACTTTTTTTTAAATGGGGATTTCTTTTTTTTTTGTAAATAATGGGATTTCTTTCTTTTTAAATGGGGAAATTTTTGGAAAGCGACAATATTTTATGAAAAAAGGGAGGACACTTAAAAAAAAAAAAAACTAGGAATGTTTTTGTAAAGTAGGGACAACCTGGAAAGTGAATTTTAGGAAAGTCGCAATAATTTTTTTTAAATATTTTTGCAAGAAAGAAAGTTATAATATTTTTGGGAAGTAAAAACATTTTTAGTAAGTGTGGACATTTTCGGAAAGGGATCACATGTCACGTGTGTTTTTAGTTTAGAGTTTTAAAGCAGCTCTTCTTAAAATAAAGCAAGTTCATTACAACCCCACCCGCTGAGGCAATGTGCTATTTATTAGCCTGTGTGTGGCACAACCTTAAAACACACAACAACTTAAAAAACACACACACACACACACACACACACACACACACACACAACCACAAGGATTTTACAGTGTCCTAATTAAGAGCATGAATGGATGATGAAAGAGGTGGAAAAGTTGTAAGTTTAGTCTTTCAAAAGCCACAAAACTGTAAAGTAAGAGGTTTGATTGAGTTAAAAAATAAGAGCAGGGCATAGTGGAAGGGAGGAAAAGCAACTTATTTGCGGAGGAGAGTAAATACATATGGTTATTAGGGAAAACTGGAGTTATATATGGCCATAAAATAAGTGATTCTATGACAGTGTTTTGTTATTTCTTTAATGATTTGTGGGTAACAATTTAATTGAAGGTATCTACATTAGAGTGACACACACCTTTTTTTATTCATTAAATTGAAATTACATTTAGGAGCAACTCTATAAATGTGCTTTGACTCGTTACGACTATAAAAGCCACAAATGCAGTCCATATGCATTTTTGTGTGTATCTTGTGATGGTTCACATGTGCACACACCAATGAAAAGCCATATGTACGTGTTTGTGTTTGTTTGTGTGTGTGTGTGTGTGTGTGTGTTTGAGTACCTCCTTAAAGCTACAGTCAGGGCCTCGGGGGAGCTGGCACAGGGACATATGACCTCGGGCTTCAAACCTTTAGTCTGGAACACGTTGAGGAAGGCGTCACAGGATGAGATGGACCCTGAGAGACACAATTCAAAAAGTCCCTCTGTGTGAGTACTACCCCAGCAGCTCATTACTCATTACATATTCTTTATGCCACAAATGTAATTTATAATTAAATTTTAGCCACACTTCAAGATGGCCATATTTGGTATGTTTTCCAAATCTTTCGAAATTCAAATCATAAAATACAAATGAACCATTAATTAACCCTTAATACGCTATTTGACGATAGACCGACCGATATATCAGTGGGCCGATAATATCAGCTGATATTATCAGCCGATATTATCAGCTGATATTATCAGCCGATATTATCAGCTGATATTATCGGCTGATATTATCGGCTGATATTAAGCATTTCCCGATCTATTGGTATCTGCATTTTTAATGGCGCCTCGTGTTGTGTGCTGAGCGTTAAAATAGGGCCCGTTGACTTTACTTTAGCGCCATCCACAGTGCAAATTTGATGTTTCTAGAGAGCGTGTTCTTACAGGGATTTGAACCGTCAGCCACCACCAGCATGCGCAGGGAGCTCAGGTTGATGTCCCGCTGCTCCCGGTGGGCCACCAGAGCCCAGTGCATGTCCCGCGACTTCACGCACGCCACCTTGGCTAAAACACACACACCAACAGCAAACATATATTCATACACAATTAGTCACTATAAACTGGTTAGGATAAGCAGAAATTCCATCAGACAGACAACCTTTAATATGACGTTGTTTCACAAGAATAAGATTATGAAAGAAAACTGCTTTAAAAGCCTTTTTTATGATTATTTTTTGGGGCTTTTCCCTTTATAGATGGACATGAAAGCGGGAGAGAGATGGGAGATGACATGCAGCAAAGGGCAACAGGTCGGATTCAAACCTGGGCCACTGCAGGACTCAGCCAACACGGGGTAAACACTCTTACTAGGTGAACTAGAGGCTGCCTCCAGCCTTTTTTGAACCTTTTTAACATTTCAACATATAGCCAGCACAAAAGTGGCCACTGCAAAAGGCAAAAAAAGGCCAATTTTGTCCTCTGCTTACAGTGGACAAAAAAAAAAACACATGCAAATTAAGAAAACATCTTCATTAATTTGTCACCACACAACAAAACACACAGACGCTCTGCAAATATAGAAACGATGCAAAAAGAAAAGCACACATAAGCAACAGAAAAACACTGCATCCAGTTCACAAAATGGAAGTTCTCCAGGCCTCTAGGGGGAGCGCTTAGTGGAACAGCTTGATTTGAGTCTTTAACAGAATTATAAAAGAGCAACCGGTTTACGTAGCTACCGTGTTAGACACTAGTCGTTTCTCAATGTCAAGGAAGGATCCTCCGAAGCCAGAATTTGGAGAATGCTACGTCTAGATACCTCACGAGCTAAAGTTAGGCTAACTGTACCGGACCTGTCATTTAGCTAGCAGTTGTTAGTTTGGTTGCAGTCACTGGCATTTCTTTTATAAATATTTAAAATAACTAGATAAGTTGTACAATCCATAGCGTTATACTGATAGCTTTCTTGTCTTTTTTAACAGGGACTAAGGAACATCCATTGTTGTCCACTGTTGAATTGCAGCACAGAAGGTGGTCCTTTTCACTGATGTAATTATGCAATGACGTGCACTTGCTAGCCTGTACCATTGTACGTGTTCTCCGAATGCTAAAGAGGAGCCTGGCCTGGCCTCTGAAGGATCCTTCCTTGGAAGAACTAGTCCTACCAAGGAAGGATCCTTGACATTGAGAAACGGCCACTGACTTCTACAAGAGCTTGCTAGCTAACACTGGTTAAAAGTCCATATACAGTGTTGCCAACTCTTTTCCAATGAAAGTACCTAGCAGTAGCTCCAGAAGTCGCTCACAGTAGGTCGATGACGTCAATCTGCTCATTTGCACATTTTGGATGTCATTACGCAATCATTTGCATAAAGCTTAGTGGTTGTGTGTGCACAGGAACACCAAATATCCAGTCTCTCTGACATGACCTCGCCTTTTGTTGCGTAAACAGGATGCACCGTTTTTCTGTTGCATTTGTTTTCGGGGACTGTGATGCTTTTCATTCTGTAAAGCTATGCAGCAGGTTTCCCTCAAACTCTGATCTGCTGGATCACAATGTTATAAAAGAAAAACGCTTAAAGTCAAATTAGTTTACAGTAACTCAAGTAACATGTGCATGATTTATACATGTTGAAATGGGAAATTTCCAGCAGTGTTTGTATTGAGTTTGGGTGGATTTGGTTACCTTTGTTCTGGCAGACTTTTTGGATCCAGGACAGAGGGTTGACCTTCATGAGAGCGTAGGGAATACTGATGACATGCATCATATTCATTACACTCTGACAGAGACAGAGACGGGGAGAAAGGAATCGAGTGTTAGGTATGTTCCAAGAGAGCTAGTTCTTAAGTTAAAGTATGTATAACTTTAAAGGATAGAAACAGAGACGGACAGAAAGACGGACATCTTTCATTCGAATTTTAAACTTTACAGTTACTATTTACGGATCAAAAGCCAACAAATGGCAAATTATAAAAAGATTTTCTATATTGTGTATTTAAAACAACTAATCAATAGTCAGTTAAATTGTGCTATTAGCCTTCATTTATTGTTTGTAATGATTAAACGAGACAGGAAGGGTTAAGGAGAGTTTTTCTTACAGTCAGGACGGCGTGCCACAGTCCTACATCCTTCTTGAAGTCTAATACATTCACTATGGTCTCAGCTGGAGGACAGAGACACATGAGCACATGAAGGCCACAGTCAGGGAGAAGGAACACATTATGTGTGTGTGTGTGTGTGTGTGTGTGTGTGTGTGTGTGTGTGTTACCTTCTGTGTATGAGCAGGACTGTGTGAGGGCCTGGCAGTGTGTGAGCATGGCTATCCTCATCACCGTCACACCGAGGACACTGCCGTCCTTACAGGTCTTATACTGCACACACAGAGACATCCAAAACCTCACACACACATCATACAGGTCCCGTGGCATGAAAATTCACTTTATGAGGTTTTTTAATATTAATATGAGTTCCCCCAGCCTGCCCTTGGTCCCCCAGTGGCTAGAAATGGTGATAGGTGTAAACAGAGTCCTGGGTATCCTGCACCCCTTTTGAGGAAATGAAAGCTCAGATAGGCTGATCTGGAATCTTGCCCCCCCCCCCCCCCTCTCCTCCTCAAAACCACTAAGGTCTATATAAAAGAGACTTCAGATACAGTATTAGGGACCACTAAGGTCTATATAAAAGAGACTTCAGATACAGTATTAGGGACCACTAAGGTCTATATAAAAGAGACTTCAGATACAGTATTAGGGGACCACTAAGGTCTATATAAAGATACTTCAGATCCAGTATTAGGGACCACTAAGGTCTATAGAAAGAGACTTCAGATCCAGTATTAGGGGACCACTAAGGTCTATATAAAGAGACTTCAGATCCAGTATTAGGGGACCACTAAGGTCTATATAAAAGAGACTTCAGATACAGTATTAGGGACCACTAAGGTCTATATAAAAGAGACTTCAGATACAGTATTAGGGGACCACTAAGGTCTATATAAAAGAGACTTCAGATACAGTATTAGGGGACCACTAAGGTCTATATAAAAGAGACTTCAGATACAGTATTAGGGGACCACTAAGGTCTATATAAAAGAGACTTCAGATACAGTATTAGGGGACCACTAAGGTCTATATAAAAGACTTCAGATACAGTATTAGGGGACCACTAAGGTCTATATAAAAGAGACTTCAGATACAGTATTAGGGGACCACTAAGGTCTATATAAAAGAGACTTCAGATACAGTATTAGGGACCACTAAGGTCTATATAAAAGAGACTTCAGATACAGTATTAGGGGACCACTAAGGTCTATATAAAAGAGACTTAAGATACAGTATTAGGGACCACTAAGGTCTATATAAAAGAGACTTCAGATACAGTATTAGGGGACCACTAAGGTCTATATAAAAGAGACTTCAGATACAGTATTAGGGACCACTAAGGTCTATATAAAAGAGACTTCAGATACAGTATTAGGGGACCACTAAGGTCTATATAAAAGAGACTTCAGATACAGTATTAGGGGACCACTAAGGTCTATATAAAAGAGACTTCAGATACAGTATTAGGGGACCACTAAGGTCTATATAAAAGAGACTTTAGATACAGTATTAGGGGACCACTAAGGTCTATATAAAAGAGACTTCAGATACAGTATTAGGGGACCACTAAGGTCTATATAAAAGACTTCAGATACAGTATTAGGGGACCACTAAGGTCTATATAAAAGAGACTTCAGATACAGTATTAGGGGACCACTAAAGTCTATATAAAAGCATCCAAAGAGCACCATGTCATATAATACAGAAAATACAGGCGGAGTGAAGCGTTTCTGCAAATACAGACACCGCCTCACACTTCTAGTGAGTCATAAGTGAAGCTTGAGAGGGATTACTTTTGTTTTAGTCTATATCTAAACATATTTTTTTAAAGAAAATGCTGCTTAGTTACTTTTTTTCTTTTTAAAGTGAGCAAACAAATTGAGAATGTTAACCACATGTCCTTAAATGTGAATTCAGTGACCCTTTTCTCCTCGATGGCAACAAGTATTTTGCCTCCGACTCTCTTTGTGACAGCCTATTTAGTTTGTGGGTGAAGCATATAAAAAGGTAATAGGTGTTGTCAGAGTCAGAACACCGTCTGTGAAAAGATATCTTAGCTCTCGGTCGAGAGTGCGACCATAAAAACACAAACTGGAGACATTGTGACAACAATATGAATATATTTAAGGTCATGAGTCAGATGTGAAAATGTTGATTGGTGAATTTAAAGTTCCAAAAACCATCATGTCTGAGTGCTGCGCAGTCAACACTAATGGATGAGATTCTGTCCAAAATAAGATCTCTGTCACATAGTCACAAGTCTGACACATATCGGAGAAACGACGCTGGAATGAAAACGAAGCACATTAGGAGCTGCTATTAAAAGGTATGAATCATGATGAGACATTAACACAAATGAGTTAGTGTTCCTACAGAAATATAACAAAGACATTTCTTTGGGCCACAGTAATTTCATCTGTCTCGGCTGTCTGGGATGCGGTCTCTTTTAAAAAAACAAAAGGTTTTTCAACCATCCCTTTACTTTCATCCTTTTCCTTTCGCCCTTCTTCAATCACCGGTGCAATCAAGGAGACATTTCACCGTGCTGCCAACTACTTCTGCCCTAACCGCTTAAAAGGTGCGTCAGGTAAATTAAAAATCAATCAGACGAGATGAAACCATTGATTAGCAGCCGGCAGAGAAACATCCACTCAGGTACAGGGTGATTGGAGTCCAAAAGACATGTAGTACCATTGATTTCCAGTAACGAGTAGAACTACACAGGTGGAAATGTTTTGGATCAGAAAGGTGCCCTGGAGGAGAGGTGTGTAGTGTGTGTGTGTGTGTGTGTGTGTGTGTGTGTGTGTGTACCTCAATGTAGGCCGTGTCCTGGTTGGCGTCCTTGATATGTGGAAACCAGTCTCGGGGGGGTTTGGAGAGGTGTTTGGACTCTGTGACGAACCACAGCAACTTGGGCCAGCCTGGACACACAGAGACAAACAACAATCAGTCATAGGTGATCATTCCTTTTCTTTTGACACTGATTTTTAGAGCTTTTGTAGCCGACAGACAGACAATGAAGTAGAAAAAATGGCATCTGATTAAGTACTCTAGAACTATAGGTATCTGTATCACTTTATTGATACTGGTATTGGTATTTTACGATACACATCCCTACAGCCACCCCCAATTAAAAGATAAACACTGCTTGTGAACAAAAGTTACATTACAAGTAAGTTAACTAAGATCTCAAACAATATAATTGGATAAAAACAGGGAGACAAGCAAATAGGATTAAAAGTATAACTTCTCTATTCTTGGCGCTAGATGCATAATGGAAGGTGCCATTAATATGTGGAGAGACAAACAAACTAGACTGGTTCTGATATTTCTTCATTGAATTTAAGGACGGCATTGGACATCCAGCGCTTAATGACACATTGCTAGAGTTTCCTAGTTGCATGTCTTCCACATAATACTGAGAAGACACTGATAATTGTGTATTATTTGGCCAAGCGGAAGAAAACATCAAAGTTGTATTATTAATACGTGCTCGTACTCAGTGCTGAGTGACAGAACGTGATTGGATGTAAAATGTGAGGGACTGTTAATGTCTAGATTAATGCTGGCCGGCCCAGGCACTGAGACAGAAGAAACAATCCGCCATGCCAAAGAGATGGGTTTAAAGCCAGCGGATCAATAAGAAGAGCACTCCACCTTAATGAGACATATACACACACACACACAACACACACACACACACACACACACACAGACACAGACACACACACACACAGAGACACTGCTGAAGCCATACTGAGTGAGGAGCAGTGAATCTGGCGGCATCATGTTGCTATTTATACATCCATTACTGAAAAGCAAACGTCATTATTAATCACTCACTAGGACACTCTCTCTCTTTTTTTTTTTCTTTCTCTCTCTCACTCTCTCTCTTTCTCTCCGTTTAATGCTAATGTCTCTCTATTCTCAATTCATCACGCGTCTGCTTCTTTCGTCTTGTCGGCTGCTTCCCAATCGATTTGCGATACCACTTCACTGCCTCTCTCTCTCTCTCTCTCTCTCTCTCTCTCTCATCGTGCCATCCATTACTCAGCCTTGCTGTCTGTTGCCATCAGTCTGTCCATTCATCCTACTGAGAGAGACAGGAAAGCTGTGCTAAAACAAGAGGCACACACATACTTTGTACTCTGTGCTCCAAGTGTGTGTGTGTGTGTGTGTGTGTGTGTGTGTACTGTTATGAGTATACATATCAGTGTGTGTCAAGTGTGTGTACTGTATTATGTATTATTGGCACTTGAAACTGCATTTTGGACCCATTATATTGTATCTATCTTTGCCCTATTTATGTTGCCCTAATTGATTCCTTGTCCTTATGTAAAGCACTTTAATTTTTTTTTGTATGCTTTGTCTTGCACATGAGTGAGTGTGTGTGTGTGTGTGTGTGTGTGTGTGTGTGTGTGTTTGTGTTTGAGACCTTTGAACTGTGGGATCTCTCCAGTGGGACTCTTAGGCAAGCCTTTATGACAGGCGTCGCTGGTCAGAGCCACAGTCACGCCACAGCTCCCCAGCAGAAACCCGATCTGCTGACTGCCGGCATCCTGGACAGAGACGGAGACAGAGACGGAGACAGAGAGGACAGAGACGGAGACAGAGACGGAGACAGAGACAGAGATGGTTGGGTAAGGGGCCGTCCACACCAATAACGATAACTATAACTATAAATGTAAAGTTGTAACTGAAATGAATGGCGGACTCCACACCATAACTATAATGACAACGGCAGTGGTGAACCATATCGTTGGGATTACTTTTTTTAGTTTTTTAAAGATATTTTTAGTATTTTTTCCTTTATTTAGTCCAGCTAAAGAGAGACAGGAGAAGGGAGGGGGCGGGGGAATAACATGCAGCTGCTATTTCATATCGACAATCGAGAGTTTTTGAAGCATTTTTATTCATAAAAAGTAAATCAGGAACACAGTGGAACACACAGAAGCTCTCCAATTTACTGATGTGAATTTATTCATCGGATTAAATGAGTTAGTCTTATTATATAACACTCTGGAGACATGGGAGATGTTTAGCTCACACCAGCTGTGAACCGGTGACACGCCGCTATGTTACAAGTATCCGGCTGCATGTGTAGTTCACGGACATAGTAGCTAACAATCTATCCATCACAATTTGTTTTTTCGTTTTCAGCAGATATCTTAGTTACAACATACTGGAGCTATCAAAGCAGCTTTGTGTTATATCTGCAGTATTTAGTCTAGGACCCCTACGAAGATAACGTTAGCTTAACCCTTGTGTTGTCTTCCAGTCAACCATATAAAAAAAAAAAACGTTTTTTCAACATTATTATTGCTTTTTCCCACATTTTTGTCACTTTTTCAATGTTGTGGGTGAGTTTTTGGATATTTTTAATGTTGACATTTTCAGCGCTTATTTCGACGGTCCATTTTTTGTGACAAAAAAAATGAACTCAAAACGGGTCAGTTTGACCCAAGGACAACATGAAGGTTAAGTTGGCTGGCTGAGGTTGACAAAACACATCACATCCGACTCAACCTTGCATGAAAACAATCTAAAAAAAAACATACAGTTGCACTTCCGTGTCTCTTTGTAGTTTGGCTTATTTGAAGCTAATGTACTTGAACCTACTTCTTCATGTCTGGCCTGTACCTTCATGGTTGAAAGCACCTAACTGGAAGTCGCTTTGGATAAAAAAAAAAAAAAAAGTGATGTAATGATCTTCAGCTTTCAGTTACTTAAGTAAATGCTCCTTTTTATTGTTTTTACATGGTGTTTTCCTGTTAATTTGTAGTCAACATGTATCATGTTGTTTGCTAGCTTCGTGTTAGCTTAAATTCAATGCATTCTTATTTGTTTTAGCATTGCTTGTGAGACTGGCTGTGCCAAACTGTAGAACACGGCTGTAACTGGTATCCCGTGTTACTCACCGGGGATTAAAAACGGCTGGTTGGAGACAAAGAGAGACGCTGTATATTAGAGCCCAACCGATATATCGGCGGGCCGATACCATCGGCCGATATTAGGCCTTTCCCGAACTATCGGTATCGGCATTTACAATGGCAGATAAAAAATAAAATAAAAACATTCATCAGAATCATTTATAATGACAAATAAATGATTCAGATAAATGAATATTTAAAAAGATAAGATAAAAACGGACCGTCAACCATGTTATGAGTGTTGGCGTTGCATAGTCTGTCCACCAGAGGACGCTCTACAACGTCCCTGTTAGTGATGGCGTTGCATAGTCTGTCCACCAGAGGACGCTCTACAACGTCCCTGTTAGTGATGGCGTTGCATAGTCTGTCCACTAGAGGACGCTCTACAACGTCCCTGTTAGTGATGGCGTTGCATAGTCTGTCCACCAGAGGACGCTCTACAACGTCCCTGTTAGTGATGGCGTTGCATAGTCTGTCCACTAGAAGACGCTCTACAACGTCCCTGTTAGTGATGGCGTTGCATAGTCTGTCCACTAGAGGACGCTCTACAACATCCCTGTTAGTGATGGCGTTGCATAGTCTGTCCACCAGAGGACGCTCTACAACGTCCCTGTTAGTGATGGCGTTGCATAGTCTGTCCACCAGAGGACGCTCTACAACGTCCCTGTTAGTGATGGCGTTGCATAGTCTGTCCACCAGAGGATGCTCTACAACGTCCCTGTTAGTGATGGCGTTGCATAGTCTGTCCACCAGAGGACGCTCTACAACGTCCCTGTTAGTGATGGCGTTGCATAGTCTGTCCACCAGAGGACGCTCTACAACGTCCCTGTTAGTGATGGCGTTGCATAGTCTGTCCACCAGAGGACGCTCTACAACATCCCTGTTAGTGATGGCGTTGCATAGTCTGTCCACCAGAGGACGCTCTACAACGTCCCTGTTGGCTACTCTTGATTATATTTATTGTTAATGTGTTTTTGTTCAAAGGACTTTAAGTTTCATATCTTAAGTTCGTATTTTATTTATCAAAACTTTTATATATTTTGATGTTCCTCTGTTCTGTTGTGACAATAAAACAAATTCTTATCATTTTATTTTAATGAGAGTGAAATAACTACAAATAACTAATGTTAGGGAAATCTTTTTATGTGTTGTTATGTGTTTCTGGATTTAATAAAAAAATCTATATATATATATCGGAATATCAGACTTTTAAATAACAAAATATTTGTATCGTACTGACCTTAAAAATCCTTTATTGGTTGGGCTCTACTGTATATGTATTACCAATATACACAATGCACAAGAGTACACAACCAATAAGGGCGTTAATGAACACCCCCTTAATATTGTAATATTGCTTAATTAAAGAGCCCATATTATGCTCCTTTTTAGCGCCATATTTGTACTCTTGGGGTGACCTAAAATAGGTTTATAAAAAATATTATGTTTCTCATACTGCAGCTCCTCTATGTTTCTCATACTGCTCATACTGCAGCTCCTCTATGTTTCTCATACTGCAGCTCCTCTATGTTTCTCATACTGCAGCTCCTCTATGTTTCTCATACTGCAGCTCCTCTGCCTGAAACATAAGGCTCAAGGCCTGTAAAGGGGACGGGAGCAGGCGGCAGCAGCCGGGGGAGGTGATAAACAGCTCAAGTCGGAAGGCTTCCATCTGTTTCCTGCCTTCCTTCAGGCTGAACAGGAACTCACAGAAACACTGACATCCTGGTAGGTCCGATTCCGATTTAATAAAATGTTATCAGACCCATATATCAGCTTGTACGCCGTCTCTAGCTTTCATAATGCTCTACATGCGATCTGTTGCTGATGTTAAAAACAACAGACTGTAGATGATCCGTGATCTGAACGGCTTCAGTCTCTCTGATTTCTAAACAAGACTATCAGCCACACAACATGAGATCTGTGCAGAATAAGCCTTTTAATCACACTAATAGCAATTAAAATCCCTACAATTCAAAAACAATAAAAGGTTTATATAAAAAGTCATCATTTTAGGTTGATTCTGTTAGATCAGCTGAGAGCCAGACGTTTCCCAGCATGCCCCGGGTCGGTGAAAAGACACAAACCTGACCAGCATGCATTGGACGCTGATCGCCGATGATCGATCCTTGCAGACCTGACCTGTCTGAGGCCAGACCTATTAGGTCTGAGCTCTTGGCCCACCTTCCTGAAAAGCCCAGTCTGCTCTGATTGGTCAGCTGGCCCACTCTGATTGGTCAACCAAATTCAAACAAGCCATTAGGCGGGCTGTGCTTGCTCAGGCAGCACCAAAAGGCAGCATATACGAAAAAATGATGACATCACTAATTGAGGAATTTCAAATAGGAATGTGGGCCATTTTCAGGAAGTAAAAAAAAAGTGCTGTCTGTGGGACAGAAAGCTTCATTTGGAGTGAAATGTGTATTTATACATTAATTACATTCACAAAAAACTATATAACACACCAAAAGATGGGAAAAATCCCCCTTAAAAAGCAGTGCAAAGAAGACTGAAAGTCAAACCTCCACACACACACACACACACACACACACTTATGCTCTACTGATTCCTCCAAGATGACACTTTGACCGCCAATCCAAACTACAACTCCCACAAACCCAACAACAACAACACCACCACCACCAGCAGCAGAGACGTTGGGCTCTGATTACACCTCACAGAGCTCATTGTCCTCGGTGCTGCACCGTGACTCACCGCGGTGGCCTTCTGATGACTGGTGTTTTTAATACAATCTCCCAGTGAAGAATTAGCTCTCTGGGGCTCTGCCGCGCATCCTGTTTTCAACTCACGCCTGTCGTTTGACGTGGAGGAAAAAGAAGACATGGCAACAGCTGCCCGAGGGCCGAGTTTCTTCTTTATTTTGATAACTAAACATAATCCAGGCGGCGTACTTAAACACTATGCCCCAGGGGCGTAGCTGTGATTTCCGACGGGAGGGGGGACAGACTGTACTCTACCATTTGTCTCTCCAAATCGCGGCTTCCAAGTAGCCCATATTTCACAAAAAGGAAGAAGAATTATGGCCAAGAAAGTCATAAAAAGTCACGTCCAGGCACTCAAGATTTGTTACAAACAGTGATAAAAAGAACTTTAATAAATAGGGCAAGGCATTAAAAGTCCTCAGAGTGTCAGCGTGAGTCTTCCTCAGGGTGTGTTGCCCACATTTCATTTATGAGACTTCAGATACAGTATTAGGGGACCACTAAGGTCTATATAAAAGAGACTTCAGATACAGTATTAGGGGACCACTAAGGTCTATATAAAGAGACTTCAGATACAGTATTTGGGGACCACTAAGGTCTATATAAAAGAGACTTCAGATACAGTATTAGGGGACCACTAAGGTCTATATAAAAGAGACTTCAGATACAGTATTAGGGGACCACTAAGGTCTATATAAAGAGACTTCAGATACAGTATTAGGGGACCACTAAGGTCTATATAAAAGAGACTTCAGATACAGTATTAGGGACCACTAAGGTCTATATAAAAGAGACTTCAGATACAGTATTAGGGACCACTAAGGTCTATATAAAGAGACTTCAGATACAGTATTAGGGACCACTAAGGTCTATATAAAAGAGACTTCAGATACAGTACTAGGGGACCACTAAGGTCTATATAAAGAGACTTCAGATACAGTATTAGGGGACCACCAAGGTCTATATAAAAGAGACTTCAGATACAGTATTAGGGGACCACCAAGGTCTATATAAAAGAGACTTCAGATACAGTATTAGGAGACCACTAAGGTCTATATAAAAGAGACTTCAGATACAGTATTAGGGACCACTAAGGTCTATATAAAGAGACTTCAGATACAGTATTAGGGACCACTAAGGTCTATATAAAAGAGACTTCAGATACAGTATTAGGGGACCACTAAGGTCTATATAAAAGAGACTTCAGATACAGTATTAGGGGACCACTAAGGTCTATTTAAAATATCCAAAAAGCACCATGTCATGGGACCTTTAACTGTTCATAATGTATGTGTATGTCCATTTTCTAGTACTACGGCACTAAGACAAAACAAAGAAGAAAGCTGAGGAATATCCTTTTACATTTTAGGTACATGTGTGCAATGCAATGAAAATAAAACTGAAACAAATGCTGTCTTTGTGAAGCTAATAAAGTTCTTTTCTGTAAAGTTTTGTTACACAGATTGTTATTGACCATTTCTTCTTTCTTTCCATTTCCTGTTTTTCTTAGTTTCACTGTTAATACAGTTTGCGTATGCAAAACTACAGTATTTATATTTGGATGTATGCTGTGTGTGTGTAAAAAAAAGTTTCTTGAGACTTCTGTGAATATGCTTAACATGATTAAATGTACTTTACTGTTACTAAATTGCATTTTATAGATGATTTCTTGTCTATTCTAAAATTCCAAAACACCTCTCAGTTTAACTCAATATACATCATCTACACTGAATGACACAGTTGGCTCTAGATAGTTTATACAATTAAAATAAAAGGCTGCCCTTTCATTCTCATTCTGATAAGATACACAACACATCCGTCCAAACCCTCATTGACACCCATTTGCTTGATGTTCTGGACCATGAAAGCTTACCTTCCGGGTCAGCGGTACTTCTATTGGCACAGGGACGACGTCGGCCAGCAGGCAGCCGTAAAAAGCCGTCATGAAGGCAGCGGGGTCGTTGTTGGGGAAGACCAGCGCCACCTACAGGCAGGGGGAGACAGGAGAGACCAGTTGTTGAGTCGGGCTGTTTTTACTAGAGGTGATACCAATCTTTCCATCCCAACCCCAATTTGAATACCAAATACCTGATGGCCTCGTTTATAAAAATCTGCGTAGATTCTGTTCTGAAAGATTTTGTGCGCCAAAAACTGAACAACATTCTGATTCATAACACCATGCGACGCACACATGTACAGACACTTTTCGCTATAAATACAGACGTGTATTACCTTGTGCAGCCGTGTACGAGCCTCTAGCTCCTCCCATGGCTGTCCCATATACACTCACCGGCCACTTTATTAGGAACCCCATGCTAGTAACGGGTTGGACCCCCTTTTGCCTTCAGAACTGCCTCAATTCTTCGTGGCATAGATTCAACAAGGTGCTGGAAGCATCCCTCAGGGAGTTTGGTCCATATTGACATGATGGCATCACACAGTTGCCGCAGATTTGTCGGCTGCACATCCATGATGCGAATCTCCCGTTCCACCACATCCCAAAGATGCTCTATTGGATTGAGATCTGGTGACTGTGGAGGCCATTTGAGTACAGCGAACTCATTGTCATGTTCAAGAAACCAGTCTGAGATGATTCCAGCTTTATGACATGGCGCATTATCCTGCTGAAAGTAGCCATCAGAAGTTGGGTACATTGTGGTCATAAAGGGATGGACATGGTCAGCAGCAATACTCAGGTAGGCTGTGGCGTTGCAACGATGGTCAATTGGTACCAAGGGGCCCAAAGAGTGCCAAGAAAATATTCCCCACACCATGACACCACCACCACCAGCCTGAACCGTTGATACAAGGCAGGATGGATCCATGCTTTGATGTTGTAGACGCCAAATTCTGACCCTACAATCCGAACGTCGCAGCAGAAATCGAGACTCATCAGACCAGGCAACGTTTTTCCAATCTTCTATTGTCCAATTTCGATGAGCTTGTGCAAATTGTAGCCTCACTTTCCTGTTCTTAGCTGAAAGGAGTGGCACCCGGTGTGGTCTTCTGCTGCTGTAGCCCATCTGCCTCAAAGTTTGACGTACTGTGCGTTCAGAGATGCTCTTCTGCCCACCTTGGTTGTAACGGGTGGTAATTTGAGTCACTGTTGCCCTTCTATCAGCTCGAACCAGTCTGGCCATTCTCCTCTGACCTCTGGCATCAACAAGGCATTTCCGCCCACAGAACTGCCGCTCACTGGATGTTTTTTCTTTTTCGGACCATTCTCTGTAAACCCTAGAGATGGTTGTGCGTGAAAATCCCAGTAGATTAGCAGTTTCTGAAATACTCAGACCAGCCCTTCTGGCACCAACAATCATGCCACGTTCAAAGTCACTCAAATCACCTTTCTTCCCCATACTGATGCTCGGTTTGAACTGCAGGAGATTGTCTTGACCATGTCTACATGCCTAAATGCACTGAGTTGCCGCCATGTGATTGGCTGCTTAGAAATTAAGTGTTAACGAGCAGTTGGACATGTGTACCTAATAAAGTGGCCGGTGAGTGTATGTCCTAATAAAGTCCATATCAATCAATCAATCAATCAATATTTTCAGCCCATGATGACCAATCATGAAACGGAAAAATGGGGAAAAAAGACGATACAGTGATTGTGAGACCGTGGTGGTCTTGCCAAATCTTCGAGCAATGCCAATTGTGCAATACACAGGCCATGGGGAACATCAGGGCTGTTTATTTATTGTCCCGATAAGTTAATTAAGTCCAGTAAACCGGTAGTGGATTGGAGTCATACTGGCTTCATCTGGGTAATTAAGTGGCCCAGTGTTCTGGATGCAGGCTCTGCGTTCTGCATCTAGAGTACATTATCCATGTGATATTTCATGTTACCATTGAAGGTCACTAAAACGCAGTCTACAAAGCCTTGGGAGCGTTCTGCACCATCACACGCATGGTGAAAAGGTTGGAGAAAATTGGGCACATTTTTACGCATGGACATACTTTATAAATCCAGACTGTTGCGAGGAATGTTGCAACTGCAATTTTCACACACACAACTTTTCACGTGTTCCCTGAACTTGCGTATCAGCCGATACCATGCACCAATCTGATACCAGTGTGTTAAAAAATACACACATTTTATTAACAGTATACAGTGTCATTTACAGGGTAGATTGGGGTTGCACCCCCACCATCAAAACTGGCCAGTGCAACCCATCCCAAAACCTTCTTGTCATTTCCTTTACATAAATAAAGACATTTGCACCATAAACTGATGCAAATAAATTCACCAGAATGCAGAAAATAGAGAGATTGATATTCAAAATTTCAATTTTGCTCAAAAGTGGAGATCATAATTAATAACTACTTTATAGTAGATATTCTTCTTGGCTAAATTGCATGGTATTGGATCTGTACAAAAACTCGAGTACTTCCCCATACTCAGGTAGAATTGGAGGCTTTTTTACGATACTGGTATCAGAACATCTCTAATTGTTACCATTTTTACACAGGAAATAATTGGGTGAATATCTGCCTTTTGAGTCTGAAATTGTATTTAAAATGTACAGATGCACGACGAATGAAAGTAAAAACCATCATCATGTGTGTTAGTTAGGGAGTTTTTGTGACCTGCATGGCAGCATCTGTATTCATTATGTTTCTACTCTCATTTATATTAGGTTTTTGATTCAATTGTTTCCATCTGTACCAACTAAGATGCATTTTCTGGATGTTTTGTTTCACCACAGATGAAAAGGCAAAGCAGCAAAGATGTTCAAAACCTGCCAAACAATTAAAACACTAGAATTACTTGCTTGCATTTGCATTCCTCTGCCAGCCAGTCAAGTTGCAATTAACATCCATGTCTGTCCAGACTTATATAATCGGTGTTGTGAAGACTTGGAACTAGTTCAATTATAAGGAATTAAATGTATATCTTTTGCAAAACATGGATGCTTCACAAACATCTTCAGCCCGGCAGCACAGAATTTTACATTTTAAGATGTGTCACCAACTCAGTATGTGACCAAATGTCTCCCCTTGTGTTCCTGAGTTATGGCGTTGAATAACTGCCAGAATTAAATGGGGTGGACGGACAGACGTACACGCCGAAAACTCCAGCCACGGCTCTCTAAAAACAAAAGTGTGTCTGTCTGTGTGTGTGTGTGTGTGTGTGTGTGTGTGTGTGTGTGTGTCTATAAGTGGCAATGTCTCTCTGGTCTTACTCTCTCTAAATCCTAAATCCCATAATTCTACTGTTTCTACTCAGTCAGCCTACCTTTCATTTATATACTGTTTTATGTTCTCTCCAGCATACTATCTTCCTTTTCTTGGCTCAGCGTCTCTCTGTTTATCTTCCTCTCTGTTCCGGCTCATTACACTTCAGTTTAAACTGCTTTCCTGGCACACTGAGGTCACGGTAAACTGCCAAAACCGTTCTATAACAGCAGCAAAATATGACAACAAACAAAAAAAAAGAAAAAAAAGAAAACCAGAACAATATCCTACAAAAAGGGGTAAGGAAATATGCTATAGAGAAAGGAAAAAATAAGGTGAATTTATCAACAAACAACAATTCCTTGTATCTTTTCCCGAGATGCACAGTTTAGTACTGTGAACTGGATCTGAACTGGGGAACCAGGTTTTTATTTAATGCAAAGAAGCCTTTTGCTGCAGCAGGTACAAGAATGCAGCATTTTTTATATCTTCCATAAGTCCCCAAAATCAATTATTTTTTTTTTTTTTTTTAAAGAAGGTAATAATCTGTAAGCTGGGGCGGAAAAAAATAAAACAAAAAAAAACTGTCAAAAACCTGTAAAGTAAAACAGTTGGTGAATCCTAAGATCATGCCTACTTTACGCCATGTAAGCTCATCTGAAACCTATTACCTGGTTGCTATGTAGCATCTTACACGCGGGACAAAACAACCAGCATCCAACATGTTTCTACAGAGCCTTTATCTCTGGCCATGATGGGTCCAGTTTGGCTCCAGTTGCATGCTGGGATGATAACGGTGAACGCAGGCATAATGTAAGTGCTGCTTAATAGCGTCCATATACATAACTGGGTGTGTGTGTGTGTGTGTGCCTGCGTGTGTGCATGAGTGTGTCTGCGTGTGTGAACATGAGTGTATGGTGTATGTGTCTGTGTGGGTATGTGTGTGTGTGCATGCGCATGAGTGTATGTGTATGTGTGTGTGTGTGCGTGTGTGTGTGTGTGTGTGTGTGTGCGTGTGTGCGTGTGTGTGCGTGTGTGTGTGTGTGTGTGTGTGCGTGTGTGTGTGTGTGTGTGTGTGTGTGTGTCTGCCTGCTAGGGGTTGAAGCTATAAGCTGTGCAGCTGGTTGAATGAGAGCGGTGTAATGATGCTTTAAGGGGACTAACGTTGAAGGGGACTAACGTTGACATGTGCCGGTCTCATCGGAGCCGTTCAGGTTTTATCTGTAGATGATACCAGAGAGAGCGGAGCGGTTACTGTGTGTGCACCACGCTGCAGACATTTAACCATACCAGTATCGATAAGCTCGGACCTTATTGATTTTCAGGTTTTGAGAAATTGGGAACCGAACCGGGTGTCGAGACCCATCCCTTGTGGTTACACAAATAACCGGATCTCCGTGATCTTCCTGGGAGCCCACAGTTTAATAAAGACGCATTCATTTAGGAGGGCATACAAACACCTGAATTCAAGGTGTTGGGTTATTGAAAGTTAACCTTCCAGCCACTCAAAATCAAATACAGAGTTGTATTGTAATGTAAATACAACTTCGTAAGTTTCCAAAATGCTTTATGTTTTTCTGGATTTTTTTTTTTTTAAATATATATCAGCCGATATGTCGGAATATCGGATTATTAAATAACCAAATATAGTTGTATCGGTCTTAAAAATCCTTTATCGGTCGGTGCAATTATCACTTCAGTAAAACTGTAAAAAAAGAAAAAAAAGACCAGATTGTAATCCTAACAGAGTGGTGAGAAAATGAGTTGTACAGTGATTAAAACACACACCCTTCCGGCTGAGATAAAGGAAAAAAATGACTACCCACACACACTGGCGTCGTGCCAGTCTTGACTCCAACAGAGCGGGAAATCGAGCTTCAAATAAGGATGAAAGGGGGACAAGAACAGAGACGCTGAGGGGTGTCACGAGGAAACATGTGGGACTATTACTGAATCTTTTTCCACTTTAGTGTATTTGTCTGATCGTGTGTGGAGGCGTGTGGCGCGCTGGTTACAGAGGCCTTGAGTGTAATGTGATGATTATACTGACTGGAAAGAAGGGAAGGGCTACACATGTGTCCATTTTTAAAACATTGCGTAACGCCCATGTGTTGGGTCTTGAGAGATGATGTCAGTAAACCAAGATGCTCTGTGGTGTTTTAATACCAAAGGAAAGAGACAATAGAGGGAAGGTCCTATGTCTCGCAGCAGTGCTGACTCTTGTTAAAGGGTCAGTTACCCAAAAATAACTTCCTCCTTCCAGGGTTTCCACAAGTGTATTGCAAGCCTGAGCCAGCGGGAATTCTGTTTCCCATCCATCCATCCATCCATCCATCTTCATCCGCTTATCCGGTATCGGGTCGCATGGGGAGCAGCTCCAGTAGGGGACCCCAAACTTCCCTTTCCCGAGCCACATCAACCAGCTCCGACTGGGGGATCCCGAGGCGTTCCCAGGCCAGGTTGGAGATATAATCCCTCCACCTAGTCCTGGGTCTTCCCCGAGGCCTCCTCCCAGCTGGACGTGCCTGGACCACCTCCCTAGGGACCCCCCCAGGAGGCATCCTTACCAGATGCCCGAACCACCTCAACTGGCTCCTTTCGACGTGAAGGAGCAGCGGCTCTACTCCGAGCTCCTCTCGGAGGACTGAGCTTCTCACCCCGTCTCTAAGGGCGACGCCAGCCCCCCTCTTGAGGAAACCCATTTCGGCTGCTTGTACCCTTTGTTACATTTTTTAAAACTACAGTTACAGTGGGGCGGCTCCGTGGGAAACTTAGATGTAGTCATATTTTCAAATTTCCAGTTAGCTTTTAGCATTGACTTAATGGAGGGCCATATGAAATATAACTTTTTAAATATATTTTTAAATTCTCAATTTCACACCCTGGGATGCAACTGCAACCATTTTTACAATGTGAACTTGTTTAAACTGAGACCGTTACATTCTGTGGTTGAAAACGGGGAACGCTCCTGTGGGTCGTATTAGAGGTCAGTAACAAACATCGTATGGTTTGGAGGACTTGTGTCTTTTTACTCACCCGGTCTCCAGGTCTGACGAGTGGTTCCTGTTTGGTTCCCAGTTTGTGGAGCAGGTTGTACGCTACCTTCACACTTCTGGCCCACAGTTTTCCTAAAGGCAGATCACAAGAATTATTATTATGGAACAGGAATACTTCGTAGTAGGTTAGAAAAGATCAATACAGGATGTTTATTCATGCAAAGAGTGACAAAAAGATCAAAGTGATGGTCGGGTTGTGTCCTGTAAAAAGAACAAATGTCTTTGTTGGACTTCTTCACTGCTTGGTGGAAAAATGAATGACCTCATGCGTGCCCATGTGCAAGAAATTACTGCATTGACATGACACTCAACGTTAAACCCTTTATTTCACCTCGCATGTGGGACGGTATGGAGATGATCACACAGATTTCATTACATCCAGCAAACCAAACCCCCTCATGGCCGTTGGGTAATTGGATCCATGTACAGTCATACTTTACACACAGAGACACAACTAGAGCCCGACAGATAAAGGATTTTTAAAGCCGATACAAATATTTGGTTCTTTAAAAATCTGATATTCCAATATATCGGCCGATATATATAAAAAAAAATCGCAGAAACGCGTAACAAAACAAACAGATTTCCCTAACATTAGTTATTTGTAGTTATTTGAGTTCTCACTAAAATAATATAATAATTTGTTTTATTGTCACATCTTCAAAATATTTTAAAGTTCTGATAAATAAAATGTATAAAAATACAAACTTAAGATATGAAACTTAAAAGTCCTTTGTACAAAAACACAATAACAAAAAAATAATCAGTGTTGTTGTAGAGCGCCCTCTGGTGGACAAACTATGCAATGCCAACACTCATAACATGGTTGACCATCCGTCTTTCTTTTATTTCTTAAATATTCCATCCATCCATCCATCCATCTTTGACCGCTTATCCGGTATCGGGTCTTAAATATTCATTTATCAGAATCAATGATTCTAATAATGAATATTGAAAAACAAAACAAAAAAAACTGCCATTATTAATGCCGATACCAATAGATCGGGAAATGTCTAATATCGGCCTACAGATATATCGGTCGGGCTCTAGACACAACTACAGCACATTAGAGGAACTCATACAGGCCAAAGCAGTATATCATTATACTTAAGATTATAATGCTAAAGAGTTTGGTTTCTTGTATCTAGTTTTATTTTCATGCAGCTTCAGGAACATTTACCTCCTCACATCTAAGAAACAACTCCTGAATGTTCACTTCACAGACCAAATACCTGCTGCTGTAATGTAGAATATTATATCATCTTTCCCATCGGTTTCATTTCACCCACCAGGCACATGTGGCTCTGTTCATTAACACAGCAACTCATCAGCATCCTTTGCTTTTTGTCTTCCTAATTCAGACTGGCAGACACATTTACTTTGCATGAGTAATCCAGCATGAACTCCTCATTGTTTTTCACGCTAAATGAGGTTTTTCTGATGCTTGTCAGATGAATTGAAGAAAAGGAAAGCTTTGGGAAAATAGAAGATTAGGAGAGAAAAACAACATAAATGCAAAGAAAGGCAACGAGTGAGTGATTCAGTGAAGGTGTGACTACAGTTCATCAAAATGTGTAATTTAAAGAAAGAACTTAAAGCAACTTGTAATTATTTTACATTAAAAGAAAAGCCTCAAAATCATTGGGGTGCTACTATGACCGTACTAGGGGGTATGGTCTCTAATTCCCACTCCGCCTGTTCTCGCACTACGTAGCTTTGGGTCGGATACAGGTCTACAAAAAGTGTGTCAGGCTTTAAAGCCAATTTGACATAGTTGCCAAAGCGTTTAATTAACCCTTGTGTCGTCTTCCCGTCGGCCGTGCAATTTTTTGTTTTTCTGGGTCTGAAACCTTTTGATTGTCTTTTTCAACATCTTAGTTTTTCACCCTGATGTTTTTGTCAATTTTTGTTTGCGCCTTTTGACATTTTTGTGGGTTTTTCCCCCACATTTTTGAAACTTTTTTGGACATTTTAGTCCCTTTTTTTCAATGGTCTTTCATAGAAAAAGTTTTTGGAATGCTATTAGATTGAACAAAACATCCAAATTTAAAGAAAGCAGTGGGCTGGTCATTTATTTTACTTGTTGTGTGGAACAATCTGAGTTATTTTTCTGAAATTTTGGTTTTTGGAATTTTTCAAAATGGGTCAAATTTGACCCGGGGACAACACAAGTGTTAAAACCTCTATGTCCATTAGAGTGCGGATCGGGCCGGATTTTTCTGTCCGAGCCCGGCCCGCGTCCGACAGAGCAGTAACCGAACCCGACCCGAGCCCGACAATTAAAATCGCATTTGTTTCTCATACTAATGACACATGTACGTTTGTTTGTGTGGAAAGCCGCTTTTATTAAGCAATTGTAGGAAGGCATTGGGAAATGTCAACAGATGAGCATCAATGCACAGCTGACTTTCCTTCGTTTTCAATAGTTTTAAAATCTCCTGCGGCCAACTTCTTTTTAACATCTTCCATCGTTGCGCTGCCACATGGAGCTTAATACGCACGTCTTTGGTTGTCACAGCACACAGGAAGACGGATGTTAGGGTAATATTTGACATTTATTTTAAGCTGTTTTAAATTCAAAATGTTCAATGCCTTATCGCGCTGATGTGACCGAGCCCGACCCGAACCCGAGCATCCTTTCTAAAAATCTGTCCGAACCCGGCCCGACCCGTCGGGTACCGTCGGGTCCCGTCGGGCACCGTCGGGTCCCGTCGGGCTCGGGTCGGGTATCCATCCTCTAATGTCCATCACGTGATGCCATGGTTCCTTAAACAACGCCGGGTATAACGAAGACCGTTCCCCAACGTTAACGTGTCTGAAACTGTGGCCGTCACTTTCTCTGGTTTAGGGTGCATTCACGTCTACCTCATTCAGTCCAGAATCACAGGTGTGGACCAAATAGTCCAAGTTAGGTCAGACCAGAAGAGTTGGTCCGGCCCGGATCAAACTGAACCATGGTCTGGTTCGGTCCTAGTGTGAATGCCATTTTTGTACAGGATGCTGTTTTACGCTATCATAGCCCGGAAAAGCTCCTTTAAGAAAAAACTCATTGCTTTGTGTGTACTTGAGAGACGGTGTCAGCGCTCGGAGCCAGTCAATGATCTTCAGATGTCTGCTAACAAAGAGGAGAATACATTTGAAGTTCATTTGTTAAGTGACAGTAAATGTATAGTGTAGGTTTCAGTTTGTCTCCTCATAACCCAATTAAAGTTCCCCATGTCTTGCTTATCAATGACGCAAAAAAAAAAAAACCCACAGAAAGAGGAGAGCAGCAGGAGGTTGCGCTTCGACAGTGGAGATTCTTGGTGGAGTGCTTAACCAAAAATCCAATTAGCATGTTCCAAAAAGTGTGAAACACCACAAATTCCTCAAAGTTAAAGAGGATAAAATACACTCATTTCACTTATTTAATCAGGCTCAGAGCGATTCACAAAGTAGGTTTTGTTCCTAACTGCAGCCATTTTTACAATGTGCAGTTTAAAACAGAGTGTTACATTCTCTGGTGTACCGTCGTATGGTTTAGAGGACTGGTTGGATGTCTGTGTATTGGCAGGAAACAAACTACTGACCCTGAATCAATTTTGGGAAGAGGATGCCTCCTTCAGGAGTAATAGTGGGCAGAACCCTGGAGATGACAACCGGCCATCCTACAGCTGGAAAACGTGTTCAACAATCAGAGGAGAGGATTCCTGCTGGTATGTTAGAAAGAATCTCTCCCGTTGAACTGCAGAGGAGTCCAAATCAGGGAGCTGCAGATGTAATCACAGTATTTCTGTGCAAAGGTCTGTTTTATATCCAGCAGCCTTTTATCCTCTGAAACTCAGGAGAAGAAGCAGGAAAGCGCCCAATCATCCAGTTCAATTTAATTTCTAAGGGTTACTTGTGTGCTGAAATTAGATATTGGCCATTTGAGAGCCGCAGCTGCTCTTAGAAAATGTCTCCAAGAACTAAACGGAGACAAAACTGGTTCTTTCTGAGGGAAAGTAGGTCACATACTGAGCCATAACACAACATCTCAGCGACGAACAATATCTTGGACACACTGAGTGTCCAAGATATTATATATATATATATTTCCACTTTCTTTTTATGAGACTGATATAGAAGAGTAACAGATGCACGCTTCAAAGTTTAGAAAAATGAAAACTGTATGAATGAGTACAGACGTCAACAATACACTGTTGATCAAGTAAAGGGTTTTTTTACACTAGAAAGACCAGAAGAGACAAGAGTGGTATCTGCCACTGTAACACCCATTTCACACCAAGGGCTCAGTCAGGGTTACACCCAGGTTGATTGTGTGTTTGAATGGGTTAAATCAGGATTGTCTTGGGTCGATTTCAATGTGAATTGCGTACGACCTAGCTCGCTACCAGCCAGGACGGGACAATTATTGTGAATGTTTGGAAATGACAGTGGGGCAGTTGTCACAGGTCACCGCCTGCTGCACAAAAATATTGTCTTACTGTGTTTTACTGGGTCTACAGCATAAAAATATTGTCTTACTGTGTTTTACTGGGTCTACAGCATAGAAAGGGCACAGAATTGAATGAAAAGAACCTCTGTCCAACTGTTAAGCATGGGGGGGGATCAATCATGCTTTGGGGTTGTATTGCAGCCAGTGGCACAGGGAACATTTCAAGAGAGGATGGCTTCTACAAATGGATAATGATCCTAAACACACCTCAAAATCCACGCTGGATTACATCAAGAGGCGTAAACTGAAGGTTTTGCCATGGCCTTCACAATCTCCTGACCTCAACATAATGGAAAATCTATGGATAGACCTTAAAAGAGCAGTGCGTGACAAAGAACTGTAAGACTTTTGGAGGAAGAATGAGCGAAGATACCTCCAACAAGAATTAAAGACTCTTGGCTGGCGACAAGAAGCGTTTCCGAGCAATGCAACGCATTCTCACGAACGGTATGTATTTTAATGGTTATTTCTTTAGGTTTTATTTTGAGGGTCGTTTAAAGTTAATACATGCTGTCTCAGCTAGCGGTTAGCCCAATCAGCTGTTAGCTAAACTGACCTTCCCGGTGGAGGCTAATGGCAGACCGCTACAACTAGGACCAAAAGAGTGGAACAGACCCTGTCGTAAATCCTCGAAACAGGATTATCATCTGCACAGATCAAGTCCCGACAACAGGTAACAGTAACCGAACACTTTCCTGAAAACTGACAGCTGCGCACAATGTTATTATTGAAAACGGAGAGGTTGAAATGTCCATTTATGAAAATAGCCGCCCACGTGTAAACGGAGCATAAAACAAGATTTGCAGTTTATAGAAAACACTTCAAACAAACGCAAATGCACACACAGAGCTATAATCAAAGAAAGAGATCAATGCACAACACACAGAGCTTTAAAAGTTCACGTCCAAACGTCTTTATCATGGATTTCATGAGTTGCTGATAAAAATAACATCGGCCGTCAGGATAAAAGGTCCCTGAGACACTTTTGTTTAACGGGAGTAGAAATAAAATGTTTCTCTCCTGCCAATTTCCAGAGGTTATCTGCAGTGCGGAGAGGGTTGAGTTTAAGGACAGTGGGAAAACCCAGTATCATGAATTCTTTCTGTTCTCCAGAAACAAAAACAAGTTTGTCCTTGTCAGCCGACATCAAAGGGAAAGACACCGCAGGAGAGGAAGATAAAGGAAGATAGAGATTTAGATTCAGATTCAGCACCGCACACCACACACACACACACACACACACACACACACACACACACACACACACACGGCCTCACCATATTGTTGTCTCTCCGGTGGGGGACTCCTGAGTGCTGGCTGAAGACATTTCACAGTCTGGTGAGCACATATATCACCTTATCATCAGCTGCAAGCTCACTCCTCACAAATCAGTTTGTTTGGTGTCTCTCTCTCTCTCTCACACACACACACACACACACACACACACACACACACACACAGTACGCCTATTTGCAGACAGTTGATGCAAGTATAAAGTTGAATCTTTTGCTTTCACAAGGAATATGTATGTTTCTCTACATGCATCTGACGGCTGGAGATACAGTTTAGTATAAAAGAGTTTATAAAGAGATAACCCCAACCCTCTAACCCTTTACCTTCAACATGAGATCATCGGATTAAAATAAGTCTCTCAGACATGTCACCTGTCTGTTTCCTTCATTCCCTTTTTTTCTTTCCATTATTATCTCAAATTCAATCCCCAACTTTGCATTTGTTCTTTGGTTCTTTTCTAATTCTGTAGTTTCTTTCCATTCCTTGATCGTTTCTTCTAGTTCCCCCTCTTTGTTCCTTTATTTCCTTTTCTCTTTCCGTTGCTTCTCTTTTGACCAAAACCGGGCTTATCCCCAAGTTATTGTTTCTTTTTAAAGCATTCGTAGCTTTTTCAACATTTTTGCGGGTTGTTATTTTTAGCTTTCTGTGCCTTTTTTTCGAGGTTTTGTGACAATGTTTTGAGTTTTTTTTAGATACTTTTACTCGAAATCTTTTGTCTGTATTTTATTTATTTTTGATTTTTTTGCGCTTTTTCCAACATTTGTCGTGTTTGGCGTATTTTTGTCTCTCTTTTCAAGTTTTTTTTCAACCATTTTTCATGTTTTTGCACTTTCTTCAATAATCATGTCCCGGGACCTCCCTAGATAGTTGGAGATCTCAACTCAACTCCCCTCAAACTCAAAGTTAAGCCCTTGACTCTACTCCTTATAAATACTTCTGACACTTTAAACATTTTTACTGTTAATATCTTTACTTGTTTTCCTAGGTTAAAAAACAACACCCGCTTTTACTTTGAAGTGTTTTTTCACTGCCATTGTGGGACGAACTGTAGTTAGAAGTAAAAGAATGAGTGATTATGTCTTTAAACTCTTGTGCACATTTGTGCATGGCTGTGTGATGTAAATGTGTGCGTTTGCGTGTCCTCTCCGTGTCTCTCCCTTCTCTCCGCCGTGCAGCGCGGCCACCCGGCTCTAAACTCATGAGAACCTGAGGGAAGCAACTCTGCTCACTGAGGCTAAATCTCTTCACGTCCTCCGGACCCAAAGTCGTTTTCTCCGCTGTCATTCAGGGAGACAAATAACCCGGCTGTGCAGCCCTCAGCTAGTGTACTAGAGAGTTTATTCCAATTTGAATATAATCCTAAACTGTGCCATGGAAGCTGGGTTCAGGACGTGATGTGATTCACAGCTGCGGCGATGTGTTCAGGGAGCTGGGACGATGGCAGAGTCTGCTCACTTCTCGGCGCTAAAGATTTATTTTACATTACACTAACTTTGAAACACTAATGGTGGGTTTATACTTCTGTGGAAGGCAGTCGTTGCCTCTGGCGTAGGGATTCATACTCCAGTGTCAGATTTCACCTGTTGATAGCCTCCACCACACCCCTACACTAGTGTAATGTTTTGTTAAGTACATAAATTACCACCATTGTCATGTTGTCAGCAGCGCTAAGCTCCGCACGGTGCCTCTGCTTAATAGCCTCGGGGGAGGAACTTGTTTTGGTGGAACATGTGTACGTGTAAAGGTTGTTTAAGTCCGAGAGATAACTCAGATTGACAGATAGTCTAGCTAGCTGTCTGGATTTACACATAAGTTAACCATAGTCCTCAAAATGCCAACACAAAGAAAGGCGAAGGTAACGGACATCGGTGAAAAGACATCTGGTAGAATTACCTGTGGCACCGGAGCAATCGTGGAAGTGGAACATCAAGGATATAAAACTTAACCCTATTCACAAGCTTGATATTCCTACTTTGAGGAAGTCAACTTGGCGTAGCCTAGAGTGTAGCTGTGAAGGCTTCGTTCAACGGCTCCTTCATGCACAGGTTTTAATTTAACTTCAGTTTGTTCCGACAAAAAAAAAAAAAAAGACTGGTGGCCATCAGATGTTAGTATCTGTGCCAAACATTGCACTTTGTGATCCAAACTAAAAGTCTTAAAAGACTGCAGAGAATTAAGAAACAAGCACATGATTCAGATTTCACAAAATCATCGTCCATGTTACTGCAGCCAAAACTTCTATAAATAAAAGCAAAAAAGGCGCAAAAATCCCATCCCACAAAAGGAATAACACAGGTACAATCTACACAGACTGTCTAGTGAGCCACTCAGGATATATTCCTAAAAACCAAATAACTCGTTTGAAAGTATATTCTGGAAGCCTGGTCCTTTGGGATAAAAACAAACAAAGATTTTCCCTCCTTCTGTAGCAGAGCGGCTTTCTTGAAAGTGTCTTCTTCACACTTTGCTAATGAGCTTAGCGCTCTGTCTGGCTGCCATTAGTGGAATTATGCTCACACAGCGGGTGTTAAACATTGTTTGGTGCTTCAGTTAATCAGGTCATGAGAGCCGACATACTGCACGTGCTGAAAAACAAACAGGAATTAATTGGGAGGAAAAAACAATGCAGCAATTTTGTAGTATTGATCAATACATTACGACAACTTCACTATGATATGAAAGTTATGTGTGCTGTCAGATGTGTATATTTTCAAGTGAGAGAACGAATTTTTCATGATGCAACAAAAATGACTGGAAGCATTCATTATCAACTGTTGACAGAAAATCGAGCAGGCTCAGATTCATATTCGTCATCCATAATATATTATGGTGACTAATCATCAACCACAGCCCTGATTCCTTTAACAATTCGATATCCAGGATGAACTCACTGAGGACATGATGGCATTTTTCAGCACAAACTCTCACACACACACACACACACACACATCTGTAGCACAGATAATTGAAAACTGTCTGGTCAGATCTGTAAGCTTCTTTACTTGTTTACTGATCAGATCATTCCTAATTTCAATCACACCTTGAACAATTTAATTGAGCAGCATTTGAATGGCTGCCGGTGTTCGGGAAGTTTGGCTTGTTTCTTCAGTAGAAAAGAAAAATGGAGAAACTGGTTATATTAGCCAAAGAAAAGTATAAAAAAAAAACAGTTTTAAATCCAAATACTTCAACATTGCCTCCTTCAGTTGCCCCTGAAATCCTAAAATCTGGCATTAGCCACTACATTCCCAATCGGGGAGTTTACATTGCAAAGATACAACAATTTCACCTATTTCACAAGAAAGGCCCAAAGCTAGAGAGAAAAAAATTACAATTGTTCTGGAAAGTGTTTCTCTTCTATCACCCCCCCCCCAGGTGATAGCCCCCCCCCCCTTGTGGTTTCCCACCCCGATGAATGTGCCGCGAGGCTCTGCTTACCATAGGTGAGCACGTAGAGCGGCTTGCCGTTGTTGTCCATGGTGGTGAGACAGGGCGCCTTAGGAGAGATGGTCCCCCACCTCTGCAGGGCCGCCTCCAGTGACGGGGGCCAGTTGGTTACCACGCCCAGCTGCTCGCCCCGCAGCAACACCATCTGGGCCCCCTCCGCCTTGGGCTGGTTGGGGTCCGGCTGCTGGACTGCAGGATAAACGAAGAGAAGAGTAAAGAGTTAAAGTTTTGGTTTTAAAAGTCCCTTTATTGGACCATCGTCAGATCACAAATTTAACTTACAAACATTCACAAAAAAAACAACTAAACAAATACAAACAATACAAAAAAAAGTCTGCTGCATTCCATTCAAAACCTGAGCACCAACTCCCCCCCCTCCCCCACGGAGCACAACACCCCCTTTACAGCCCACACACTACTAAAACCCACCAAATCGTCCATCAGTAGGTAATAAGAGTGCTCAACCCTTAGCCGGGCCCTGACCAGCCCCTTCAGCATCGGTGCCGGCTCCACACCGCCCACCCCCTGCCCCTTATTCCTACGGGACAGCCAGATGGCCAGTTTTGCCGTAGCAAACAAAACATTTAACAGGACGTGAACAGCCTTCTTGGTCTTTGTGTAATGTGGACCAAAAATAAACAACTCCAAAGAAAAGACCTCCCCGAAACCCTGAACCCACCTTTCCGTGACTCCCAGCACATCAGTCAGTCGAGGACAACCAACAAACAGATGCTCCAGAGTCTCTACTTCAAAACAAAAACTACACCCCTCCCCCAGCTCGGGATCGATGTGCGCCCTGTAGTGGTTTGTAGCTATGGCCCCATGCACAATCCTCCATTGAAGGTCTGCCGCCCGCTTTTCAACGGGCAGCTTGTACAGGGCACGCCAACTGTCTTTCGGGGAACCGTCTGGACCAAACAACTCAGTCCACCTCGACTCCCTTAGCCCAGCCAGAGCCCGCAAGTTCAGCACCTTTACGCAGGTAAGATACAGTTCTTTCTTCCCAGCATCCTGAAACTTGCCCAGGTGAGGGGCTGAGAAAGACAGCAGAAGGCCCGCCTCCTCCCGCCACTCCCCCACAGATGGGGCAATGGACAGAGAGGGGAAACTGTATTCCCACCCTTCACTCCACTGCTCACATAGAGACCGAGTCTGTACCAAAGTCCGCTGAGGCTGCTCCAGGGCAGCACAAACCTCATGCACCACCCTATCGATGAGTCTGATGGAGGTGATGCCGCTACTCCTCCTCAGGGCTTCACCAGAGACGGCAGTCACCTTCATCAGGTGACCCAGTTTAGTGCACCCAGCCTCCCTGAGACTGGCCCTCAGACTGGCAGACTGCAACACCTTAGTACTTATCAAATCATTAAAAAACAACGGTTCTTCAAAGAGCCACATCCCAGGAGTTTCTCCTGCAGCCCGCGAACATGACATCACCTGCCACGCTTGCAGGACAGAACTGTAGAACGACGTCAGCCCAGTAAGGTCGATATCCTCAGTCCTCAAAAGAAAGAGCTGTCTGTCATAGCCCATCCGCCCAGCTCTCCTCAGCAGCAATCGGGCCGTATCAAGCCAGCTGGGTCCACAGTTATACAAAAGTTTCTGGGCAGTCTGGATACGAAAGGAGGCAAGTTTTGACTGAATATCCACCAGCCCCTGGCCCCCCTCAGCAACAGGTAGGTACAGAACTGCGGCCCGAACCCAGTGCTTCCCTGACCAGAAGAAATCCACCATGGCTCTCTGAACGTCCTCCATCAGGCTCCTCGGTGGTACAAGGGCAACAAGCTTATGCCACAGGGTCGAGGCAACCAAGTTATTGGCAACCAAAACTCTTCCCCTATAGGACAGCTGAGGTAGCAACCACCGCCATTTAGACAACCGAGCGCACACCTTCTCCCTCACTCCCTCCCAGTTCTTCTGCACAAACCCCTCCGTACCCAAAAACACCCCTAAAACTTTTAACCCTTCCTTCCCCCACTCAAGTCCCCCAGGCAGACTGGGCACCGCTGTATCTCTCCACCGACCCACCAGCAATGCCTCACTCTTAGCCCAGTTCACCCGTGCAGATGTGGCCCTCTCATAAAGTGACAGAGCATCCTGCAAACTCTGAACATCCTCCTGACTGCGAACCAAAACATTGACATCATCGGCATAAGCCGAAACAGTAAGAGGACGCACCATACCTAAAGACCCCGGCAGGAAAAGGCCGCTGAGTCGAGCCCTCATCCTGCACAAGAGAGGCTCAATTGCCAAAGTATACAGCTGTCCCGATATAGGGCAACCCTGTCGTATCCCTCTCTGCACAGGAATGGGCCGACTCAGCCCTGCCCCCATCTTCAACAAACACTGTGCACCATTATACAATAAACCAACCCAAGACAGAAACCCATCACCAAAACCAAAAGCTCTCAGTGCAGAAAACAAATAGGAGTGATCCACCTTATCAAATGCTTTTTCCTGGTCCAAAGAGATAATACCAACATTAAAATCATACAATTTACACACATCAAGAACGTCCCGAACACAGAAAATATTGTCCATGACTGACCGATCAGGAACACAATAAGATTGGTCAGAGTGTATGATAAGTTCCAGGACAACCTTCAGTCTGTTAGACAATGCCCTGGAAAGTACTTTATAATCCGTGCAGAGGAGGGAAACCGGGCGCCAGTTCTTAAGCAAAGTCAGATCGCCTTTTTTGGGCAGCAGAGACAACACTGCTCGCTGACAGGAAACAGGAAGAAACCCCGTCCTACTCCCCTCCATAAAAACCTCATGAAGGTCAGATCCAATCGTACTCCAGAACCGTTGATAAAAAAAAAAAAAGTTAAAGTACATTTAAGGTTTCTTGACAGTTTTCACAATGAATGCCAACCAGCCTTTCAAAGAGCATATTCCAGTTTCTCACAACTGGAAAAACTGTTTACATGATATTTATATGCACACATACATGGTAGAAAATCCATCCATCCATCCATCCATCCATCTTCATCCGCTTATCCGGTATTGGATTAACCACATCAACCAGCTCCGACTGGGGGATCCCGAGGCGTTCCCAGGCCAGGTTGGAGATATAATCTCTCCACCTAGTCCTGGGTCTTCCCCGAGGCCTCCTCCCAGCTGGACGTCCCTCCACCTAGTCCTGGGTCTTCCCCGAGGCCTCCTCCCAGCTGGACGTCCCTCCACCTAGTCCTGGGTCTTCCCCGAGGCCTCCTCCCAGCTGGACGTCCCTCCACCTAGTCCTGGGTCTTCCCCGAGGCCTCCTCCCAGCTGGACGTCCCTCCACCTAGTCCTGGGTCTTCCCCGAGGCCTCCTCCCAGCTGGACGTCCCTCCACCTAGTCCTGGGTCTTCCCCGAGGCCTCCTCCCAGCTGGATGTTCCTGGACCACCTCCCTAGGGACCCCCCCAGGAGGCATCCTTACCAGATGCCCAAACCACCTCAACTGGCTCCTTTTGACGTGAAGGAGCAGCGGCTCTACTCCGAGCTCCTCTCGGATGACTGAGCTTCTCACCCGATCTCTAAGGGAGACGCCAGCCCCCCTCCTGAGGAAACCCATTTTGGCCGCTTGTTCCCTGGATCTGGTTCTTTCGGTCATGACCCAGACTTCGATGACCATAGGTGAGGGTAGCAATGAAAACTCACCGGTAGATCGAGAGCTTTGCCGTCTGGCTCAGCTCTTTGTAAAGCACTATTCTTTTTATTAAACTTACCATGGTTTACTTATGTTGTCCTAATTATGAGCCAAAGTCTTCGTATGTGAGGTATGACAGAAGGCCTTAAAAATAACGCAGCATTGACTTCTCGTTCTTTTTAACGCTCTAAGGTCTAAGGGCATTTCTACATATGTATCTTCCTAAATTCACCTTTAAGGGTATTTGCATATCGCCAGATTTCCATGGGTTTTATATCAAAATGTTCAGAACAAACTCAGCTTTATGTGTAGTGAGGCCCAAATCTGTCCTAGAGCAATTGTCATAGGAAAGTTTGGCCCTAAAGCTGAAAAGTTGAAGTTTGATGTCTTGAAATCGCTTGTGAAAACAAACTTTGACTCACTTGGATGAATTGTTTTGGCGCTTGAAATGAGTTTAGCACAGAGAGACA
Organism: Etheostoma nigrum; assembly: GCA_029931835.1. Classification (NCBI taxonomy): domain Eukaryota; kingdom Metazoa; phylum Chordata; class Actinopteri; order Perciformes; family Percidae; genus Etheostoma; species Etheostoma nigrum. Next base: position 25,908,903 of record CM057248.1, read on the forward strand.
GATGATGAGTGGCACAAGCTATCTTCCCTGTTTCCGTATTTGCAAGGAAAGGAAGTGGAAGAGGACATTCTGCCCTGTCCAACAATAACTTAACCACATGTCTGCGCTGTATTACTGCTGAAATATTATTAGAGACTAAAGAGATTAAATGAACAATGTTTTGACACCAGTCGTCCTCACAGGGTTGATGCCTTTGATCTTTGGAAGTGATTTGACTTTTAATTAAGCAGAATACCATGATACCAAGCTTAGTCTTTCCAACATTTGTTATTCATGCTTAAATTATGAATTTACTTCTGTCTCTACAGCTTGTGATACTGGAAACACAAAGAAATGTTCATCAGTTAGTCTCCGTCTTTGTCACATTAGGGAAAAGAAGCTCTAACGAGCTCGGCTCGAGTACTTCAGCTGTGTGAATCATTGTCCATGTTATTAAATGTTTCTCTATGTATTATTTCTTGAGAGTCTAATTTAAATAAAGTAAGGGGGATAATGGTTCAATCCTTTCTAGAGTGTGCAATAAGATGTTTTGAAATCAGATTTTTAAAGGCTTCATTTGTGCTCTCAGTACCACGGCCACACCTGGAATTCTGGTTCGGATAGAACTGAAAAGTCTGAAAGTCTGGACCAAAAGCCCCCTAACTTGCAAAAAAACATATTAAGATTAATAGTAGGCAACGTTTCAGTACCAGACCGTCTTCAGGCAAAATCTGAAGACCAAGTACGTAAACACTTTATGTATTTTTTGCAAGTTTGACAGTGTGCGGGAGTGTCCCCCTATGACGCACCTGTCTCACGTCGTAGATGTGAGAAGTATTGTTCTGTACATGGTTGAATAAGAAAAAGGGACAAACTATATTAATGTTTATCTGGGAAATTATGATGTGGAAAAGCACCTGCATGTGTCGGTGTGGAAGTAAGTGAAGTTATTACCTTCCAGAAGCTCCTCGAAGTCGTCGACAAAAAACTCTCTTAACGGCGGCCGTTTGGGTCTCTTCAGAGTGTTGACCAGTTGCTGAATTTTGGCTGAAACTCTGCTGCTGACTGGTACACCTGCAGAGCACACACACACACACACACACACACACACACACACACACACACACAGACAGAGTCACAGACACACACACAAACACAGACACACACAAGTGTCCCATGTTAAACTCCAAAATGTGTTTTCACAGGTACACGCGTCGTCACTTTCTCATTCCACTGAGCGATATCCTGAGTGCCTTCTGCTGCTTCATCTCTGATAAAGAAAAACATCCACAAGTTTCAAATCTACATCAAAGTGGCACGTTTTCCCTCGAGTGAGCAATCAACAAGAACCCGCTGCTGGCACTGAACACGCCGCTCCGTGATGGCAGAGACGTGGAGACAGCACACGAGAGAGAGGTACAAATTGCTCTTTCATTGCGGCTGATTTTAAACCAAACCGTGACAGAGTGTGGAGCTTTAAGACAGAGAGGGATGGACGTCTAAGTGCTGAGCTCTGGAGGAAAAGACATGTTTTGGCAGACTTGGTTGGAGCAGCTGGCCGAGCCAAGGACATAACTGAGCGTTGGCAAAATGACTATGAAGAAGTCGGTGAGCTGTAAAATCCTGTGGAGGCAGGTAGTGTCTCTGCAGGTAACCGTCATGAGGTCATTTTTCTCCCTCGGGCTACATTTACATTTCTGCATTTTGGTTTAAAAGCGAATATCTTTTACTACGTTTACACCTCGCATTCACACTGCTCTGGCGTTTCCGAGCACCCTGAACCCGAGAAAATTTGGTTTGGAACCTGTGGGCTTGTGTTGCCGTCTCAACAGCCGCAACATTTGCTTTGTCTGAATGACAAAAGATAATCTGGAAAAATAATATTAAAGATTGCTAGGACTCTGCTCAATCTTTTAAGATTGAGTGTTGGTCTGGGGAGTCTGCTCCACATTTTCTACTGCACAAGAGGCGTGATCGACGGACATAGTTCATATGACTCTGTACCCAATTGGACAGTCCTTCAACCAAACAGACCTATGATCCGGGGGATGTAGCAGCGGCACCAACGGGTGGCTGCGGTTCGGTGGCCGCCTTGTTGAATGTAAACAAGAAGCTGCTTGGTCGCTTCACTATCCTCCTCGTGTTAAACCCGCTCAATAGCGCGGCAGGTGGATAAGCTAGTTTGTGATTGGTCCCCGCAAAATTGTAAGGGAAGCCAGATCGATAAAGGGACAGGATTCCAGCCTGAGCTGCAGGGCGAAATCAAATCGCCGCCAGACTGGGCTGGGTTTACCAAGTCTAGCTGTTACTCTCATTGTCTGATCAAATATGAATGTGATTATGCGATGTTTTACAGGCCTGTGCAATGCTTCCAAACAAAGGATAAACGGGGCATAATAAATCATTCCCACACAGTGAGTGAAAGGTTAAATCCTTCAAAAACCTCAAAATCCAAATCTGTGAAAACAAAAAGGCCCAAGACCCATTGTGAGCAACATAATGCAAAGATGACAAAATCATCTCCCATGTTATCAGAGAGAGAGAGAGAGAGACTCTCAGCCTTTGTTGCGTGTCTTTCAGCCAAACATGGCGATGAGCTCCCATCTGTAAACTCTGGCAACGGATCTGTCGAGCTGCTTTGCTGTGAGCTGCGTTCAACATGGCAACGTCCACGTCGCGTCCATCACTGTCTGCTGCAGCTTAATGTCCCATCATGCAGTATATGGACGTTTTTTTTCAATGTATTGTGGTGTGTGTGTGTGTGTGTGTGTGGTGGGGGAGGGGGGGTTGTAGCTTTTTTTCAACAGCATTTTATTTTTTCTTCAACAATATTTTTTGTGTATATTTAACATCACTTACAATTGATTGATTGATTGATTGATTCTAACTAGAAAACGTATTCATAACAGCAGGTCTATGGGCCGGGTCCAGATTAACTTCCCGTCCTTTCTGCCGACAGGCGGCCTTCGGCTTGGTGTGTCAGAGCCTTTAAAGCTACAGTACGTAGTTTCTGTTGCCCCCCCATGAGGATTCCTAAGTAATGACAACAAAACTGTCGGCGCGTCCACATGATACAAGTCTTCCGTTATAACACACCCTGCATGCAGTCACTAGTAGCCAAGGACAGCTGCATCTGTCCCCCACTAAAAGCTGTTAACGAAGCTACAAATACGTAAATATTGTCACCATTAAAGGAGCAAACTTAACCCTTGGGTTGTCTTCCCGTCGACCATGAACTTGTTGTTCTTCTTGGGAACAACACTTGAAAGGAACTTTTTTTGGTGGTTTTATTTGATGCTTTTGACACTTTTTTAAATATTTTTGTCCTTCTTTTTGATGCTTTTTTCATTCATTTTTCTTTTTTTCTTAAATCTTAAATTCAATGGAATTAATCATATTTTACCTGCAAAGAATTCAGTATGAGTTCCATACATGCATCCAAGTTATTGTTGGGCAATTTGGTTGTGCCCATATAAACCCATACTTCCGATATACAGAAAAACCTTGAAAACGGGTCAAATTTGACCCGAGGGGAACTCAAGGGTTAAGTTTCACTGCATGAAAAAGATCATGGAAGACAATGAATGAATATTGGTCTTTTTATGTGTCTATTTTTGTTATTGTTACCATAATTATTGCTTCCCCGTGCCCCGCCGCTCCTCTCCCCAGATGGTCTCCCTTACTCACCGTCTCCGGTCTCCATCAGCTCGGCGTTGCCGTACTTGGGCGTTTGTCTCTGGGCCGCGGTGCCGGCACCCGGGGCTCTCTCCACCTGGATGTCGTCGGCGGCCGTGTTGTTGGTGTAGCCGGTGACATCTGGAGGGGCAGAGTGGTTCTCTGGGATGTGAGAAAACGGGGAGTGAATATACTTGTAATCACACTCCGTCTCTGCCTAGTCTGCTCTGATTGGTCAGTGTTTAAAGGGTCATCTGCATCTGCACTCTCAGCGTCTCTGCACCGCCATCGCAGCCAAGGAAAGCTGCAACACTTCCTACCTATATAAAGCACAGTTGTACCATCACAACCGGACAGAAGTCCTGACGGCTCAATTAGAGGCACAGTTTCTGGATTAAGCGTTTTGATACTTTCACTGTATTTATATAGCACCTCAACCTGATTTGTATTAAAAAAAAAGACAAGGAAACCTTTAAACCATGAGTTGGATCAGAACACTGGAAAGGACAACTTAAATGTGCTCAGTTGTGCAAAAAATTGCAGTTGTAAACAATGCAAACAGGGTAAAAAAAATGAACAATTTCCCATTTGGCAGAAAGAGTTAAAGCAGAAGAACTAAAAGTAGTGTCAGCTGAGGTTGAAGCACTGAAAGGGGTTGAAGTGCCAACTGTGTCAAGTGTAAGCACTGAAATGAGAAGGTGTCTCAATTGAAGTGCAATTGCTGAAATTAGTTCAGGGTGCGCGAGGGTCCGCTACAGTCCGCTTGGCTTAAATGCCGTCATCAGAGGGTATGCCACAGGCTCTTAGGGATGTCCATTGTCCGACAATTTGCGCCAGTCGAAAAGTATGAATAGTCTTTACAGCCAGTGACAAACTGGTCATCTGGAATTTGGGCAAATGCCAGAAGGGCCGCCGCCTATGAATCCTAATGGGCCACTATTATATGTCTTTGGTTCATTTTGATTTGGCTGTTTTATGCATACAAATATTCAAGAGTGCACTGCGGCGAGGTGCGTGGAATGATTCTCTCGGAAGGTAATTTCCAAGCTAGGTATAAAAATAGGGCCGGTGTGTTTCAAAGACCAGGGCGTCACTGCTCGCAGCTGTCCGTGCATGGACCTAGGCATGGGGAACTTTTCCATAAAATCATCTCTCAGTGCAAATCAAACCAGCTATTAGGCTAACAGGCTAACTGAAATAACACCATGCCACTCTCTAGGTATGGTGATGATATGGGATTAGTTTAATTCCAAAGGCCAAGGGAACTTTATCAGGATGCATAGTAACCTGATCCATGTAAAATCTGCCTGCCTAAATGGGAATTTAACATAGGGGGGTGTATACTTATGCCCCCTGTATTTTAACATAGGGGGGTGTATACTTATGCCCCCTGTATTTTAACATAGGGGGGTGTATACTTATGCCCCCTGTATTTTAACATAGGGGGGTGTATACTTATGCCCCCTGTATTTTAACATAGGGGGGTGTATACTTATGCCCCTGTATTTTAACATAGGGGGGTGTATACTTATGCCCCCTGTATTTTAACATAGGGGGGTGTATACTTATGCCCCCTGTATTTTAACATAGGGGGGTGTATACTTATGCCCCCTGTATTTTAACATAGGGGGTGTATACTTACGCCCCCTGTATTTTAACATAGGGGGGTGTATACTTATGCCCCCTGTATTTTAACATAGGGGGTGTATACTTATGCCCCCTGTATTTTAACATAGGGGGTGTATACTTATGCCCCCTGTATTTTAACATAGGGGGGTGTATACTTATGCCCCCTGTATTTTAACATAGGGGGGTGTATACTTATGCCCCCTGTATTTTAACATAGGGGGGTGTATACTTATGCCCCTGTATTTTAACATAGGGGGTGTATACTTATGCCCCTGTATTTTAACATAGGGGGGTGTATACTTATGCCCCCTGTATTTTAACATAGGGGGGTGTATACTTATGCCCCCTGTATTTTAACATAGGGGGGTGTATACTTATGCCCCCTGTATTTTAACATAGGGGGTGTATACTTACGCCCCCTGTATTTTAACATAGGGTGGTGTATACTTATGCCCCCTGTATTTTAACATAGGGGGGTGTATACTTATGCCCCCTGTATTTTAACATAGGGGGGTGTATACTTATGCCCCCTGTATTTTAACATAGGGGGGTGTATACTTATGCCCCCTGTATTTTAAGGAAGAACATTTATTTATTTACAATACATTATTCATTCACAAAGAATATGGGTGTCCTTAAAAGTTTGTATTTTTTTGCTTGGGTGTGTAAACTTTCTCAAGCCACTGTAAATTGAGGGAGCATAAGCAGTATCGACTCCAAATATCGGCTCAAGTAAATCGGCAGCCCGTATAAAAAAAATCAGTATCGGCATCGGAACTAAAAAATCCATATCGGTCGATCCCTACGCACTACCCACCACCACATACTGCGACGCCTGCCTTTCTCTGAGGGGAAAAACAAACCTGACTCAATTTCCATTAACACCCACACCTGAACATTTTCTTTTGAGGTTGTTTCTCCCACATATTTTCTGCTGCATTTAAATTGTATTCCAGCCTGTTCTGTTGCGCCTGGTGTTTCAAAGCTCAGACCATGCCTCCAATTTTTCAAATTTACCTCTTTCGGGAGGATCTGCTGCTGTTCGACAACATCAAACGCTGTTTACTGCTCTGCTCGAGGGGACATTTACTTTGAGTGGTCGGAGCATGAAATGATGTGGGGAGAAAGATGTGTGTTGAATCTAAAAAAGGGGATGTGCGTTGGTGTGTCGCATACTGTTCCTTTGCATTCAATTAAATTGTATTCAATTCTATTTGTAGTATCTCCTCTCAGACCACATGTTAGCAATTCTTGCAGGGCTTTTTTCCATATGGTGTCATAACAAGAGTTATCTCAGGACACTATACAGATAGAGTTGGTTCTAGACCATAATCTAAATTACAAAGACCCATCAATTCCAATAATTCCCCCCCGAGCGAGCATTTAGTGTAACCGTGCCGAGGAAAAGCTTCCTTTCAGGCAGAAACCTCGGACAGACCCAGGCCTCTGGTGGGCGGGCGTCTGCCGGTGCCGGTTGGGGGGACTGATATTCAGTCTTCTTGAAGCGTAACCCCCCGTTTAGGGAGGTCAGGTTCAGATACCCAACAGCAACCACAGAGCTCATAGCGATGGGAAATGCCTTCAAATGGGAAAAAAAGTGAGGTTTTATTTTTGCAGGACCACGGAAAGTGGTGTAGATGAAATGCTTGAAATCCAAGTCATTAAGCCTGTTGCTACTGTAGGTGTCTGACAACAAAAATAGATCTTACCTCGTTCAGTTTTCATTAAAATGTTGCATGATTTCACGTTTTATTGCACGGCAACTTCATACTAAACCCTCTGAGAACGGAAGACTCACCGGTGCGTCCCAACGATGTTTGACAACACTCCTACTCAAAAAGCAATGTTGCAAAATGTCCTTTCAGACATGTATTATTTTTTATTTTTTATTTTATTAATTTGCACAACAGTACACGTAAATGTGCCAGATTGTAGCCCGAGGGCTAATTTCCATCTGCAGTCCAATAGGCAGGTTGGAGTTACAGTAAAAACAGACATAGGATAGTAACACTTAGTATATAAAAACAAGAAGAAACAAAAAGACAAGAAGAAAAAAAAGAAAAAACAGGACAATTCTATAGTAAAAAAACAACAACAAAAAAAATAACAAAAAAAATATAAAATAAACTATTTTAATCATATATTACACTACTTTGTGAATCTAAAGGCTATGGTAAACTCATCTCAAGCACCGGAATAATTTGTCGACTGCATTGGAAATCAAGCGTGGTCACTGTGCCTCTTTGCTTGATACTATACTTCTAAAACCTCAGAGACACGGGTGCAGGGAGAGGTCGCCACTTTAGATGAGGAGCCCTTCCCCTCAGCATCCATCAGTGAGCTCCAGAAGATAAAGGGGCTCAAACTCCTTCAGCCCGCCGCGCCCGCTGTGAAAACGCAGCACAGCAAGTTGCATATCAATGCTTTTATTTTGAAGGGCGGCTCACGTATACAAAATAAACCACTCTGTCATCAGGGTGGTATGGGAGCCACAAATGAGGATTTCTTTTAAATAGGCTTTTTTTTTTCTTCAAATGTTGAGAAGAGGTGAGAGGATTTTAATATCTCATTTAGAAATTAAAGAATCTGTTTTGATTCATACACAAGGAGACTAGTGCATGTTTTCATCCAATGAGGTCTGACTATATTGCAGTCCAGAAACACTAACTACAACCTTTATGCTAAAACACAGAATTAAATTGACACGTCTATGACAGTGTCAACAAATCTGAACATTATAGGCATCATAAAAGTCAACTTTATGGCAGAACAGCTGCGTTTGTTTGAACAGGTGTACCTAATAAAGTGGTCACAGCCATATGTGATGAACATCTCAAAACCAGGAGCATCAATCTGCTGCCCCCACTCAGCCCCCCCACGCTTTTTAATCAATGTTTTAAAGTTTTTCTTATGTTTTTGTCCCTTTTTTCAACACTTTTTTTCCAATGTTTGTCACTCATTTTGACGTCTTCAACACTACATAACACTAACTTATTAATTTTAGTTTAACAGTTTATTTATGGTCAATAAACCTCATTTATAGTAAATTATACCTAATGTTTGAGTTAGAAAAGCAGAAATTAGGAATTATTGAGACTAAAATTAAAGGAATGGATGTTGATGATAATCACAGACTGGAATATGTCAACTTTTACTCAATACTATTTCAAAAACACTTCCATTTGTTTTACAATGCTATAAAATTGAATAAGACGCCCCAAAATTAATGAAAGTAGAGATTTGTACTTGGCAAAGAGCGTCGGGTGGAATCAATCATGTTATTTTGGGGAATTAAAAAGAACATTGATATAGGACAACGGGTCAATTTGACCCGAGGAGACGTTTAAAGCTATAACTGCAGAGATCGGCTCCCATTCAGCCAACACTAATGTTCCACTTTTATTCAGAATATGACAATATTCCAAATTTGTGAACAACTGTTTGGATATTCCCAATAAGGCCTTTTTCATTTTCTGAGTGAGACATGTTGGATATTTCTGTATTATTAGAAGCATCCTTCGGACATCTATAATGCATTTTGAATATGCGTCTCAATTGGGGGTTTCACTGCCATTTGTGACAGTTTACGGCCTCTTGCTTGATGGCGGCTTACAGTCAGCTCTGTGCGTTGTTGTCACTTGGTAGAGCAGGCGCACATATATAGAGGTTTGCTCCTCGACGCAGTGGCCGCAGGTTTGACTCCGGCCTGCGGCCCTTTGCTGCATGTCACGAAGGCTTTGTTTGCATGGTCGAACAATTCCGCCATTGGTGGAAAACTGAAGAAATCCTGTTTTAGCATTTAAACAGAATCATTAGCCATGTAAATGTCTTAGTGGGAATATCCTCTTTTTTGGAATAAGGGCAAAAAATGGAATATATTGTGCATGTAAACGCAGTCACAGGATTTAAAGAAAGAAAACCAACAAACTGCCCGCGACAGAACAAAGATGTGTTTTTGCTCTGATCTCAGTCTCTCTCTTACTTCATAATTCATCAACGCTTGTTCTCTCTATATACATCATGTACAGCAAACCTACTTTATATTAATTCAATCTTAATTTACACTGAAAAAACAAGACACATTAACATGATAAAATTACTACTTTAATTTCAATTTACTAGATTTAAATTAGTTGTATTGTCTCTTTTTGAAATAGCAACCTAATCTAACTTTGTGTCTAGGTTCTGTGGCTTCATGTCCTCCATGTGTACTGATTGATATCTGCATTTCTTTTTGTCTATGGCTCTCTAAACCTACTTAACCCTTGTGTTGTCTTCACCTCCGGGACCCTCTCGTGTCCCTCGGGTCAAACTGACCCGGGACTTATTTAAGGTTTTAAAAACAATTCTGAAATCAAATTTTACTTCATAATCTATTAACAAATATTGTCTTTATCTCAATTTCAAACAACTGAGATAACATTTATGTTTAGGGAATGCATCAGTCTCTACTAGCACACAATTAAACATGGAAGTGGGATAAATTTTTTGGTCATAAGGTTATAATTCATCTTAAAAATCCACTATGGAAACAACATACTAAGTGGTCATATCCAGAATAATGTTCTGAATTATTCTGAATGTCTATCACAGAAAATAAGGTAAGGTCATTGAATTTCAGGTAGACAAAATGTAACTTGGACCATTTTTCTTGTAAAAATTTGAAATGGGTCAATTTGACCCGAATACCACACAAGGGTTAAATGCCAAATGCAGCAGACTAACACAGATGTTTGGGTAAAGGTTCATCCTCTTCTTCTCATCTATCAATTCCTGCCACTAACTAACGCTGACTAAGATGCAACTGAATGTGATTTAAAAGGCTGAAAACAAGTCAGAAAAAGAAAGATATGTAGTGGAAGGATAAAGAAACAATGGATGAGAGAGAGAGGAAGGGGGGAAATAATTCCCAGCAAAGCACTGAGCCAAAGACAGCAAGACCAAACAGAATTTTTTATCCTGACATGGACTGCATATCAATAGTGCAGTACACAGCACAGGCATGCTAATTACTGTAGCACTGTGTACGTCCTGTCTCGGCAACATCTGGGCTGTCTGCACTCAAACGGACGTGCACTCTGTGAAGTTGTGGGTTGTTTATCTGTCGGCGAGAGAGAGTGTGTGTCTGTGTGTCGCATCAGAATGTATTTTATGAGGATGCGTGACCCTGGATTTCCACCAACTGTGGATTGCGGATTGGTTGCGGAACGGCTGCGGCCATGACCGACAGCTGAAGTCACGGGGACCCACGAGATCTCGCAAATTCACGTAGAATAGAACCACAAACACAACAATAGTTGTTTCCATCCAGAGGAGTAGAGAGGAAACAACTCTGTGCTGTGTTTTGAAGGTGTAGTGCAGGGAGATATGATCCGCCGTGAGCACAATGTATTTTATTTTGAAAATTAACCGGATGTTTTAGTTTGTTTCTGTGCTCGACTTCCTGAATTGAATCTGAATTGTGCTGAATTGCTGCGGAGCTCTCCGGCGTCCGGCAAAAAACAGAAGCTCTGCGTATCTCCCCCTGGAAGGCTGGGGATCGCCGGAGCTGGGACGCAGCCGCTCCGCAGTCAGTGGAAATACACTTTAATGGAAACCTGATGACTCCACAGCCGTTCTGGAGTGGATCCGCAGCCGTTCCGCAGTCAGTGGAAATACACACATTGACTTTAATGGAAACCTGATGACTCCGCAGCCGTTCTGAAGCGGATAAGCAGCCGTTCTGGAGGGGATCCACAGCCGTTCCGCAGTTGGTGAAAATTGGGGGTGACAGGGAAGAATATCAGCTCTTGTTGAGAAGGAGGACGAGGATAAATGCTTCATTCTCTGCTGGAATACCAATCCAGCGGCCTGTCTGAAGGATTTAGGAACAAGAACCTTTTCATTTCTACCACATGGGTCAGGGAGGGTTTTATGGTGGCTTGATTAACCGGGGCAGAGCAGCAGCTCGACCGCGGCGCTGTAAGAGGACATTATATTAAGAGAGACAAGGGTAGAGAGTAGCATAAAAGACCGAAAACCCACGTAGGGACGTTGCTTGGGGTGGTGGATGGGTCAAACAACACAGGACTTTCACCCAGGAGACCGGGGTTTGGGTCCCGTTCTTGTCCGGCATTTCACTGAAACGTATGTTTTGTACCCCAAACCAAGATCTTTTCCCAAACGGATGTCTCTATCACATCCACATAACTCTCGTTGAAGCCTTCTCTGTGAATGAGTGAGTCCGCCAATCAAGTCAAGCACACAAATAGTGACTAAATTGTGCAGAAAAATGTCAGCAATGCATTTTATCAGAAAGCCGGTTCGTAGTGTGGTCTATATCGATGACGTTTCTGTGATGGATGTTAAGATTTAATTCTGCCACTCATTCCTGATGTCCTTGCAGTGAAAACGTCCCTCACATCAGCATTACAACACACCTGATGAATGGCATTCAGCAAGATGCTGAACTGTTTTACCTCAGAGACCAAAGAGTATTCTCTTCACAGATATACAACACTGACAGTGAGGCAAAGCTACACTACTATCCCAATGGGCCTCTTCCAGACTGCAGCCTTCATTATATTAAATATGGGAACATTTCGGAGGGTGACAAGGCTGGTAGACTACTCGCCAGGCACATTAAACAAAAAGAAGCAATGTGTACTATTGCTGCTATTAGGAGGGACAATGGGTCTGTCCTGACTGATCCCAAGGAGATTAGTGCAGCTTTTAGAGAAGACATTACATCTTTTCTATCAACTCTTGATCTGCCAGTGTTGTCAGCTTGTCTTGAATCACATGTTACTATTGTGGAGATAAGTGACGTCCTTAAACACCTTCCTTCAAGTAAAGCACCAGGTTTAGATGGCTTTACAGCCGAGTTTTATGAAGCTTATGCTGAGGAACTTGCACCATTACTCCTTGACACCTACAATGAAGCTCTCGAAAAGGGTAAACTCCCTCCCTCATTATCTGAGGCCATTATCACCCTTATCTTGAAGGAAGGAAAAGAGCCTTTAGACTGAAAAAATTTTAGACCTATCTAAAAGTTTAGCTAACCGTCTGGACAATGGCAATAACCTCCTTGATCCATCCTGACCAGGTCGGCTCTATACGTTCACGCTCCTCGGCTGACAACATCAGGAGACTTATTGATATCACGTGGGCCACTCAGGATAACACCTCTCCCATAGCTGCTATCTCGCTGGATGCCTGAAAAGGCGTGACAGGGTGGAGTGGCATTATCTGCTCTCCACCCTGGAATGCTTTGGCAAAAAGTTCCTAGCTTGGATCAGGCTCATATACACTCACCCTACAGCGTCAGTGCTTACAAGCGGCTTCATTTCCCTCCCATTTGAACTGGAAAGAGGCACGAGACAGGGAGACCCTCTCTCTCCTCTACTTTTTGCAGTTGCACTTGAACCGCTAGCGGATGCTATATACGTAGAGAACCTGCATTTCCAGGCATGCAAATCGGTGACAAATACCATAAATTGTTGATGAATGCAGACGATATCCCTTTGTTTGTTACAGATCCCGAACCTTCTTGTCAGAAAGAAACAAAATGTCAGACTGACTGACATGCGTTGTGTGTTCTTTATAGAAAAGTCATTTTTAGAAATGCCTCATGATGTATTGTCTCTAGAACTTTTGTTTTTGTTAAAGAATGAATAGAAAATCGCAATAAACAAAAATTGCATTACAAATGGAATCAGCACCCATGTATCGTAAAAGGATCGAATCGAGACAAAAGCACAGCCCTAAAAATGATTATCTTTAAACGGAAGACATACTGTCTCTCATGTCACATGAATTAAGAACATGTAGGTAAGTGGTCTTGAAAAGGATTCACTTTTGTTCAATCTCAGTCTCTCATTTGGACTCGGACTTGACTTGGACTTGAACCTCTTTGGACTTGCTTCTCGACTAGTCCTGGTCTTGGTCTACAGCCCTGTTCCAGGTGGCACATTTTAAGAATACTGCATTACAAAAAAAACAACACAAAACTAAAAGGATGACGCAGGCAGACAGCCTACATTCCTCCACCATCTGCTTTCTGGCTCAGATGAAAAGCCGTTTTGAAAGCAGATTGCCTCTGGCTGAGCAAACAAGTGAAAGACATGCTGCATAATTATCCAAATCAACAAACAACACGGAACAGAGTAACCTTGAAAAGAGAGAAAACTCATTCATACAAGCTGCGATCAGGCTCTCTTTTAAAAGCATTGTTGATTCTCCTCAATTATTTGCTCTCTAAAAAGCTGTAAGCAACAGCTTTTTTGTGTGTTTTAACCCACAAAAAACATATTACTTTGTTGTTTATGCATCTACAAAAACAACAACGCACAATGCTAGTGATGTTAGCATTGACATTTATCCATCTGCACTTTCACAACATGGCTTATGAGAGGAAAAATGCGCTGAGGGATGGCAGGAGACTGACCCTGCATCTCTCTCTCTCTCTCTCTCTCTCTCTCTCTCTCTCTCTCTCTCTCTCGGGCAGCCATGCTCCGATTTCAAACTTACCGGAGCGTCCTGGCCCAGAGTTTCCATTCTCTACCATGCCCACCGGCACCGCCCTCATCCTCCTCCTCAAAGAGGGGTGGGATAAAAGGCCTGCATGTGTGGAACAAGAAGGGAGGGGGTCAAGTCCAGTGGGCTTCAGGAACCCTTTTTTAAGAGCACTGGAGTCTTTGCTCTTTATGCAGTGCAGTTACCACAGCGTAGTGTACAGGGGGGATTCTAGGATCAGACCTTTAGGGGGGGCTCAGCCCCTAATGAGAGAGTGACATGGATTAGAGTGCGGATCGGGCCGGATTTTTCTGTCCGAGCCCGGCCCGCGTCCGACAGAGCAGTAACCGAACCCGACCCGAGCCCGACAGGCATTAAGATATTTCTGTCCGAGCCCGACCCGAGCCCGACAGTTAAAATCGCATTTGTTTCTCATACTAATGACACATGTACGTTTGTTTTTGTGGAAAGCCGCTTTTATTAAGCAATTGTAGGAAGGCGATCGGAAATGTCAACAGATGAGCGCATCAATGCACAGCTGACTTTCCTTCGTTTTCAATAGTTTTAAAATCTCCTGCGGCCAACTTCTTTTTAACGTCTTCCATCGTTGCGCTGCCACATGGAGCTTAATACGCACGTCTTTGGTTGTCACAGCACACAGGAAGACGGATGTTAGGGTAATATTTGACATTTATTTTAATCCAAAAACGAACATTTGCATCAGGTGAAACAGGCCCATTGGTTACCTACATAATAAGCTGTTTTAAATTCAAAATGTTCAATGCCTTATCGCGCTGATGTGACCGAGCCCGACCCGAACCCGAGCATCTAAAAATCTGTTCGATCCCGGCCCGACCCGTCGGGTACCGTCGGGTCCCGTCGGGCTCGGGTCGGGTATCCATCCTCTAACATGGATACAGTGCCTTGCAAAAGGGTTTGACCACCCCTCAACAATGTCAGCTAACGCTTTTTTGACACTATTAACACTAAGGTGGAACTAAAGCTGACACTTTATAAGTCACTGTTATAACCAATTTGACACAATGTTCTGACATTCAGCAATTTTAGTTGTTTACGTTTCAATTTGGGTTCTGATCTGCGCCAGGAAATGACCAACTTCTTCTTCTCTGGGGACTAAACCAACGTTAAACTTCACAGCCACACTCCTGCTCTGCTTCTGACGGATCAGATCAGCGGGAGTCTGGCACAACCACCTCTGATTGGCCAAACCTGCGTTTCTGTTAACCCTTTCCTTGACGGGGTTGATAGGTGCGTAGCATCGGCGACAGCAACACAGGATCATTACTTGCCCTCTGTCACTAGCAGACAAGTTTGAAAACTCTAACTTGAAGCACTAAAATTGATTTTCTTTTTTTAAATAAAATAAATATATATTTAGGGGCTTGAGCCCCCCTAAAAATGGTCTTCAAAAGCACCAATGGTTGTACAGTATATCCTGAAAGAGACTAATAGACATGCATATGACAAAGTGAATAGTAGGAGGTACAACTCTAGTTTGTATAACTGTAGTCACATAAAGAAACAATTTACCCCAAAATCAAAATAACATATTTTCCTCTTACCTTTTGGTTTTGGTGTGTTGGAGTTACTGGTAGAGATGACTGCCTTCTCTCTAATATTACATTACATTACATAGGCGTAACTTACAGTTACCCCCACCCATAACCAAAGTGATGAGTGCAACCCCCCTAAATATCTAATAATGATTTTTTTTACATAATTAAAGACATTTGCACCATAACTGAATACAGAAAAGGCACAAATTGTTCCCCCAGCATGCAGGAAATGATGCGTTTGATATGCTCCAAATTTCCATTTTGCTCCAAAGAAGAGATCTCAACCCCACCCCCAATGTTGAACCCAAAGTTGAGCCCTTGCATTACATTACAATGCAATAAATTACATTACATGTAATTTACATAGCGGACACTTTTATCCAAAGTGACTCACCCATGAAAGTATAAACTCCGGACAGCAAGAAACAAGCGCACGCACATTTGCTTCAAATAACCCTAACTACAAAGAGACCCATGTAATTGCAGGTAAGTTTGATTTTGTTTTGTTTTCTTATCCAAGGTGAAGTCAGAGACACTACGGTAACATTTTGTCCACAAAATATGAGCATAACGAAAGTTAAGATTAGACACCAAAACGACTAGTTAAGATTGAAGTGCCCATATTATGAAAAAAATTACTTTTTTATGGGATTTGGGGTGTTATTTTGTGTCTCTGGTGCTTCCACACGCATACACACACACACACGCAAAAAAAAACATGCATGCTGTTTTGAGTGAGATACGGGTTTCTGTCTTCAGCGTCCGGGTGAGCTATTCTTCTTCTATGTAACTAGCCGACACGAGGTGGCTAACCGTAGCATGCTAGCTCGTTCTCAATGGCAAAACACTGCTACAACACATCAGTGTGTGTGTGTGTGTGTGTAAAAATAGGGTGTTTTTTGAGAATGAAACCATTCTGGTAGAACCTCAAAATCCAATTATGAACCTGAAAATTAGCATAGCATGGGCGCTTTATTAAAGCACTCCCAAGGAAGACGCATTTGTTGGGTAAAGGCTGTAGTTTTCCCCAGGAAGCTAACTCCGCTCTCTGGCTTGAAGGTATGTTAAAGCCCTCCCATCCCCTCGAGTTCCTCCCTTAGCGGCCAATAAATGTTTAAGAAATACAGTGCTTAACTTGTCGTAGAACGAATGCTTCATGAAAACATCTCAAGAGACTTTATTGGAGTGCTCACAGGTGCTTTAGATGAAAAATATTTCAAATGTAATCTTTGAGGGCCATATGTGTCTGAAAGGTTTTTAATAATCACATAGCAACAACAACAGCACAAACTAGCTCTTAGTGCTTTTATCTGAAAGTAAAGAGGCAGCCAGTAACAGACACACACATACACACACACACACACACACACACACACACACACACACACACAGCGCGCTGTGTTGAAACCAAACTCAGCCAAAAGTCAACCGTAACCATCAGATTGTCCACATAGATCCTGTTAGGGTTGAAAGGAGTGACAGCGGAACAAAAAGTTAAGTATTAACACACACACACACACACACACACACACACACACACACACACACACAGAAAACACAGTAGACCTGCTGCTTTGGCCTTGAACAAGGAAATGAGAACCAGAGCTGCGCTGTAATAAACACGTGTGCACAAAGGACCGTCCTCCGTGATTAGGAAAAGACTCAATGAAACGTTACGCCAATTTAAAAATGTACATGATATGATGTAATGGAAATTTCTAACTGTCAGAGTTTGCTATTAAAAAATGTATAAATGTACGCGCCTGGGTAGATCACCTGGCAGAGCGACCCTTTGCTGGATGTTGTGTCCTCTCTCTCTCTCTCTCTCTCCCCTTTCATGTCTAAGCTGTCCAATTAAATAAAAGCCTAAAATGTCAAAGATCATAATATTTAATAATTTTAAAAAAAAGCAAAACTATGAACTATACAACCAAAGAGGAACACAAAAAGCAGACGAGATATATAAATATAAGTTCTCCAAACCCTACAATGATATCGTTTTCCGTCCTAATATCTAAACCAGAGAACGTAACGGCAGAAGTTTTAAACATATGGTCAACAAACCTTCCTCCTCATAAGTAGGGCGGCAGACTCTGTCACTCTAAACGTAAACATAGGTCGTAATTGCTGTTTGAACAAACGACAAATGTGGACGTTTTTTAGGGAAAAGACTGTCTCAAATATACTTCAACCAAAACCATCAGTGACAGCAGACTGCCTGAAACACATCTTCCACCACAGGCTAAAAACACATCTCTTCCGAGTGCACCTTGGGAATAAAAATAATAATAATAATAATAATAACGCGCTCACAGTTTCATGTTGCTCTCCTCCTCTCGTTTGGCTTTTTTGAAGCTAATGTGTTTGCGCTTGATTCTTGCTGTCCGGAGTTTGTACCTTCAAGGTTGAAAGCACTCACTTGGAAGTTGCTTTGGATAAAAGCGTCAGCTAAATGTAAAATGATATTTTCGTCTTTGTGTCAGAACGCAGAATTATAAACCAAGTGTGTTTACCAGGGGTGAGGCCTCAGGATACGGTATCATCACGATATGATATTATTGCAGATTTTATACATATTGCAATATTCTGCAAAAAAAAAATCCTAATTTCAAATGACGTCCCCAAAAGGAAACATTGTCAACGTCTGTTTCATGCTAAAAAGAAACATTTCTCTGTTTGTTCATCTCACTTCTATGTTATTGCTGCAAAATGGGATTATCAAGCAGACAAGCTGACCAACACATGTATAATATTAGATCGATAGCTGGCGTCTGAGTTGCCACGGGAACAATATCACGATACTATGCTGTATCCATTTCCCCCCACCCCTACTGTTTACATCCACCTGTATTAATGAGCATTTTCAGTTTGCACATTCAAAAAACTAGATCTCAAAAGGTTTCTTATGACTTTTGGCTGAGATGTCGGTCTCTGCCTCTGTCCGTCTGTCTCCGCACTACCTTCAGAGCCGGGAACCAACAGTGCCAGCATGAAAACAAGTTAGCATTCAGTCACGACGTTACCTCAGCAACCAGCGGGGAAAGGCACAAGCAGGGCTCTGTGACAGCAGTGGGGCCAGTTATGAACTTTCATGTGTCTACTGTGGTCTGTGAGGCCTTTATTCAACAGGACAGTTGAAGATATGAAAGGTGCAGCAAAGGGCCACCGGCCGGAGTTGAACTTGAACCCGCTTCGTTGAGACGTAAATCTCTACAGTATATGGGCGCCTGCTCTACCAGCTGAGCTCTCTGGGCGCCCTGCTGGGGGTTTTTAAACATGGGTTGAAGCAGTTGGAGAGGAACCCTTTGAGCTAAGCAGGGTTTTGTCATGCCACATTTCAACAGCATGGCACAGCTCGACTCGTTTGTTTGGGCTTTTCTAGTCTCAGACATGCGACTCAAAGCAAAGACAGACCAAAGTGAGTACAGGAAGTAGAAGCACTGTAAAGCAGTTACACACTAAGATACGAGCCTTCAAATAAACACACGTTACCACCCGACGTCCAGTTCACACATTTAAACTTCAAAGAGCCCAATTACACACACACACACACACACACACACACACACACACACACAGCCAACTAACTTTACCGTCAACTGAATAAACTCAAAGACAAGTTCCTTTATTTAAAGAGCTTTGAAGTTCCTCGCTGCAGTTTTTCGCCCTCGCTGTTCCCAAACTGGGATTCAGGGACCTCCACGGGGTCTAACGAGGATTCTTTGGCAAAATATGGAAACTGTTTGTTTTTTATTCTGTTCTTAAGAAGCTAAAAGTAGAAGAAATAAAATAAAGAATAATAAAAGTAACTTCTTTAATGGGAGGATTTCCTCACAACTCAATGAATATCCTATCTGTGTAATATCCCGGATTTCTGAATGATTTGAAGTATGCTCAGAATGCCTCTGGGCTTTGCCGAGTGAGTGTGTGTTGGACTAAGAGTCCTGGCCCAGTTCTAACCTCTTACCTGTCTTGCGATGGTGGTGGTGATGGTGGTGGTGGTGGTGGTGGTGGTGGCGGTTGTGGTGGTGGTGGGCGGAGATGTGGACGTGCTGGGCCAGGACGTCGGCCAGCCTGCCGCCAGCCGCCCCGCTGCCCCCGCTGCGTGTGGAGGAAGAGGAGGAGGAGGCCGTGGAGGAGGTGGTGGTGGTGGACGAGGTGCCGTGGATGGCCCGGTTTATCCAGTGCTCCATGCTGATGCTCCCCTCGCGGCTGGTCCCGTTGCCGCCACCTCCGCCTCCATCCTCTTCCTCGCCGTCTCCGCCCTCCTCCCCATCGACGACGTCGCCCGGACCCTCGCCTTCCGAACCTGAGGATGTATCTGGGGGGGTGTTGGAGAGAGGAGTAAATGCATAAAATAGAGGTAAAAAGTAAGTAAAAAAAAAATTGTGGACTGAAATATTTCATTAAACCATGGAAAAATAATTGACCTTTCAATAAAAATAAAAATCTACTTTAATCCTGACTGATGTACAATGTGCTATGTTTAGAGTCGGGCAGAAAAAGACTTTATCTATTGTCTTTGGCCTGAAAGGTTCTCAGGACCCATCTGTCTGGACTCGCTATGGGGGGGAATGGACTAAGAGTGTGTGTATGTGTGTTTGTGTGTGTGTTGACATTTGCATGTAATTTCCATAAAGCCTACAGCATTATGAAACTAGTAGGGGTTGATTTGAATAACAACTAAAGTTGACCCAATTCTCTCACACACACACACACACACACACAAGCAGCACCTGTGTGCAGGGGCAGTGGCAGCCACACAGTAAACGAGTCCACCAATCAACCAAAAAAAAAAAAAGAACGAGACATGCTTGACCAAATCAGAGTTAAAAGCATAACAGTTGATGTCTGGGTGATATCTGGGAATCATGACCGGAAATGATGGAGGAGACCGCACACATGACGAGTCCAAGAAATTTAGATTAAATGCAGCTTTATTCAATTATTGAACAAGGAAGATAACCGTGGGTACAAACATGAGTGTGTACCCAGAGTGTCTCTCTGAACATCAGAATAACTCCTCTTATACTTTCCTTCTTGTCCTCACACATGTCAGCTTATCTATTTCTGTGATCCAGTGTTACCTTCAAACCACTCCTTATTTGTAAGACCCTTCTAATAGATAGATAGACACCTTCCGATCTATTCTCAGCTGTGGGATCGGGTTACCTCAAACTAAGATCCTTAGAATAGATGAAATACAGTTGAAAACCCACATGCTTGAATATTCCTCCTATCAAGAGTGACTATGGGACTCAGGTGGACATTTGCACCTTTGCTTTGTGTTTAGCTAGCTTGTATGTGTGAGGACCGTTGTGATGCGCCTTTTCTGCTTTCTGCATTTAAAAAGAGTAATGACACGCCCTAATCAGGCTGTCCTTTCCTGGCACACACATCTAAAACATCAACAACCCCCCAGGCTCCAAAATGCGCGAGGCTTCAAACACAACTAATTTTAAAATGTTGAAAGTGCATTTTCACCTCAAAGAATTGCTTGTTTGGCTACTGTGACTTTAAAAGGTGACATTTCTTGGTCGTCACGAAATACAAATGACATTTGCGGTTTTAAAATGCCTCGGGACTCGACATGTTAACTACCCATGGTGCTGACAAGCCTGATTGGCAAATCAGTGCCTCGTTATCAGCAGAGCCCTGCGGAGGCAACCGGTGACCAAACACAAACATGTTGACGAGAATAAGATGCTGCCAGGGCAACCTGGGAGTGTCATGAAATAAACATACAAGAGAGAGAGAGTCCCTGACGCACAGCAGCTCTTCATGAAGCTTAAATATACTTTATATTTATTGAGAAAATGAGAGAAAACACAGCAGTTAGAAGCCAATAGCACATCAGAGTGCTCCGCTTGTCATCTCTACACGATATACGGCATGCTGCTCGGCAACAGGCGACTCTGCTGTCCTCAAATGAACTCCACTGGCAGACAGACTGTGTGTGTGTCTTTGTATTTGTGTGTGTGTGTGTGTGTGTGTGTGTGTGTGTGTGTGTGTGTGTGTGAAAGACTACTTCTACTGCTCCCTCAAGACGTGAGCTTTCTGAATATGCAGGATGAATTGTGTGTGTTTCTGTGCGTCATGTGTGACTGATGTGTGTACTGTTCATCCTTTGTATAAACGGGAAAAAAACAGACAAATCATGTGAATAGTGTGTGTGTGTGTGTGTGTGTGTGTGTGTCTATAAATGTGTCATATTAATGAGCTACAGCCACCCATTCTGCTTACTGCAACAGTAACTAGGTTTTTGTGTTTAAAGATTCCCGTCCCTATATACTTCATACATATAGCTATGAAAAGTGATGCAGTGAACTTTTTATGTATTCCCTGTATGACGGGGTTATGAAACACAGAGTTTTCAAGCTAGGGAGCGAGGTTTGTGTCCCAGAAGATGTTTACAAGAATTTCTTTCAGGAAATAGGTGTTTGTGGTCCGGAAGAACTACTTAAAGGTGCTCTAAGCGATGTCACACGTGTTTTAACTCTTGTGTTGTCCTCCCGGTTTTTTTTTTTATTTTTTTACCCTTTTTTCGACATTTAACATTTTCAACACATTATTTCTTTTTTTCCACTACCACCACCTTACTACCACTAGTTTTACACTACGTTTTAGAAGCCATGGTTAATAACCCTCATTTATATAGAACTATACCTAATATTTCAGCTAATAAAGCAAAAATTATTAATTATTTGGACTAATAGTTCAGAGGAATGTATGTTGAGTGGATGAGTTTGGTCAGGATGCTGATTTGAAACCATTTCAATTTACACCAGAAATTAAATGACAGTGATTGTATTTGCAGAGAGCGTTGCATGGAATCTATCTCTTTTTTGTAGTAATTTGGTTAAAAAGAATATTTTAGATATAGACATTTTTAAAAGGGGTCAAATTTGACCCGAAGACAACAGGAGGGTTAAGCTACAACATTTTTTGTCACATACAGCAAACATCTCCTCACTATCCACGAGCTGTCTGTCCTCAGAACACACTGTAAAAAACATCTCATTATCCACGAGTTGCCTGTCCTCAGAACACACTGTAAAAAACATCTCATTATCCACGAGTTGCCTGTCCCCAGAACACACTGTAAAAAACATCTCATTATCCACGAGTTGCCTGTCCCCAGAACACACTGTAAAAAAACATCTCCTCACTATCCACGAGCTGTCTGTCCCCAGAACACACTGTAAAAAACATCTCATTATCCACTAGTTGCCTGTCCCCAGAACACACTGTAAAAAACATCTCATTATCCACGAGTTGCCTGTCCCCAGAACACACTGTAAAAAACATCTCATTATCCACGAGTTGCCTGTCCCCAGAACACACTGTAAAAAACATCTCATTATCCACGAGTTGCCTGTCCCCAGAACACACTGTAAAAAACATCTCCTCACTATCCACGAGCTGTCTGTCCCCAGAACACACTGTAAAAAACATCTCCTCACTATCCACGAGCTGTCTGTCCCCAGAACACACTGTAAAAAAACATCTCCTCATTATTTGCTAGCTGCCTGTCCCCAGAACACACTGTAAAAAAAAAACATCTCCTCATTATTTGCTAGCTGCCTGTCCCCAGAACACACTGTAAAAAAACATCTCACTATCTGCTAGCTGCCTGTCCTCAGAACACACTGTAAAAAACATATCCTCATTATTTGCTAGCTGCCAGTCCCCAGAACACACTGTAAAAAACATCTCCTCATTATTTGCTAGCTGTCTGTCCCCAGAACACACTGTAAAAAAACATCTCATTATTTGCTAGCTGCCTGTCCCCAGAACACACTGTAAAAAAAAAACATCTCCTCATTATTTGCTAGCTGCCTGTCCCCAGAACACACTGTAAAAAGACATCTCCTCACTATCCACGAGCTGCCTGTCCCCAGAACACACTGTAAAAAAACATCTCACTATCTGCTAGCTGCCTGTCCTCAGAACACACTGTAAAAAAACATCTCCTCATTATTTGCTAGCTGCCTGTCCTCAGAACACACTGTAAAAAAAAACATCTCCTCATTATTTGCTAGCTGCCTGTCCCCAGAACACACTGTAAAAAAACATCTACTCATCATTTGCTAGCTGCCTGTCCCCAGAACACACTGTAAAAAACATCTCCTCACTATCTGCTAGCTGCCTGTCCCCAGAACACACTGTAAAAAACACGGTCTCTGTAGACAGCCCAGGGTCTACAAATGGAGAAAAAAAACTGCCCACCTGCACCACGAAGCATACACAAACAGTGTTCCAGCCAATAACCAACTAGAAGGATTTTGGGGTGGGGGTTGGGGGGGTTAGTGTGCGAAAGCAATGAAAGGAGGAGTAGGGGACGGGATGAGGAGGAGGGAGAGGCGAGCTAGTCTCAGTTTTGTTTTAAAAATACTATGAACGTCAACAACAAATAACATCACCCAACATCGCTTAGAGCACCTTTAAAGGGACCGGCATTTTAACCCAAACCATGATCTTCTTCCTAATCTTAACTAGTAGTTTTGTAGGGCTGTTGACTAACACTTACATGATTTTGTCGACTAATCGATTAGTTGATTTAATCGACAGAGCTGTGCACTTTGAGAGGTGGTTAAAACTAGAAAAGCACAATATAAATGTAGTTAATTAACACAAGTTTTGACACAATTAATCCTGCAAAAGCACCACTTTAAGTCTTGTGCTCACCAGAAATGTGCTCATAAGTTTCTTGAAAATGAGTATTTAAGCATGAATCAGCATAAAAAAATAACTTATCAACTAAAGAAATCTAAAGACTAATCGACTAAGAGGGGACGGCCCTATAGTTTTAGCGCTTAAACTTAACTGTCATTGTCGTAAAACATCATCTATTGTCGGCTAAACTTAACTGCGATCAATGGCCTAGGTGATTGTAAAGTTACTATATAATTTGGCTGTTGATGAATGAATCAAATAACACTGCATCTGTTTGAATCGGCAGTTTGACCGCTTGTAGACACAGAAACATATGAAAATAGGGTCCAGCCCTGGTTACAGGACAGAAAAAGTAACTTTTTAATAATCAGTGTTAGACCTCCGGCTGAGCTTGTTGCAGACCTGTGAAAGCAGAAAATTTGCTTCCGTACCTGGGGGTGTGTAAGCGTCCATTGAGGTCTGGACCACCAACGACCGGCGCTTGGAAGGCATCGGCACCGCCATCTTCCTCTCTTTGTGCTTCGCCAGGGCCGCCTGCACAGCCTCAGTGTGCACGTCTGGAGACACACACACACACACACACACAGTTTTTAGTTTACTTTGTAATTGTGTTGGCACATCCCGAAACCCATGGCACATTTTTTTAATGAGTTTTCTCTGCCTGCCAGAAATCCATTTCCTTCCAGTTCTGTGCAGTAAGAAAATGATCATGTAGATAATTACAACATGCTTGAAATCGATCATTCAAAATTGATTGATTAAAACGATGTTTTAATCAATCTAATAATTTCATGCAGAATAATGTAAACAGACACACATGGCATTTCCTAAGTACAGTTAATAATGGGCTTTTTTTTTATTTTTACTTCAGTACGTCTTTGATTTTTCCAGGACTTTTGCCAAAGTCTTTTTCCATTGTGGTAAAGTTATTTAAAAGCAGGGTTGGTAATTCCTGTTTACACTTATATGTTGTTATATTGTTTGAAATGGTCTTTACACCTCCGACGGCAATTAATAACAATGAAAAACTCGGAAAACTCAAAAAAAAGATCCGTCATCTGTAGCTGCAGCAATCCTGTAAAAATGCCCGCCAATCAATGCCTCGCGGCCCGCTTGGAAAGAACCAATGAAATGCCTCCTTGCCCCGCTGCATGTACTCTACCCCTCCTGCGTACGAGCCTGAGGTCAAAGCTTGTTGTCGCTGACGGATTTACTGCACGTGTAGCAGAGAAGGGAGGAGAAACTCAGCATGAGTCGCAGTACCTGCAATCGCGAAACATGCTCTGGTTTATCGGCATTTCTTTAAACCAATCACAATCATCTTTGGCGGCTCTAAGCGCCGGACGGAGCAATGGTGCCTCTGCAAAATAGCCTCAGGAAGGAACTGTGTACACGGAAAAGTAGTTTTAGTCGTGCAACAGAAAACTCAGATTGGACAGATAGTCTAGCTAGCTGTCTGGATTTACCCTGCAGAGATCTGAGGACCAGGTAACCATAGTCCTCATATTGGACAGATAGTCTAGCTAGCTGTCTGGATTTACCCTGCAGAGATCTGAGGACCAGGTAACCATAGTCCTCAGATTGGACAGATAGTCAGGCTAGCTGTCTGGATTTACCCTGCAGAGATCTGAGGACCAGGTAACCATAGTCCTCAAATTGGACAGATAGTCTAGCTAGCTGTCTGGATTTACCCTGCAGAGATCTGAGGACCAGGTAACCATAGTCCTCAGATTGGACAGATAGTCTAGCTAGCTGTCTGGATTTACCCTGCAGAGATCTGAGGACCAGGTAACCATAGTCCTCAGATTGGACAGATAGTCTAGCTAGCTGTCTGGATTTACCCTGCAGAGATCTGAGGACCAGGTAACCATAGTCCTCCGATTGGACAGATAGTCTAGCTAGCTGTCTGGATTTACCCTGCAGAGACCTGAGGACCAGGTAACCATAGTCCTCAAATTGGACAGATAGTCTAGCTGTCTGGATTTACCCTGCAGAGATCTGAGGACCAGGTAACCATAGTCCTCAGATTGGACAGATAGTCTAGCTGTCTGGATTTACCCTGTAGAGATCTGAGGACCAGGTAACCATAGTCCTCAGAAATCCACCGGAGGTTAGAACAACCAACACAAAGACAGAGGAAGGGGACGGACATCCGGTCAAAAAGAGGGACATCCGGGTAGAAATTGTAGTGGCCCCGGGGCAATAAAATGTTGTTGATATAGACTAATCGGAGCCCAGAGGAGATGCCATTTTGAAATCTTGCTAGCGTTCAACATTACCAACCCTGCCTTTAAATAAAGGGTCTGAGCGCTAACCATAAACATAACAGGGCTGACCCAATAACTGAGGAAACAAGTCGATCAAGTCCAATCGTTTTTTTTCAGGCAGCAATAATGTGGCTGCCAGTGTAAACATTGGGGAAGGGTGTTAAATAATTGATAATTATCAGAGTCCATCCAGCCGAAGCACTTAGGCAGACAAACGGCAGCAGGACTATCAGCTGTATTTGTGCTGCTGTGTCCTCGTAACAAAGAGTGCCGCGTTCGCATTTATTCACAATCAGTTCACGCACCCGTGAGAGGCCCTGTGGTTTGGGACTGGATTACGTTCGCCGAGCGTCGGTGAAGACACTTTGTAAATGAGTGTTTCTAAAAGCAAAATAAAGGGCTGCGATGTAGCCACAGCTGGGTTTGTTTGAACGGAGTCCACCGCTGTCACAAGGCAAACACAATGGATGTCAAACCCAATGATAAACAAGTAAGACATTGAATGGGTCTCACACAAGTATGTTTGCTTGGCTGCGTGTGTGTGTGTGTGTGTGTGTGTGTGTGTGTGTGTGTGTGTGTGTGTGGACCAGGTTTTACTACATTTGTGGGGACCAAAAACTGGGAATACAGTATACTTATGGGGTCTTGACAGCTTTGTGGGGACAAAATGCTGGTCCCCACAACGTTAAAGGGCTGTTTGAGGAATAAGACTTGGTTTTAGGATCAGGGTTGGAATTAGGTTATGGTTAGGGTTAGGGTAAGGGTTAAGGTTAGGCATTTAGGTTTGATGGTTAAGGTTAAGGTAAGGGGCTAGGGAATGCATTATGTCAATGACTGGTCCCCACAAAGATAGTGAGACACACGTGTGTGTGTGTGTGTGTGTGTGTGTGTGTGTGTTTATGTTGGGAAATGGTGGTAATCTAAATCTCACGTGCCCGTTTATTGTCTTATGGTTGACTGAGTGTGACAACACAGTGTGTGAAAGTGTGTGTGGCTGTTGAAGGTGCTCTCACAGCTTTCCTTCTTCAATTTAATGAGTTAAAAGGTTTTTAGGGGATTTATTTTCTGTCGGAACAAACTCAAACAAACCGTCCGACAGCATGTGGGAACAGAGAATTAAAGTAAAGCAGGTTTTCCCTCCACTGGTCCAGGTACTCAAACGCATCTCTTTTGTTATCGGACTACAGCATGTATCTTAATGGTTAAAACCCAAATGGGACCACATTAAATTCTTACCAAGGCTATTATAGTTTGGCATTTTTCATTAGTTTATTTATTTTATTTTATTTTGACTTTTTGTTTTCATATTTTAATTTTAATTAGTTCTTAACCCTTGTGTTGTCTTCCTGTCGACCATGAACTTGTTCCTTTTGGGTCCAAATTTCCAGCTTTTTAAAACATTTTTTGCTGTGTGGACTAGCCAGACGCTCCTGCACTACGCTGTGGAGGGAGGTCTGGCAATGAGAGACGACGCCTAAATCATGGTTGCAGCTGTTGCCGTGGTCCTGCTCCGTGTCCTGCTATGTCCTGCTACGCCTTGCAGTGCCCTGCTACGTCCTGCTGCGTCCTGCAGTGCCCTGCTACGCCTTGCAGTGTCCTGCTACGTCCTGCTGCGTCCTGCTACGTCCTGCAGTGCACTGGTATGCCTTGCAGTGCCCTGCTACGCCTTGCAGTGTCCTGCTACGTCCTGCTGCGTCCTGCTACGTCCTGCAGTGCACTGGTATGCCTTGCAGTTCCCTGCTACGTCCTGCAGTGCACTGGTATGCCTTGCAGTGCCCTGCTACGTCCTGCAGTGCCCTGGTACGCCTTGCAGTGTCCTGCTACGTCCTGCAGTGCCCTGCTACGCCTTGCAGTGTCCTGCTACATCCTGCTGCATCCTGCTACGTCCTGCAGTGCCCTCGTACGCCTTGCAGTGTCCAGCTACATCCTGCAGTGCCCTGGTACGCCTTGCAGTGTCCCGCTACGTCCTGCTACGTCCTGCTGCGTCCTGCTACGTCCTGCAGTGCCCTGCTACGCCTTGCAGTGTCCTGCTACGTCCTGCTGCATCCTGCTACGTCCTGCAGTGCCCTCGTACGCCTTGCAGTGTCCTGCTACGTCCTGCTGCGTCCTGCTACGTCCTACAGTGCCCTGCTACGCCTTGCAGTGTCCTGCTACGTCCTGCTGCATCCTGCTACGTCCTGCAGTGCCCTCGTACGCCTTGCAGTGTCCTGCTACGTCCTGCTGCGTCCTGCTACGTCCTACAGTGCCCTGCTACGTCATCAACTCTTACAGCTACTATTTGTAGTCATAGTTCCATTATCTTTACTATAATTTCCACTGTTAATCACACCCCCAACCAGACACCGCCTACCAAGAGCCTAGTATAGAGTGTGGTCTAGAACTAATCTGTAAAGTCTCTTGAGATATTATTTGAGTCTATGAATAAAACTGAATTGAATTAAACTACATCATTAGAGAAAAATGTCTGACAGATGTACGGTGATGGACGACCACTTCTTCCTACCTGATCGGTAACGTTCGTCTCTGGAGCCAGAAGACCGCCGGCGGTGGTACCGGGAGGACGAGGACGGGGTGACCGGGGTTCTCTTCTCCTGGCCTGTGGACGGATCCATTCCTGGAACAAAATAAATCAGATTTAATTCACAGCCTTCATTTGTTTCCAATCTTTAAAAAAATCAATGCCTCAGAAAACAAAACTTTAGTGTTTATTTCTCTGTATTCTGGTTTTCCACACAATACACTTTGAAGGCCACCATGTCAGACCTTGAATATCCTGGAAAATAACCGCAAAAAGATGGTACATGTCCAAACCAGCCGAATCACATTGGACACACTACACCGGCTCACATACAAGCTATAAATTGCTTGGAAAAAACAGAAAATATTTGATGGAAATAAATGGAACCAATGGTTATAACTGCAAATATGACTCGGACTTCCACTGATCAAACAAGGTAAAAAGTACGTCCATAATAGTACCCGTGGTACAGCACCTCGGGGGCTTAAAGCTTGGGCTTAGCCTCCACACATTGGGTTGAACATAAAAGGCAGCAAAAAAAAATAATTTAAAGTGCAGTTTTCTACTGATATCTTCTTTCACGATGTGT
This sequence comes from Etheostoma nigrum, assembly GCA_029931835.1. Taxonomy (NCBI): domain Eukaryota; kingdom Metazoa; phylum Chordata; class Actinopteri; order Perciformes; family Percidae; genus Etheostoma; species Etheostoma nigrum. The sequence continues at coordinate 25,938,306 of CM057248.1, forward strand.
TTATTGAGCCAGTTGACATTGCAATGACGATGAAGAAACGATATATTGTGCAGCCATAGCTACCACACCATATGCATTCACACAACCACACACACACACACACACACACACACACACACAGTAACACAGACTCCTTTCACACCAATCAATAAGTCTGATGATAATAACCACCCTGATGCTGACAGCTACGACCGCCGTGGAGCTGCTGATCTATGAGCATCCATCTCAGCTTCACACTTGCACCCTCGTCTGTCTTCATTAGAGCTCTCAGAGCATCGCCGGCGCTCAGCAGGAAAGAGTAAAGTTGATTAACCGACCATATAACGACCAGCAGCCCGCGCTGGAATAAATGAAAGGTCTGGGAAATACCTCGCTCTGTTGTTTCCTCTGGGGAGTCTGGATGGATCCCCCCCCCCCACCCTCCTTACAAGTTTTACTTCCTTTTTTTTAAATGTCTCCTTTCTCTCTTCTCTCTCAACTACTACTATACTACAGAGATTAAGATTAGACTAACAGATTGTTCATATGTGTGTCTTTGTTTGGCCTATTTATGTGATTGAGAAAAATAATTAAAGATGAGTAAGAAACATCACTTTTTCACACAGGGCCATGATGGTTTGGATTTTTTTTCACCTTTAATAATAAACACCTTCATTTACAAATTGCATTTTGTGTTTACTTGTGTTGTCCTTGACTATTGTTTAAATTGGTTTGATGTTCCGAAACACTTAAGTGTGACAAACATGCAAAGGAACAGGAAATGAGGAAGGGGGCAAACACTTTTTCACACCACTGTACATCTGTGTTTTCAGCCGCCTGTGTGGCCTTGTAGTCGCGTGTTACTTTCAGTAACAGTTCCACCTCATCCTCGGCCCAAACAAAGAAATCTTTTGTCTTGTTTTTTGCCATTGCTGCCGTTTATACTGAAGGTCTCTTCTGCAACCAAAGGGTACTAACGCTACCACGGCAACTACCATGGAATATACATGCTGCTTCCTATTTACAGCGGCACTCGCATGGCCAGAATAAGATAATCGTGATGAAGGTGATCGGTTTGGTTGTGTTAGTTTAAACTGAGATTAGTTCTTAGCAATGTAAATGCAGCCTTAGAAGAGGCTGACAAAGACTTGGCAAATTGTTGGTTGGCGGAGAACTCAGGGGAAACCTTGCCAATCGCTCTGGCCGAAGGTCAAGGAGGTAGTTAGAAAACACAGCCAGGGGTTGATAGTAAGTTTCTCTCTGAGATGCTGACGGCTCTGGGTATTGTCTGGAAGCATGGCTGCCATTACTTTTCAATAAATTCATGACGGTAAGGGTCTGTGCCCGTGGCACCACTGTTCCAAAAAGGGAAGGTCCAATTATCGAGACATCCCACTGCAGCCTCTTAGGGGACATTTTATGTCAGATTGTCTTGTGTTTCACTTGGCTGCAAGGCATATTTCCAAAGTAAGCTGAAGGATCCAAGATGGTGTCAGTAAAGCCAAAACCAGGTTGTTTTTTTTTTAAATGTTCCTACAAATCCTAAGCGTAAGACTACCATCACTACATCCATGTGCTTCAAAAAACAACGTTATCTTTCACATTATTTTTTTGGCTGATATTTAAAGGACGGCGTCCTGGGTTTCATGATATCACAGTGCCCTGTGAGTAAACTACACCTAATCTCGAATGTCAAATCGTTTAAATCTGGGTAACTAGGGAAATCTTTTACTTTGAACACTGTAAAGGCTTTAATCGAATGATATCAGCCTGGCTGAGTACCAAGCAGAGCAGATTAACCAGGCCTCAGAGCTGAAATATATCAAAGGGGGAGGGGAGGAAACCGTTGCTGTTACTGGTTACCGGGAGTTCAGTATACTTGTGGGGTCCCGACAGCTTTGTGGGGCCAAAATGCTGGACCCCACAACTTTAAAGGGCTGGTTGAGGGTTAAGACCTGGTTTTAGGATTAGGGTTAGAATTAGGTTATGGTTAGGGTTAGTGGTAGGGTGGGGGTAAGGGTTAAGGTTAGGGTGATGGTTAGGTTAGGGTAGAACGAGGGGGGCGAAGGGCACGGGCACAAGAGGGCCCCCGGTGTTAGTAAAACACTTAAAATCTCCTTAAAAAGACCTGTTCCGGTTCTAAAAAGCTGTTTAAAAGAAGGCAACATGCTCAGAGCAGGGCCTAAGGACCACAGGACAGGTAAGAGGCTAGGAAATGCATTATGTCAATGACGGGTCCCCACAAAGATAGTGTCAAGCACTATATATGTATGTATGTACAGTGGCTTGCATAAGTTTACACACCCAGGCTAAAGTTGATTAAAAAGAGGAATAATAAAAAAAAACATCTTTTGGAAATTGATCTTAATGCCTTAATTAACAGGATTTAGGAAAATTAAACCTTTTAAGGACACCAATTTTCTTTGTGAATGAATAAAGTATTGCACATAAATAAATGTTCTTCCTTAAAATACAGGGGGCATAAGTATACACCCCCCTATGTTAAATTCCCATAGAGGCACATTTTTATTATTAAAGGCCAGTTATTTCATGGATCAGGACACTATGCATCCTGATAAAGTTCCCTACAAAAAACATATTGTGCACGTACTGTACACATTTGTAAGACATAATTCTCTTCTATTACAAAGAGAGAATTATTCTTATGAAGCAGTATCTGTGTGTGTGTGTGTGTGTGTTGTGTGTGTGTGTGTGTGTGTGTGTGTATGTGTCCCTCCTCCAGTCCCTCATTATGAACTAGGGTCGACCCCCCACTGGGCCTGGATGTGAATACCACACATTTTCTCCATCCTACACCCTTCATTCCTTCCCATAATGCACTTCCTGCCATCCCCCACCCTATGAACACACACACACACACACGCACGCACACACAGACACACACACACACTGTATTCCAGTAATAGCTTTGGCAGTGCCAGTGTGTCTCCAGTGACGCCCCAGTCCCGTCCTCAGCAGTCAGTAGTATGGGGTGTCTTGCTGCAAAATGGACTTTTAGATCCTTTGTGGTCGGAGTCCATCCATCCATCTGCGGTTTGTTACCAAAAACAACTCAATGGTGATGGTTTATTAAAACGTACTGAGCGAAGATCCGAGTCAACACAATATCCTGTATGGAGGAAAATCAAAGTCTCCAGTTTCACTGTTAGAAGAAAGCGAAGCCCCAACAGTGTACGTTGGTCCGTTGGACAAAAACATCTCAATAAATAAATAAATAAAAAGGTATTTTTGCTTTTATCGCCTGCGGGGGCCCTTGCAGCCAAACAAAGACCAGATACTGCATCATGAGAATAACTATCTCTGTGTAAAACCAACTAATACATGTGCCAAATGTTCTTTGTTTTGGCCTTTTGGCTTATCCTCAACACGTAGAATATCCAGGGTGATGTCCAGGAAAGGAAAAGGAGTCCAACAAGTACTAAATAATCCTGTTGTCATTGTTCAGCCGTTCAGCAATTTGATCTCACATTAATTTATTCGGCTTCATTTTTTCGTATTTCTAAAAGTTGCTCTGATAACTCAATGCTTAATGCGCTGAAAATTAGGGATGTCCCGATCAGCTGTTTTGCCTCCACCCCATCCGATTTAAAAGAAAATAATATCCAAACTGCGTCTTGATCCAATACTTGTAGTTGCTTAGATAGTAGACTATATCCATGACATTACACTTCCAGGATTGCTCCGTTGCAGACGGAAAATCTGTCCAATCTGAGGACTATGGTTACCTGGTCCTCAGATCTCTGCAGGGTAAATCCAGACAGCTAGCTAGACTATCTGTTCCACTAAAACAAGTTCCTTCCGAGCCTATGTTGCAGACCCTCCTTCCTCGATCCATGTAAACCGATTCCTGGATATCCTGCTCTGCCTTTGAGAAAATGAAAACTCAGATGGGCCGATCTGGGATCTCCTCCTTATGATGTCATAAGGGGCAAGGTTACCTCCCCTTTCTCTGCTTTGCCCGCCCAGAGAATTTGGCTCCCCCATGAGAGAGAGACATCATGGCTTTCAAACGAGCAAAGTGGCAGTTGGTCAAGGACACACCTCCAGCCCAGATACAGTATTAGGGGACCACTAAGGTCTTTATAAAAGAGACTTCAGATACAGTATTAGGGGACCACTAAGGTCTATATAAAAGAGACTTCAGATACAGTATTAGGGACCACTAAGGTCTATATAAAAGAGACTTCAGATACAGTATTAGGGACCACTAAGGTCTATATAAAAGAGACTTCAGATACAGTATTAGGGGGACCACTAAGGTCTATATAAAAGAGACTTCAGATACAGTATTAGGGGGACCACTAAGGTCTATATAAAAGAGACTTCAGATACAGTATTAGGGGACCACTAAGGTCTATATAAAAGAGACTTCAGATACAGTATTAGGGACCACTAAGGTCTATATAAAAGAGACTTCAGATACAGTATTAGGGACCACTAAGGTCTATATAAAAGAGACTTCAGATACAGTATTAGGGACCACTAAGGTCTATATAAAAGAGACTTCAGATACAGTATTAGGGACCACTAAGGTCTATATAAAAGAGACTTCAGATACAGTATTAGGGGACCACTAAGGTCTATATAAAAGAGACTTCAGATACAGTATTAGGGACCACTAAGGTCTATATAAAAGAGACTTCAGATACAGTATTAGGGGGACCACTAAGGTCTATATAAAAGAGACTTCAGATACAGTATTAGGGGGACCACTAAGGTCTATATAAAAGAGACTTCAGATACAGTATTAGGGGACCACTAAGGTCTATATAAAAGAGACTTCAGATACAGTATTAGGGACCACTAAGGTCTATATAAAAGAGACTTCAGATACAGTATTAGGGACCACTAAGGTCTATATAAAAGAGACTTCAGATACAGTATTAGGGACCACTAAGGTCTATATAAAAGAGACTTCAGATACAGTATTAGGGACCACTAAGGTCTATATAAAAGAGACTTCAGATACAGTATTAGGGGACCACTAAGGTCTATATAAAAGAGACTTCAGATACAGTATTAGGGACCACTAAGGTCTATATAAAAGAGACTTCAGATACAGTATTAGGGGGACCACTAAGGTCTATATAAAAGAGACTTCAGATACAGTATTAGGGGGACCACTAAGGTCTATATAAAAGAGACTTCAGATACAGTATTAGGGACCACTAAGGTCTATATAAAAGAGACTTCAGATACAGTATTAGGGACCACTAAGGTCTATATAAAAGAGACTTCAGATACAGTATTAGGGACCACTAAGGTCTATATAAAAGAGACTTCAGATACAGTATTAGGGACCACTAAGGTCTATATAAAAGAGACTTCAGATACAGTATTAGGGGGACCACTAAGGTCTATATAAAAGAGACTTCAGATACAGTATTAGGGGGACCACTAAGGTCTATATAAAAGAGACTTCAGATACAGTATTAGGGGACCACTAAGGTCTATATAAAAGAGACTTCAGATACAGTATTAGGGACCACTAAGGTCTATATAAAAGAGACTTCAGATACAGTATTAGGGACCACTAAGGTCTATATAAAAGAGACTTCAGATACAGTATTAGGGACCACTAAGGTCTATATAAAAGAGACTTCAGATACAGTATTAGGGACCACTAAGGTCTATATAAAAGAGACTTCAGATACAGTATTAGGGACCACTAAGGTCTATATAAAAGAGACTTCAGATACAGTATTAGGGACCACTAAGGTCTATATAAAAGAGACTTCAGATACAGTATTAGGGACCACTAAGGTCTATATAAAAGAGACTTCAGATACAGTATTAGGGACCACTAAGGTCTATATAAAAGAGACTTCAGATACAGTATTAGGGACCACTAAGGTCTATATAAAAGAGACTTCAGATACAGTATTAGGGGACCACTAAGGTCTATATAAAAGAGACTTCAGATACAGTATTAGGGACCACTAAGGTCTATATAAAAGAGACTTCAGATACAGTATTAGGGGGACCACTAAGGTCTATATAAAAGAGACTTCAGATACAGTATTAGGGGGACCACTAAGGTCTATATAAAAGAGACTTCAGATACAGTATTAGGGACCACTAAGGTCTATATAAAAGAGACTTCAGATACAGTATTAGGGACCACTAAGGTCTATATAAAAGAGACTTCAGATACAGTATTAGGGGACCACTAAGGTCTATATAAAAGAGACTTCAGATACAGTATTAGGGGACCACTAAGGTCTATATAAAAGAGACTTCAGATACAGTATTAGGGACCACTAAGGTCTATATAAAAGAGACTTCAGATACAGTATTAGGGGACCACTAAGGTCTATATAAAAGAGACTCCAGATACAGTATTAGGGGACCACTAAGGTCTATATAAAAGAGACTTCAGATACAGTATTAGGGGACCTCTAAGGTCTATATAAAGAGACTTCAGATAGAGTATTAGGGGACCACTAAGGTCTATATATAGAAGAGACTTCAGATACAGTATTAGGGGACCACTAAGGTCTATATAAAAGAGACTTCAGATACAGTATTAGGGGACCACTAAGGTCTATATAAAAGAGACTTCAGATACAGTATTAGGGGACCACTAAGGTCTATATAAAAGAGACTTCAGATACAGTATTAGGGGGACCACTAAGGTCTATATAAAAGAGACTTCAGATACAGTATTAGGGGGACCACTAAGGTCTATATAAAAGAGACTTCAGATACAGTATTAGGGACCACTAAGGTCTATATAAAAGAGACTTCAGATACAGTATTAGGGGACCACTAAGGTTGTTCCATAGGGTGGGGGCGCCCACTGCATGGGGAGGTTGTTCCATAGGGTGGGGGCGCCCACTGCATGGGGAGGTTGTTCCATAGGGTGGGGGAGCCCACTGCAAAGACTCAATCGCCCTTATTTTTTAGCTTTGATCTAGGGACGTCCAAGAGCAGCTGATTTGTTGACCTCAGCGTTCTGACTGGAGAATGATGGCATAAAAGATCAGCCAGGTAAGATGGCGCCAAACCATTTAAGGCCTTAAAAACAAGCAATAAAATCTTAAAATCTATCCTGTAACGGACAGGTAGCCAGTGGAGGGAGGCCAAGACCGGCGTTATGTGTTCACGTTTTTTTGTTTTAGTTAAAGAGGCGAGCAGCTGCGTGACTGCCGATCCCCGAGCTCTGATCTGATATTGCAATAGGCCGCGTGACATCCCTGAACAGTAGTGTGAAAAGGTGAATGGCAGACAGCTTTACCTGGTGTTTGTGGGAAGAAGGCTCCAATCAACTTGGATCGCTTCTTCTCATAGCCCTTCTGTGTGATATCACCTGCCAGAAGAAACACACAGAGGGAGAGACATTTACTTTCCACTGGTGATACTAAAGCCTGCTAAGTCCCAGTATAGAACAAATCACATCCGTTACAAATGCATGTTGTTGAATCAAAGTTTCTCTAACTCCAAATAACTTTGATCCAACAAATATTTAAAGGTCCCATATGGTTAAAATTATATCTGACCCTTTATATGCGTCTATTAAACAGTAATTTATTAGTGTTACCAAAAAGAAACAACTAAAGAGTTGGGTTGATTTTCCTTCACTTTTATGAGTCTTTTTTCTCCCTTCCCACAAATTATAGATACTCTGCACCCTGGAATGATGCATTTCTTATGGCCGGGTTTCAGGGATGAATTAACTTCATACATGACTCCCGCTTCTTTTCGGATTCTTGCGAACGTTGGAAAAGGCGCTTGGTTGATTTTGGAGCACGACACCCATTGGTTACCCTGTTTATACGTAGCAAATGGATCAAATTCTAACTGGCTAGTTTTGTGGAAGGGGGGGGGTGGAGAAAAGGCAGGAGTGAGAGATTTCACATTTTCACAGCTTTTACTTTACAGCCCCAAGCCTATATGCCACACAGAATCACATAAAAACCCCATTTTCACCATATGGGGCCTTTAAGCAGGGAAACCAAATATGGCAATTGTATAAAAAGATGCACAATAAGCAAATGTCTTCTTTTTTTCTTGTCCGTTCGGTAAAAAAAGTTGCCCCAAGTCAATTTTTACTTATTTCGTACTTTGCCCCGTACGAATTATTTGTTTTTTTTAAACAACAAAAAAAGGAGAGAAATAAACACCCCAAAAATAAAATAATCAAATAAATGTCAAATTTTTTTTAAACGTTGAAAAAAAAAAAAGGGATTAAAAGTGTCAAAAATGTTTTGTGACACAAAACATTGAATAAAAAGGTTTAAAGTGTGCAAAAAAAGTCCATTTCACACTCAAATCATATCATTCAACACCATTCATTGACGGGGGCAATGGGATGACGTCATTTATGATACGATGATGCCCGAACGCCACATCAGGCGAGTAAATGTAGCAACGTGCCCCGTGCCATTGAGCAAAACCCTCAGCATTGAACACTGGGGAAATAATAAAGCTGCAATGAAAAATACATATGTACATATTCCACAAAAACCTGCAATCTAAGACATCAAAACTAAGCAGTCAGAGAGAAAGCTGCTCACGTTGTGCTTAGTCATCTTCTCCAACTCAGACCAGACGGTGCATATGTGTGTGGATATGTGTGTGGATGTGTGTGTGCATGTGTGTGTGCATGTGTGTGTGCATGTGTGTGTGGATGTCTGTGTGCATGTGTGTGTGCATGTGTGTGTGCATGTGTGTGAGTGTACAGTATCTGAATGAATCTGGACCTTTAAGGTCTGCAGATGCACTTAATTCGCCTTTCACACAGCGACTAGCCCCTTCAAAACCTGCTGACCAATCTCCCCGAGTGAAGTAGTCGGTAGTAATCAAGCCGGCCTAAAAGGTCCCATCGGCAGATTTCCACACAGGCGCGTCTGGATCCAAAAGCTCTTTTAGAAAGGATTATTTGGGGAGGAGTTTGCCACATTTACAAGGAAACGTTTTAAGAAAAGGGAGCCAGAAAAGTTTGGAAAACCCACTGGAAAGTAAACGAATGTCAGCTGAGAGCTTGTTTTTTTTGACTGACGGCGGATGAATGTGTTTACCCCCACCCCAACTTGTACTGAATGCAAGTAAAAACAAACACTGACAAATACTTTCTGATTGAACTGAGGCAACAACTTAAGAGGGAAGCAGAAAGCTAAAGAGAGAGGCATCATGGGAATTGTATGAGCCGAGAGAAGTACCAGAGGCGTTTTCTTTCATGGCAAATCGAAAGCCAGAGAAAAAAAAGGGTAAAGAGTTTGAGGGTGAAAGCAGAGGAGAGAGAGAGAGAGAGAGAGAGAGACAGAGAGAGACAGAGAGAGAGACAGAGAGAGAGAGAGAGACAGAGAGAGAGATAGAGAGAGAGAGAGACAGAGAGAGAGAGAGAGAGACAGAGAGAGACAGAGAGAGAGAGAGAGACAGAGAGAGAGAGAGAGACAGAGAGAGAGAGAGAGACAGAGAGAGAGAGAGAGAGAGAGACAGAGAGAGAGAGAGAGAGTTGCCGTGAGATTTAACTGCTAAGACGCGTCTATCAAGCTGCTAATGTGAACGAGGGAGGTCCTGCCAATGGGGAACAAGCTTTTTGATAAGCATGGGTGTAAAAGATGGAGATGCTTGACACGAGTGTCTTTGCTAGTTTAAGACCGATGCAGTTGTCAATCTCCCGTCCTGCGCCCACGTGGTTTAAATAGCAAATGCACTTGCACCCATCTGTGCACCCATGGGCGTGCTGGTCTTACAGGGAGGTGTGTTCAGGTGCATTCTGGGCGTGCTGGTCTTACAGGGAGGTGTGTTCAGGTGCATTCTGGGCGTGCTGGTCTTACAGGGAGGTGTGTTCAGGTGCATTATGGGCGTGCTGGTCTTACAGGGAGGTGTGTTCAGGTGCATTCTGGGCGTGCTGGTCTTACAGGGAGGTGTGTTCAGGTGCATTCTGGGCGTGCTGGTCTTACAGGGAGGTGTGTTCAGGTGCATTCTGGGCGTGCTGGTCTTACAGGGAGGTGTGTTCAGGTGCATTCTGGGCGTGCTGGTCTTACAGGCAGGTGTGTTCAGGTGCATTCTGGGCGTGCTGGTCTTATAGGGAGGTGTGTTCAGGTACATTATGGGCGTGCTGGTCTTACAGGGAGGTGTGTTCAGGTGCATTCTGGGCGTGCTGGTCTTACAGGGAGGTGTGTTCAGGTGCATTCTGGGCGTGCTGGTCTTACAGGGAGGTGTGTTCAGGTGCATTCTAGGCGTGCTGGTCTTACAGGGAGGTGTGTTCAGGTGCATTCTGGGCGTGCTGGTCTTACAGGGAGGTGTGTTCAGGTGCATTCTGGGCGTGCTGGTCTTACAGGGAGGTGTGTTCAGGTGCATTCTGGGCGTGCTGGTCTTACAGGGAGGTGTGTTCAGGTGCATTCTGGGCGTGCTGGTCTTACAGGGAGGTGTGTTCAGGTGCATTCTAGGCGTGCTGGTCTTACAGGGAGGTGTGTTCAGGTGCATTCTGGGCGTATTCTATCTTGAGGCAGCGGGAAGTGATGGCGCCATTGACCAACAAATACCTAGTCTACTGTCAATAACGCGGCATTTTATTGTTATTTTAACAGTGCATTAGTAAAATGTGCCTAGGCTTATGCACAGTGTGCACAGTATGCTTGTTACTCACACACACACACACACACACACACACACACACACACACACACACACACACACACAGAGGGACGCACAGCAGCACACACATGCAGAAAATTACATATAAAAATATGACGGTGCAAATAGCAATGTACCAAGGTCCAAATGCGGGAAAGGGAATGGGAGATGACACTCTGATTGGTTGATTGCATGTTACGCCCAGAACACACCTTTCATTAATGAAGACACTGCTCTACCTTTGCCAAACATGTTATCCTGTGTCAAGCATTCAATTTCGTCAGTGCTACATGTTTTTTACGTTTTATGTTTTTATTTGTCTCCATCTTTCATGTGTTGCTTTTTGATTTGTGTATCATCTACAATAAATACATAAAGTGTCTCGCAGTATGTGTATATTATTTTAAAAGCAAATTACATACAAGAATCTCAAAAATGCCGAACATTCCTTCACAAAATGAGTACATATTTATTCTAAAACACTCACAATGCCTAAATGTGCTTCCGTAAACACAGGCTGACATGTCCTGACAGCTGTTTTCTCTGGCTGGAGGATGACCAATTAGAAAAGAATACCAACAATTCAGAGGTAATCAGAGTGAAGAGCATTCGCCTGACTTGGTGAGAGATGCATGAAACAGTCCTGTGACGCTAAATCTGCAGTGGATTCACACACAGAGAAAGCTGGTAGCGCGGCTGACTTGACAAATCCTTCTTAAACACAATTACATGTGACTACCTGGTCCGGATCAAGACACCGACTGTGGGCACGCACGTCATCGCTGACGATGCCAGAACTGTGTGTGTGTGTGTGTGTGTGTGTGTGTGTGAAGGCGAGGCACATGGCAATAATTAGCATCTCTGGTAGGGGAGCGAACTACCCTGCAGAGAGCAAGAGGAACTGGCAAATGCTTCAGTTTGAGAAAATAGAAGACATTGGGGGAGACACGGGGGAGACACAGAGGGAGGTCAGACCTCGTCTTTAATACTAACTTCCTAATGTCATGGATACATAATGTAATATAGCAAATAATGCAAGGTTTCTATATGTTATGGGTATGGGTGGCTTGTGGCTCGGAGCTAGAGTGGTCACCCTGTAGTCTCCCATTGCCAGACCTTCCTCTGCAGGACTGGTTGTCCCATAAACACAAGGCTGGCGGTTCAATCCCAGGCTCCTCTGGCTCTATGTCCAAGTGTCCCTAAGCAAGACAGTTAACCACAAATCGCTCCCTGCATGGTTACAGGTGTCTACTGCTCCTAATATACTTAGGATGGGTTAAATGCAGAAATAAAAGGTCACTACATTGTACTCGGTGTACAATGTAGTTTTTTTGTGTTTCCATGAATGAAATAAAAACAATGTGAAGGGAAAGTGACACACACAGACAGACAGTCAGTCACACAGTGAGACAGGCCGTCAGTCAGACAGTAGACAGTGAGACAGGCCGTCAGTCAGACAGTAGACAGTGAGACAGGCCGTCAGTCAGACAGTAGACAGTGAGACAGACCGTCAGTCAGACAGTAGACAGTGAGACAGACCGTCAGTCAGACAGTAGACAGTGAGACAGACCATCAGTCAGACAGTAGACAGTGAGACAGACCGTCAGTCAGACAGTAGACAGTGAGACAGGCCGTCAGTCAGACAGTAGACAGTGAGACAGGCCGTCAGTCAGACAGTAGACAGTGAGACAGACCGTCAGTCAGACAGTAGACAGTGAGACAGGCCGTCAGTCAGACAGTAGACAGTGAGACAGACCGTCAGTCAGACAGTAGACAGTGAGACAGGCCATCAGTCAGACAGTAGACAGTGAGACAGGCCGTCAGTCAGACAGTAGACAGTGAGACAGACCGTCAGTCAGACAGTAGACAGTGAGACAGACCGTCAGTCAGACAGTAGACAGTGAGACAGACCATCAGTCAGACAGTAGACAGTGAGACAGACCGTCAGTCAGACAGTAGACAGTGAGACAGGCCGTCAGTCAGACAGTAGACAGTGAGACAGGCCATCAGTCAGACAGTAGACAGTGAGACAGACCGTCAGTCAGACAGTAGACAGTGAGACAGGCCGTCAGTCAGACTGTGAGACAGTGAGACAGACCGTCAGTCAGACAGTAGACAGTGAGACAGACCGTCAGTCAGACAGTAGACAGTGAGACAGGCCGTCAGTCAGACAGTAGACAGTGAGACAGACCGTCAGTCAGACAGTAGACAGTGAGACAGGCCGTCAGTCAGACAGTAGACAGTGAGACAGGCCGTCAGTCAGACTGTGAGACAGTGAGACAGACCGTCAGTCAGACAGTAGACAGTGAGACAGGCCGTCAGTCAGACAGTAGACAGTGAGACAGGCCGTCAGTCAGACAGTAGACAGTGAGACAGGCCGTCAGTCAGACAGTAGACAGTGAGACAGGCCGTCAGTCAGACAGTAGACAGTGAGATTGACCGTTAGTCAGACAGTAGACAGTGAGACAGACCGTCAGTCAGACAGTAGACAGTGAGACAGACCATCAGTCAGACAGTAGACAGTGAGACAGACCGTCAGTCAGACAGTAGACAGTGAGACAGGCCGTCAGTCAGACTGTGAGACAGTGAGACAGACCGTCAGTCAGACAGTAGACAGTGAGACAGGCCGTCAGTCAGACAGTAGACAGTGAGACAGGCCGTCAGTCAGACAGTAGACAGTGAGACAGGCCGTCAGTCAGACAGTAGACAGTGAGACAGACCGTCAGTCAGACAGTAGACAGTGAGACAGACCGTCAGTCAGACAGTAGACAGTGAGACAGACCATCAGTCAGACAGTAGACAGTGAGACAGACCGTCAGTCAGACAGTAGACAGTGAGACAGGCCGTCAGTCAGACAGTAGACAGTGAGACAGGCCATCAGTCAGACAGTGGACAGTGAGACAGACCGTCAGTCAGACAGTAGACAGTGAGACAGGCCGTCAGTCAGACAGTAGACAGTGAGACAGACCGTCAGTCAGACAGTAGACAGTGAGACAGGCCGTCAGTCAGACAGTAGACAGTGAGACAGGCCGTCAGTCAGACTGTGAGACAGTGAGACAGACCGTCAGTCAGACAGTAGACAGTGAGACAGGCCGTCAGTCAGACAGTAGACAGTGAGACAGGCCGTCAGTCAGACAGTAGACAGTGAGACAGGCCGTCAGTCAGACAGTAGACAGTGAGACAGGCCGTCAGTCAGACAGTAGACAGTGAGACAGGCCGTCAGTCAGACTGTGAGACAGTGAGACAGACCGTCAGTCAGACAGTAGACAGTGAGACAGGCCGTCAGTCAGACAGTAGACAGTGAGACAGGCCGTCAGTCAGACAGTAGACAGTGAGACAGGCCGTCAGTCAGACAGTAGACAGTGAGACAGGCCGTCAGTCAGACAGTAGACAGTGAGACAGACCGTCAGTCAGACAGTAGACAGTGAGACAGACCGTCAGTCAGACAGTAGACAGTGAGACAGACCATCAGTCAGACAGTAGACAGTAAGACAGACCGTCAGTCAGACAGTAGACAGTGAGACAGGCCGTCAGTCAGACAGTAGACAGTGAGACAGGCCATCAGTCAGACAGTGGACAGTGAGACAGACCGTCAGTCAGACAGTAGACAGTGAGACAGGCCGTCAGTCAGACTGTGAGACAGTGAGACAGACCGTCAGTCAGACAGTAGACAGTGAGACAGACCGTCAGTCAGACAGTAGACAGTGAGACAGGCCGTCAGTCAGACAGTAGACAGTGAGACAGACCGTCAGTCAGACAGTAGACAGTGAGACAGACCATCAGTCAGACAGTAGACAGTAAGACAGACCGTCAGTCAGACAGTAGACAGTGAGACAGGCCGTCAGTCAGACAGTAGACAGTGAGACAGGCCATCAGTCAGACAGTGGACAGTGAGACAGACCGTCAGTCAGACAGTAGACAGTGAGACAGGCCGTCAGTCAGACTGTGAGACAGTGAGACAGACCGTCAGTCAGACAGTAGACAGTGAGACAGGCCGTCAGTCAGACAGTAGACAGTGAGACAGGCCGTCAGTCAGACAGTAGACAGTGAGACAGACCGTCAGTCAGACAGTAGACAGTGAGACAGACCGTCAGTCAGACAGTAGACAGTGAGACAGGCCGTCAGTCAGACAGTAGACAGTGAGACAGACCGTCAGTCAGACAGTAGACAGTGAGACAGGCCGTCAGTCAGACAGTAGACAGTGAGACAGGCCGTCAGTCAGACAGTAGACAGTGAGACAGGCCATCAGTCAGACTGTGAGACAGTGAGACAGACCGTCAGTCAGACTGTGAGACAGGAACTTGTTTTTTGACTCTTTTTTTTGAGCAATTTATTTGGTAACTTCTATGTTATTATTGCTGATAGAAACAGATTATGAAGTTATGGGGGAAAAAGGATTCCAAGTTGTAAAGGAGCAACAAAAACAAAGTCCTTCTCCATTCTCCGTCCAGGGACAGGAATGAAGCAGCGGCTGATAAAGATGGAGGGATGAGGATCTTTAAATAGAGACGTGGAAGGGAAGGATGACTCAGTCGCGGCTTCCAAACTGTCCGACTGTCTCTTTGTTAGGGGGACGTTGCCACAGGCTGTTAGAGACAGGTACACACACACACACACACACACACACACACACACACACACAAACAGGCACAGACACCCAGACACACACACACACACGAAGACAGACAGACACACACACACACACACACAAACAAACAGGCACAGACACCCAGACACACACACATACACACACACACACACGAAGACAGACAGACACACACACACATACACACACACACACACAAACAAACAGGCACAGACACCCAGACACACACACATACACACACACACACGAAGACAGACAGACACACACACACATACACAAACAGGCACAGACACACACACACACATAAACACACACACACGAAGACAGATAGACACACAGAATCAGACACACACACACACACACACACACATACACAAACGCATATACAGACAGGCACAGACACACACACACAGACACACACACAACGACAGACACACACTCACACACACACAAAGACAGACACACAGACACACACACACACAGACAGACACAGCACACACACACACACACACACACACACACACACACACAGTGCCTGACACCATGTTTCCAATCACAGCAGTTTAGCGTGAGGCTAAGAGGAAACTTTTGACCGCTCTCTGAATCAGAGTTACAAAGTTAACAGTTAGAGATTAAAAGTTACTATTTACTATTTACTACTTGAAATACTGTTGCCAAGAAAAGTAAACTTCTGAATTACTGGGAATACAACCAAAGGCCGAGAGACAATTCATGTGACTTTTTTTGATATTCCAACGAGTTTTATTATCTAAAGATATATGTAAAAAAAAAAACTATAAAAGGAGGATGTATATCTTCAGTTTATCTCTATTGATCAACAGTAATGGAGGTATATGATCCTCCTCTTAACAATTAGTCCAATTTCAAACAAACTTAAAGGAAGGCCAATATAATAAAACAAAGTTAAGGTGAAGTAAAAACAAAAAAAAAACTAAATGAGGTCCATGCAGGCTTTAGTTCACAAAGCTGTCTAAGAGTCAGAACCATGTCAAGTCCAGGTCCAGCTACCGCCCTGCATTCATCTCCAAGTGATGTGCATTAGACTGGTTTGAAATATGCATGTGGCAGCCACATGACGGCTGTATAACCTCACTATAAGCTCCCTATCAATTATTGACAATCACATACAATATATATATATATATATATATATATGTATATATATATATATGTATATGTATATGTATATATGTATATATATCGCGGGCTGCACCCTCTGTGACTCCCTGCAGGGATTGTTTTCAAGCTCGTCGGCTCTCATCCTCCACCTTCAAGTCAAGTTTTAAAAAATAACAATCTGCCTGCCTCTATGGGAATTTAACATAGGGGGGAGTATACTTATGCCCCCTGTATTTTAACATAGGGGGGTGAATACTTATGCCCCCTGTATTTTAACATAGGGGGGTGTATACTTATGCCCCCTGTATTTTAACATAGGGGGTGTATACTTATGCCCCTGTATTTTAACATAGGGGGGTGTATACTTATGCCCCCTGTATTTTAACATAGGGGGTGTATACTTATGCCCCCTGTATTTTAACATAGGGGGTGTATACTTATGCCCCTGTATTTTAACATAGGGGGGTGTATACTTATGCCCCCTGTATTTTATCATAGGGGGTGTTTACTTATGCCCCCTGTATTTTATCATAGGGGGGTGTATACTTATGCCCCCTGTATTTTAACATAGGGGGGTGTATACTTATGCCCCCTGTATTTTAACATAGGGGGGTGTATACTTATGCCCCCTGTATTTTAACATAGGGGGGTGTATACTTATGCCCCCTGTATTTTAACATAGGGGGGTGTATACTTATGCCCCTGTATTTTAACATAGGGGGTGTATACTTATGCCCCTGTATTTTAACATAGGGGGGTGTATACTTATGCCCCCTGTATTTTAACATAGGGGGTGTATACTTATGCCCCTGTATTTTAACATAGGGGGGTGTATACTTATGCCCCCTGTATTTTAACATAGGGGGGTGTATACTTATGCCCCTGTATTTTAACATAGGGGGGTGTATACTTATGCCCCCTGTATTTTAACATAGGGGGTGTATACTTATGCCCCCTGTATTTTAACATAGGGGGTGTTTACTTATGCCCCCTGTATTTTATCATAGGGGGGTGTATACTTATGTCCCCTGTATTTTAAGGAAGAACATTTATTTATTTACAATACATTATTCATTCACAAAGAAAATTGGTGTCCTTAAAATGTTTGATTTTCTTGGAATTAAGGCATTAAGATCAATATCCAAAAGATGTTTTTTTATTCCTTTTTTAATCAACTTTAGCATGGGTGTGTAAACTTCTCAAGCCACTGTATAGTTCGGTGGATATTTCGGGGGTGAAGTTGCATCATTACACACCGTAAACACACGACACACAATCAAGACGGCCGCTTGTTTATTGGACAGAAAAGCCAAAACTGGCCGACTCGTCAGAAATGATGGAGCAACAACAACTTTATAACGTCTCAGGGTTTCTGATTCAGAATTTAGTGTTTCTAAAATTTTAGAAGTAGGCAAACAATGTGAGCAGCTGACAAAGTAGAGGAGAGAGAGGGAGAGAGAGAGAGAGAGAGAGAGAGAGAGATGATGTCACACAGACGACCAGCAATGTGTGCTCAGAAGAGCTTATGGATCTGAAAGGTATCATCTCTTAAATCCTATACAAGTCTGTAAATTCTGTGCAAGAATGAAACTACAGGTTAGTAAATGCTCTGTTTTTTGGTTCACTTCCTGTATTCGGGTCGGATCGGGTTCTCACCTAAAGTAAAGTGAACTCTAGTTCACTTAGAAGCAAATCAAGACCCCGTGATATTTTAGACAACAGAGTGCTTCCAACTTCCTGTCAGCAGTCTGTGTTTCCAGTTTGGTGTGGAAGACGTGGACTAGCCTGCACGGAGCCCTGTCCCCAAACGCATCCAACACGTTTGGGATGAACTGGAACGCCGACTGAGAGCTGCACCTGATCACAAAACATCAGTCTTGGACCTCTGAGTAAGGCCCCTGGAGAAAGACTGACAGCAGAAGGAGGAGCAGAGGAGGCTGTCGGAGCAACACATGCATGCTAACTGCTGGAGCCATTTTGCAGATTTACCTTATTTAATTTATAATTACACTTAGACATCATGCATTTCCCATTGTGTATTAATGATGATTTGATGATGAATTGGAATGTCTTCTGTTTTCATTTAGTTATTTTGCCTATCATTTCTATTATTATGATGACAGATAGCTAGATAGATAGATAGATAGATAGATAGATGTACAGATAGATAGATAGATAGATAGATATATAGATGTACAGATAGATAGATAGATAGATAGATATATAGATGTACAGATAGATAGATAGATAGATGTACAGATAGATAGATAGATAGATAGATAGATAGATGTACAGATAGATAGATAGATAGATAGATAGATGTACAGATAGATAGATAGATAGATGTACAGATAGATAGATAGATAGATAGATAGATGTACAGATAGATAGATAGATAGATGTACAGATAGATAGATAGATAGATAGATAGATAGATCCAACAAAATGGGAAATGATGGTGTTACAGCAGCAAAATATCAGTCACACAGCACAGAATATAAATATTAATTAAATACTATAAATACTATATACTGTTATTTCATATAAATGAAATAATAATAGGATAAAATACAAGAACAAATATTTGAATATATACAAGTTGGGAATACAAAAATGTGCAACTGCTTAACTACTATGGATATGTGAAATCCCATAAGATGATGTAATCTTATGGCGTGATGACACCTTAGATTTAAGACAGGTGTTCTTCAACCGCATGTGCAAAAGTTGCATAACTTTCGAAAACTTTTGTTTGAAGTTAAGTGATTTATCTATCCTCTTTGCTCTTGCTTTAATAAAGGGATGAACCGTGACGCTAAGAAGTACAGAACGGCGTTGATTTACAGACCGCTCGCTGCACTCGAGATGAGATGGAATGACATGATGATGAAATGTAGAGGTGTCCACATACTTTTGGCCAAGCAGTGCAAAAACATGCTCTGCATACGACTGCACAACTCTGCTCTGGTAAATCACCTCCTGTCTGTCTGTACAGAAACAGCCGAGCTCCATGACCATATACAGTAAGAGAGAGGAAGAGAGGGAGAAAGGGAGAGGGAGGGAGAGGGACATAAATGCTAGCAATGAAACAGATAGGAAGTGCAGAGTGAGAACAATAAAGAAAGAAAAGGAAAGAACAAGAAAGAGCAAAGGAAAGAATGGCATGAAGTAAGACAGAGGTGTGGAAAGAGGGAGAGAAAGAAATGTTGCATCCATCCAGCACCTAAAAAGGACACAGTTGATTATATTGTTTCCACACTGCAACCATAGAGATAGAGAGAGAGAGAGAGAAAGAGAGAAAGAGAGAGAGGGGGAAAACAAAGAACTGAAAGCATAAAGCTTTCTCTCTTTCTTTCTCAATATCAAATCAATTCAATTGGCTTTATCGCCATGCATGTAATAAACACAATATTGCCAAAGCACTACGCAAAATGAATACAAATTCAACAACAATATATATATGTGTGTGTGTGTGTCTCTCTCTCTATTGGTATTTCTCTCCAACAGAAACAGGAATATGAGAGTATGTAACGAAGAATCAACAACAGACCATCAGCCTGAGTTTAGGACAAATGTTGACCTCATGATGGAGCAACAGGAAAAGTCAAAGGATCAAAGTTATAATACTTCATCATGAGGGGATGGCACTCCTGCCTGCAACACATTCTCATGAATAGTTTCATATGATATCGTACAAAAATGTGTGTACACCAATTTGTATGATAAAATAAGGCAACCAGGTGACCGCCGGCTGGTTGAGTTCAACGGATAAAAAATGAGCTTCACGCAGCGACAACAGTTAAGTTTAGCCACCAAAGTGACTCATTAAGTTTAGGAAAAAGATTGTGGTTTGGATTCAAATATTTCGGGAAAGCTAACACGCGTGTCCTGGTGAAAGTCTTAAGTTTTCCCTGGGAAGGGAGCTCCACTCCCCGGCTTCAAACCACGGCGTTAATGACCCATCCATCCACCCCGACCTCCTCTTTGTGTGGCCCGGAGTGTTGTTATACAGCAGCAGTCAATACGGAAATAAATACGTGGAATACATACAAATTACATTACTTTCCATAGCTATGGGAACCAATGTTTCATGAGAGCAGCCTGTGGCAATCCATCCAGTAGTTGTTGAGCTATTTCCTTCAAAACTACAGCCTCATGGTAAGGTGACCAGGTTTCTGAGACAAAATCCGGGGACATTTTCAGCTCAGAAGCGTAAATACCTCCAAAACACGTCATGTTTTTAATTTTTGTAAAACTTAAAACGGGGACACTAGACCTAGAGCTGAGTATCGGATACAATATAAACTATTGAGGAAAGATTTTCCTTTGACATTGATGCAGTATGAAACGAGATCGCTGCAGTCGGCAGCAGAGAAACAAGCTACAATGGAAGTTAATGGGAGAATTGTCCAGCTTGTATTTACGTTCATAAAGTGCTCGTTTTGCTGCTGACAGACTCAGATTAATATTCTAAGTGTCTGATAACATTATGGAAAGAATTTCTAAGGAGGTTGACCTTTCTGTTAAAGATTAAGATCATTTTTTAAAACATAAAAGTCCGAGAAATTGTGTTCACTAAACCCACCAGACTCCATGTAAATAATCAGTGACTTTAGCGTGTATAGTGCAGCATATCTCCACCAGACTCCATGTAAATAATCAGTGATTTTAGCGTGTATAGAGCAGCATATCTCCACCAGACCATGTAAATAATCAATGATTTTAGCGTGTAGAGCAGATACTACCAGACTCCATGTAATAATCAGTGTAGCGTCTATAGAGCAGCACATCTCCACCAGACTCCATGTAAATAATCAGTGATTTTAGCGTGTATAGAGCAGCATATCTCCACCAGACTCCATGTAAATAATCAGTGATTTTAGCGTCTATAGAGCAGAATATCTCCACCAGACTCCATGTAAATAATCAGTGATTTTAGCGTGTATAGAGCAGCATATCTCCACCAGACTCCATGTAAATAATCAGTGATTTTAGCATGGTAAAATACGACTTTCTAAAACATTTCTGAGCTCTGAGCAGCGCTGCTCGATCGGCTCCGTTTGGTCAGAGTTTTCTTTCTTTCATTCCAGTATCGGGTCTGTCGGTCACAGTGAAAACCGGGGACATTTCTGGGGACAGATCCAGCCGGGGACAGGTCACCAAAACCGGGGACTGTCCCCGGAAACCGGGGACGTCTGGTCACCCTACCTCATGGTGACGTTAGTTTTGTGAGATCCAGGCTTTTTATTGTGAACTGTAAATCAATGGTCATATCAATTTAGCGCCATTTCATTTTGCGAACATATCATGCTTGTCATTAACAACAACAGAAATGGAGATAATTATATAATGGAGAAAGCCAATTACACACACAAACACGGACACACACAGAGCCTGGCATCCACAAAACCAAACTCACAGTTAAGCTGAGCGGAAACGCCCAAGGACTCCCCCGGGAATGAGGGCAAGGACACACACACACACACACACACACACACACACACACACACAAACACACATCCGTTGTAGCAGGTGTTTGCAGTAACAACACGCTGAGTCAGGACTCAAACTCACCTCCACACAGGTAGGTAGAAACACACACACACACACACACACACACACACACACACACACACACCCACACAAGCTCTTATGTACATTACAACAAGTCCTCCATCAATATGGGTTGTTTGTTGTTGCAGATCTGAGTCGCGCATGCTCAGATTTACACACTTTACGGCATAACGTGTCATACCTGAAATTTGTGAAATCCAGAAAATAATAACTTTTACTTTTATAACTTTTCTCATTACAAAAAATAACAGAAGATGGGAATAATTTCAAAATCGTTTAAGCTATCTTTTGTTGTTTGATTGCTAACGTTAGCTCAAAACACCATTCAACTGACGGCCTTTGTTGTGTTTGACGCTAACTTGTAGCTAAGCTAGCAGTTAACAAACTTTGTTAAGTAGGTCCAGTTTTACTGTGTTGTCACAGAAGTCTTTTGTTAGCATTTTGTAAGCTACTTGTTGCAAAGTGAATCTGTCTTACCTTGGGGAGTGACAGTTCTCTACCCTCTAATGCGCCCAGAGGAGTGTTTCATATATTAGCGCCCCTAGCGGTAGCAGGAAACACGACCTCGTGTCTAAACCAGAGAACGTCAGTTGCAGTTTTGAACATAAAAGCTTGCGATTTCAAACACGTAATTAGCCCTGTTTGCACGGGATTAGTATTACCTAGTGACCTCTAGGCATTTGCAATAATTACAACCTAATTTCTGTGCGAATCGGCCATGTTTGTTATTTATAAAGTACACACTTTACCCACAAAGGACCTACCATATTTCGCCCAACACAGAGGTCCTGTGATAATATTTGTTCTACAGTAAATTAATCTATCTATTAAAAAGTAATCTACCATTCCCTTAAACAGCCAGGCGCGTTTGGACCTTGGCACATTGCTATTATGATGGCGGATTTGCACCGTCACATTTGTATTTGTAATCTTTTGCGTGTGTGTGTTACTGTGTGTCCCTGTGTGTGTAACAAGCATAGTGTGTATGCACTGTCCATAAGCCTAGGCACATTTTACTAATGCACTGTGTGTGAATGAAATGCTGTGTTTTTAACTTTAGACCAGGTTTTTGTTGGTCAATGGCGCCATCACTTCCCGCTGCCTCAAGATAGCAATACGCCCAGAATGCACCTGAACACACCTCCCTGTAAGACCAGCACGCCCAGAATGCACCTGAACACACCTCCCTGTAAGACCAGCACGCCCAGAATGCACCTGAACACACCTCCCTGTAAGACCAGCACGCCCAGAATGCACCTGAACACACCTCCCTGTAAGACCAGCACGCCCAGAATGCACCTGAACACACCTCCCTGTAAGACCAGCACGCCCAGAATGCACCTGAACACACCTCCCTGTAAGACCGGCACGCCCATAATGCACCTGAACACACCTCCCTGTAAGACCAGCACGCCCAGAATGCACCTGAACACACCTCCCTGTAAGACCAGCACGCCCATGAGCGCACAGATGGGTGCTATTTGAACAACGTGGGCGCAGGACGGGAAATTGACAACTGTGTCGGTCTTAAACTAGCAAAGACACTCGTGCCGGGCTTTGTGCTGCGCCAGGTGCAGGATAGGACCCAAAATGTACATTAACATAGAAAGTGTTAGGGTTGGGGTTAGCAAAGCAGATTAGCCTCGACAATCTCTAAGACAGCAGCAGGTTGAATGTGTTGCGTTGTAACTTGTAAGTCGCACAGATGAATGAAACTTTTTCAGAAAAGACAAACAAAAACTCTGATCTGGTTGACCCGTACATACTCTATATCCACATTTCATTTGCAGGATTACTCCGGTGCGGACGGATGTCCGTCACCTTCCACTTTCTTTGTGTTGACGTTCTAAACTCTGGTTCTGTACAATCTGTCCAATCTGAGTTTTCTGTTGCACGACTAAAACAACTTTCCAACGAACACATGTTCCACCAAAACAAGTTCCTTCCCGAGGCTTTTTTCCAGCGGCACCATTGCTCCATCCGTCCCTTAGCACCGCCCAAGACGACTGTGATTGGTTTAAAGAAATGCCGATAAACCAGAGCATGTTTGTCCCACATCCCCGATTGCTGTGTGGACTAGCCAGACCCTCCTCCGCAGCGCTGTGGATTACGATGACATATAACACCAACGGCCACCATCTATTGAAATCATTCAGCATGTAGCTGCAATACCTGCATCCAATAACTCATCACTGTTCTAAATCAGTTGTTTTAAGTCAATGCATATTTATGTCAAAAGGAAGCAATCATTTTCCCACAGAAATGCTGATTAATGGGAGTTGTTCTTATAAAGAAAGAAAGTACATAGAATAAATAATGGACTCAATCAGTCCCAGGTCTCCTGGTATAACATGTAACAGTCTCCTGAAAGGAACACATGTCCCTCATCTCTACTTTGTTTGTTTTTTTAATTTCTTATGTCAGCACACAGTGCTGTGCATTAAAATGTACGTACAATATAATCTGTGTTTAGCCTGAAGCAGCTGCAGATCATATGGCCTCAAAGCGCATCACTTCAATTTAATGTCCACAGAAACTAAGTAAGCAGAGTTTGTCTCAGTTCAGCAGCATGGCTCATCATATCACATCATCAACATGATATGTACCCTGACACATGCTTCCTACTGCTACAATCAATTATATACTATAATAATAATACTATTAGAAGGCCATGCTAGTTGGGCACATAAATGCGTATGTGACATCAGGCCAAAGTTCATTTACTCCTTCCATCCAACAATGAGAAAAACTAACTGAGTGAAGCTAAAGAACTGGGAAACATTTCTTAAACTAGGCTAATTAGATTCAGATAATCAACACACACACACACACACAGAGACAGACACACACACACAGACACAGACACAGACACACACACAGACACACTACTCACCGAGCATAATGCCAACAGGCAGCAAGAGTAAAGAAAAGCTGACAGACTCGGCTTCATGCTCCTCTCAGACGAGCCTCCGTCCTTGTCTGTCGTCCTCCCCACCCCTCAGTGTGTGAAAACACTGGTTGCTTATTCCCCATTGGCAAGACACACACA